>JAUCBL010000091.1:12500-507500 GCA_033807585.1 Hydrophis major | reverse complement strand
AGACAGACAGACAGACAGACAGGCAAGCAGGGATAGATAGATAGATAGAGAGATGCATAGATAGATAAACAGACAGAGAGAGAGACAGACGGATGGAATGGATAGATAGATAGATAGATAGATAGATAGATAGATAGATAGATAGATAGATAGATAGATAGATAGATAGATGAAGAGACAGACAGACAGACAGACAGATAGATAGATAGATAGACAGTCAGACAGATAGACAGACAGACAGAGAGACAGAGAGACAAACGGACGGATTGAATGGATAGATAGATAGATAGATAGATAGATAGATAGATAGATAGATAGAGAGACAGACAGACAGACAGAGAGATGGACATTTAGATATAGATAGATAGATAGATAGATAGATAGATAGATAGATAGATAGATAGATAGATAGATAGATAGACAGACAGATAGACTGATGGATGGAATGCATAGATAGATAGATAGATAGATAGATAGATAGATAGATAGATAGATAGATAGATAGATAGATAGATAGATAGATAGATAGATAGATAGATAGATAGATAGATAGATAGATAGACTGATGGATGGAATGCATCGATAAATAGATAGATAGATAGATAGATAGATAGATAGATAGATAGATAGATAGATAGATAGATAGACAGACAGACAGACAGACAGATAGATAGATAGATATTATTAACTCTTCTTGATTATCTAACTCTTCCTGATCAACTGTTTCTTCTTGTTCTGATTCTATTTGTTCTTCGTGGACTTCTTTAATTGGACTCTTCTTATAACTAGTCTGTTCTTTCTGCCTTTTGTAGGGTTCAATAATTACTTCATTATTTAAATCTTGCTCTAATCTTTTCCATCCTACATGTTCTAGGAATTTAGCACTATCACTGGTGTAAACTCCAGATGTACCTGGTTCCCAGAATCTATAAGATCTATGATTAGATTTATATCCTACAAAAAATAATCTTTTAGCTGTATGCTGTCCTTTTTGAGTTGTGTAGGGATATGCACCCATGCTGGTGCTCCAAATGTGTGCATGTAACTTAAATCAGGTTTTGTACCATGCCACAGTGTGAATGGAAATTCACCTGTTGTTGAATTAACAACATTATTTAATATATGATTACCACACATTATTGCTTCTCCCCACAAATTGTCAGGTAAACCTGAATCAGACAACATAGTACGTGCCATTGACTGCAGTGTTTGGCCTCGTCTCTCTATAAAGGCATTATGTTGTGGCCTATATGGTGCAGACTTTTTATGTTGAATACCTAACATTCTAAGTCTATTCTGGAATTTATTATTTGTAAATTCCGTACCATTATCTGTTATAAGAGTTGCTAATTTCTTTTTAGTTTTCCTTTCAGCAAATTTAATCCTATTAAAGAGATTTAGATACGTTTCAGTTTTGCTCTTCATTAAATAGCAAAACCCATATCTAGAATAGTGGTCCATTATACTTAGTATGTATCGAGCTCCTCCTACACTTGGTTTTTTCGGACCTATTAAATCAGCAAATACTACTTCTAAAGGTTCTTTGGTAGTAAATCCATCAACTCTTTTAGCCGGTTTGACCCTGCTTTTGCTTTGATTACAGGCAAAACATTGCAAATACTTATTGCAAGGTTTCAAACTTATTCCTTTAGATAATTGAACAGTTTTCTTAAGCATTTTAAAGTTTAAATGCCCTAGCCTTCGATGTAACAAGTGAATACATTCATCATGAGGTTTCTGATTATCATAAACCGTGTTAGCCACCTCTAAACCATTATCATTTAACACATATAATTCACCTCTTAAAGATGCAGTAATTTTCTTATCTTCTTTCTCAATTATGCAGTTATCTCCTTTAAAGGTAACTACATATCCAAGTTTAACCAAAATTCTAACTGAAATTAAATTAAACTTAAGTTGTGGTACATATAACATTTTTACATTCTCTTTTATGAAAGAACAATATGCTATACCTTGACCTTTAGCTTTCAGTTTCCAGCCATTGGCTAACGATATCTGCTGTGTACTTTTGGACATTTTAATAAAATTTTTGTTATCATTTGTTATACAGTGGGATGCTCCACTGTCAACCACCCATAAATTATTTTTTACAGCTCCGTTAATATACATGGCAAACTCTAAATTTTTATTTATCTTTTGATGACTTTTAGTATTCTGGCCAGCGTTCTGGCGTTTTGCCTTTTTACAAAATCTTGCCAAATGTCCTCTTCCTCCACAATTAAAACACTTTTTAATTGCGTATGCAGTAGGAGATTCAATATCTTCTTTTTGAGGTTGCTCCCTCCTTAACTGATCTCTTTCAAGTCTTCTTCTTGCCTCTTCAATCAATCTGCCAGTTATATCAGTTAAAGTTAGACTTTCCTTAGGCAAAATTTCAAGGGAAGTGACGTAGTTATCATAACTTTTGTTTAGTGATGATAGAATTATGTAGACTTGGTGTAGTTCAGAGAAAATAAGCTCTTTCTCGTGCAGTTCTTGAAAAATGCTTTGCATAGTTTCCAAATGACTAAGCATATCACCATTCGTTTGGAGATGCGTCCTGAAAAGCTTCCGTGTTAGATTTATGTGAGCACCAACGTTATCTCGGACATAAATCCTCTTCAGCTTCTGCCAACACCCAACAGTCGTTTGCTCTCCATGGATATGAACAAGTTGCTGGTCAGACAGTGTTAGTCCTATTTTGCAAATAGCTTGTTCATTTTTTAGTTTAAATTCTTCTATCTTTTGTCTATCTTCCTCTATCTCTGGATCCCATTCCTCTAAGTTAGGTGGATTTTCAATTATGTTCCACAGACCTTCTCTTCATAGAAGTAGACTACATTTCATAGACCATGATACATAGTTTGTTCCATCCAACTTGGATATAAGGGACAAACTTTGTAGATTGACTTGTGCCATGTTTTCTTATATATGGATATAAAACTATAATTAATAAAACACAGCTGTCTGTTTACTGTAATGTATAACAACACAAACTCTCACTTTTACATAAATCTGTTTTATCCTAGTTAAACTGACTTTTCAGCCTCTGGGCCCATAACCAGTGTTAAGCCTGCTTCCCCAACCAGGGTTAAGGAGACAAGCTAAACAGAATGAGCAGCGTTAGTCAGATAGGCATACAGATAAATGAGTGAGATATGTTTGTATGTTTGTTAACATACAGTAAAAATAACAGATACGCTTGTGCTATCAAAAATATAGTTTATTCCATTTAGAGTTTATAGCATAGTCAAAATAACAGTCCATTAGTCATGTATCATTTTGGTCAGTCCATTCAAGGATATTCAGTTAGCAAAATCCGTGTAGAATATCCAATGTCAGTTCACTTACAAATCAGTCCTTTCTCTCTCTCCCATTCCAGTAGGGAAAAAAAGCAGTCTTGAATCCATCCAGTAATTAGGGATCATAAAGCCAGAGAGAGCAAGCTGCAGTGCCTTGCTTCTTTTATGGTGCTATTACAACCACTCCCTTAATTACATTCCTATATTTAAAGTTGCAGACACTTTAACTTATAAACCATGATAACATATTTATTATTTTACCTAAACCAGTTAGGGTAAACAATGTTATCCCTAACATTCCCGGAGGAAGAAATTTTCTTGCTGACATGCTTTCATGATTACCTCAATATGAAAGTAAGTGAGATATAGTGATACAACCTATTATTCAAGGAAAAGAAACACTGCAAACATTGAAAGTAAAATTCATGACAAACAAGTTGCCAAATGCTATAAAAGATGATTTATGGCTAGAAGAAAATAAAACTCAGTGTGATATCTGGAATGGAGTGTCTTGGAGGAACAAAACTGCATGCCAGAACTATTGCGAGAGAAGGTACTTTAAAGGTGCCACAACGTTAAACAAGTTGGGCACTACGGTTTCCTAAAAACACTTGACAATTTTGGTGGCCGGCAATGAGGGCAGATATTGAGTGTTACATGAAGGGGTGTAAAGTGTGTGTGACTACAAAATCCTGCCCTGGGAAACCATTTGGGTTATTACAGACGATGTCTAACCCTACTAGACCATGGCAAGAAATAGCCATGGACTTTATAGTGGAGCTACCCAACAGTCACGGCTATACTGTGATTTGGACAGTCAATGACCTCTTCTCAAAACAGGGACACTTTATTCCATGTGCCGGACTTCCATCTGCCCAGAGGTTAGCCACCCTCTTCCTTAAACACATATATTGATTATACGGAATGCCGAGACAAATCATATCAGATCGAGGGGTGCAGTTTACTGCTCGGTTTTGGCGGGAGTTAATCCGATTATTAGATTCATCCCAGGATTTAAGCACTGCTTACCACCCAAGTACAAACAGGTCCTCTGAACGGACAAATGCAGCAATTGAGAGATATTTGCGTAGCTATGTATTGAATCAGCAAAACGATTGGGCTGAACTATTGCCATTTGCTGAGGCAGCGTATAACAATACTGCCCATAATAATACAGGACAGACCCCATTCAAAATAGTACATGGAATGAACTTTGTACCATTCCCAAATGGCCACATAACAGTGAAGAGCCCGTAACGACTAAATGGTCTGAAAAAAGAGACATGGGGAACAGTACAGAAATCCTTGAATGAGGCTTTTCTTGCATATAAGAAACAGGCAGATAAAAAGCGGGCTGAAACCAAATCTTTCAAAATTGGGGATCTGGTACACCTTTCTACCAAATATTTAAATTTGGGATAACCATGTAGGAAACTCAGTCCAAAATATATTGGTCCATTCCCTACAGTGAAGGTAATCAACCCTGTCACCTTGCAGCTAAAACTGCCTTCACGTTTTAAGCGGGTGCATCCCGTTTTCCATGTAAGTTTAATCAAGCCTGATAATAGGGAAAGACCAGACATCCGGCCCATACCACCTGGGCCAATATGAGACAATCAATATGAGGTGGCGGATATTCTAGATTCACGAAAGTGTAGGGGTGTGTTACAATATTTGGTATGGTGGAAGGGCTATCCTCTCGAGGCCTCATGGGTGGTTCATACCAATGTCAATGCTCCTTGATTCTGCCGCCGTTTTTACTGGAGATATCCTATGAAGGCAGGTGGTAAACAGTAATGTTATAGCCTCATGACTCTAACTCTCTTTCTCCAGGTAGTAGACCTGTGGTAGAGGGGCAGCCTGTCAGGATCCAAATGCAGTCGCCCATCAGCAGTAGAGCTCTACACCCGGATCCCTCCAACATGTGACATCAAATCTGATCAGTGGGAATTGATGGCTGAATAGGGGCTCCCAAATGCTGCCTCGCAACGCTGCCTCACGTTGGTACCTGGGATGTGGAGGCTGCACAAGGGATTCCCCAAGGACGTCGCTGGATGCTTTGTGGAGTGGGGGGGATAGATGTTTGTTATCACAGGGTTCTCACGGGATGGTGGTAGATAGGATGCAGAGCATTATAGGCTGCAGAGGCAGGATATGGGAAAAGCCTAATTAGCCATATTAGGGAACTTTTGTTACATGGGGATTTAGGATAGGGTGGTCTGCAGGAGGTAGCTGCGATTAGGAGGGTAGGGTAATGCTATAATTGTGCTGGAAGGCAAATGCTTCCAGTGCTAACCTAGTTTGGATTTCAAACTGTTACCGCCGGATAGGATTTGAGTTACATGTACAAAATAAACAACTACCTACATTTCTGTATGTTGGTTTGTGGATTTGTATCTCGGGTCTACTAACGTCCAGAAGACTGGCTAACACATATTCGCACCAGAGTTGCAGGCTGGAACAAACTGGATAGCTCACTCACAACTGCACAACCAGGTCCATCTTTGCCACTGTCACACACCCTCCCACCATCCGCCGTGGAAACATCCTTAGCCTCTCTAGCAGAGGAATTCAATTTTTTGTGTTTGTTTGTTTACCTGACCCTCCCCAGCAAGGACATGGCAGATTTCAGCCAATATTCCTCTTACAGCTTTAATCACTCTGTCAAGAGAAACATTATTAAATAAAGTTTGTGTATAGAAAAAAAAAGAGAGGGGTAGTGGGTGGGGGAAAGGCAGTGCCACCCCAGTTTTCTGCCTCACACCCTTCTCCAAAAAGGATGGGGGATTTTTCTCTTGTTGTTGGGTCTTCAGCAGAGAAGATGTCCAGAACTGGCTTCCCACCCTCAGAGTTGTAATGGTGAGATTTTTCTTCTTCTTCTGGGTTTGGTCATCCTTTTGGACAGAAATGTGCATGGCAACACAAAACTGTAGTTTCTTTCCCCAGCACTCTTATTATGGGGTGTTATTTCACAAAAACGATGTTGTTGTTGGAATTGCGGGAGGCCAGCCAAGCTAGGAACGCATCCCTGGGTGTGTGGGTGAGACAGAGAGAGAGAAAGAGAGAGAGAAAGGGGGGAAACATGTCAGAAAACCAAACTCAAACAAGATTAATCTACAGGTGGTCCTTGAGTTACAATGGTTCATTTAGTGACCACTCAAAGTTACGTCAGTATCTGAAAAATGGACCGTTTTTCACAGTTATGACTTTTCTGGCATCCCCAAGGTCACATGATCAAAATCCACATGCTTGGCCACTGACTCATATTTATGACCGTTGCTGGGTCCCAGGGGTCATGTGATCCAGATTCACTTAACCAGATTATCTAACATATCAACCGCTGTGATTCACTTAACTGTGGCAAGAAAGGTCATAAAATGGGGCAAGACTCACTTAACCAACATCTCACTTCCCAACAGAAATTTGGGGCTCAACTGTGGTCCTACGTTGAGGACTATCTATACTGGATTCTGACTACGACACCACCATGGCTAAATCAGGGCAAATTCTGCTGTATTTCTGAGAACTACAGCAGAAGCTCTAAGCCAGGGATGTCAAACACAAGGCCTGTGGGCCACATCCGGGCCACAAGGTGGTCGGAACTGGCCCGTGGGGCCATCTTGGAAAATGTAAGGGTCACTTCAGCCCAGTCTACCCAATGCAAAGAGAAAACATGCCAGCAGTTTGGGGAGTGGTGTCAAGCTGGCCACTGTTGTGACCCACCAGCTGCCAGCAGCAGCAGACTTGAACGATGAGGAGGATGGGGAAGAACTTGGGCCACTTCTGGAGCCTGGGGAAGGCTCTGATGGATGCTCAGCATCGGACACAGAGATAGAGCCAGGGCTGTCCAACATTTCCTAACCACCCTTTGGAGGCTGAGATGAGTGGGGAGGAGGAACAGCTGGGGCCTATTCCAGATGCACGTATGCGCAGAGCAGTTAGGAGAGGTGAGCAATGAAGGGCAAGGAGTCGACTTGGGAGGCAAAGCAAGCATGGATGCTGAATGACCCCTCCCTGGCTGGGGAATAAATAGAAGGAAAAGGGAATGGTTGTTATAGGAGACAACAGTTCGTATTTCTGGAGATTTTGCTCATTGTGTTTTGTGCCACAGAGACTTCTTGCCAGAACTTAATTTGCAGCCTTTCAGCTGGGAGCTCAGGGCCTTTCAATTATCTGCAAGGAACTGATAAGATCTGTTGCTGCAGTTAAGTCCTTGCAGGACTCTTGCTTGGACTTTTCGGTGGATGAATGCAATTAATTCACAAGAGGTAAATAAATAGGGGTTTTTTGTGACAAGGAGTCTGTTTCTTGTTTCTGCTAAGGCTGGGTCAGAACAGCCACGCTCACCCAGTCGGTCACATCCACCCAGTTGGCCACACATGCCCGACCCCCCCAAGGTCAACCACAGCCCTCAAGCGGCCCTCAATGAAATTGAGTTTGACACCCCTGCTCTAAGCAAACCCACCTGCAGTGTTTAACCACGCATTCGTTGCTACAGTATTCATTGTCCCAGTCACTGTTGACCACTGGAGGGTTGTTGCAGCCCACGCGGATGCAGCGAGGGCAGGGTGACATGGCCACGGGCAATTCAGAGACTAGCTCCATATGCATTTGCGTTGGAGACTCGACCTGCGAGTAGAAGAGGAGGAAAGTTTCTGAGATTTAGCCAACAAGCCTGCTAGAGCAGGGGACAGAAAACATAGGCTCTTCGGTCCTGGAAATCAGAGGAGGAAGAAAGGGGCCCAAGATCTCTTCTTCCCCAGTCCAGTCCAATTAAATTGGCCTTTTTGATTGACAGAGTAACAGAGTTGGAAGGGACCTTGGAGGTCTTCTAGTCCAACCCCCTGCTCGAGGAGACCCTATACATTTCAGACAAACATTTTTAGTCCAATCTCTTCTTAAAAACCTCCAGTGTTGAGGAGGGCAGAGCTGACGTCGCAGCAGGAAGACGGGCGATTTGGGGGCTCCCAAAACTACTGTCGATATCCCTGCAGCTGGACAGTCCTTTAGGATCTGAACCATCCCAGAGAGACAGTGACAGAGGAGGGCACACCCTGTTGATCCCAGGGACATTGCAAAGTCCCTGGTTGATCCAGGAGAAGCTCCCTGAACCAGAGGCAGAGGAAAGCAGCCATTCAGTGGCTCCCTGAACCAGAGGCCAGAGGAAAGCTGGGACAGCTCCGGAACAAAAGAGAAAGTAGAAGGAAAGTGTGTCGGAACTGGGTAAGATTTTTTTAAATTATGTTTTCGCTAAGGATTAAAGAGCACCCTAAAGGGAAAAGAAATTTTAAGAACATTGAAGACAGAAGAGAAAGTTAGTGGCGGGAAAGCTTGTTTATAACTGTAAGATTTAATTAGGACTATTTTACTACATGTTTAATTGAAAGATTAACTTTTTCTTTTTAACTGGACTGGACAAGCAATTTGGAAAAGACAAAGTTTTAACTAATTTTAATTTTAAATCTTGGACTATTTTTCCTTTTTAGTTTGCTATTTAGTAACCTATAAATTTTAAAAGTGAAACTTTTTTTTAACCTTTCTTGATACAACATAACAAAGGAGTGAAAGCAAAGCAATAGTGCCACCTAGAGGTTACAGAAAAATTATAAACATTAAAGAATTGTTTTTTGACAGCAGGCTGTTTAGACCTAAAAGGAAGATAAAGAGCAGAGCGGTGAAAAATTGTTGAAACAGGTACTGTGCTGGAGATACAACCTAAACAGCTGGAGATAGAATAAGAGAAGACTACTGTGACCTTGGACTGTTTTGACTTGGCTTTTTGGATACAATACAGTGGCTTGGATTTGCTTTGTGACTTCCATTTAAAACAATGTTGGCTATTTTATTTTGTTTTATTTTTTACTGTTGGTACTTTTTCTGGGCCTTTTTACTATTTCATCTTTGTTGACAGCTGCTTGCTTCCTTTTTTTTGGCTAGCTCTGTACTTGGAATTTTCTACTTTTCTCTATTTTTATCTTTTATTGCTGGACAATACAAGTGGATTATTTTTGGAACTCTTTCTTTTTTAATTTTTTGTTTCTTTTTTACTTTTGCCTCTGTGGATTTAATATTTTTGATTCCTCTATTTTTACATTTTGTTTTTTGATATGGAAAGCTTGTTCTTTTTATAATTGGATAAAGGCAGAGAAGAACCTGAAGAAAACAGTACTTGGATTAATTGGCAGATATCTTTTGCTTGGAATTATAATTAATTTGAGATGAGGAAGGCAGCTGAAACAGTATCATTGATCCCTACTTCCTCCTCCCTAAGCCCAGCTGGTCAGTGATCAATACAAGCTATGTTACAACAGGAAAAGGAAAAGGAGAAGGAGAAAGAAAGAGAAAAGGAAAAGGACTTTCCAATGCAGGAGTTAAGAACAATGATGCAAGCAATACAAGAACAAGGGAAGCGTGCTGAAGAGAAAGTTGAAAATATACAACAGATGATGATGAAGAATGAAGAAAGAATGCAAAAGATGGAAGAAAGAGACTGGACAGAGAAAAAAGTTGGAGAAATCGATAACAGATTGACAGTAGTGGAGCAAGACAAGGGAAAGGGAATGATTGCCCTAGAGATGGATAAGGGTGATTTTTATATAAGATTTCAAAATGTGGAGGAAGAAAAAGGAGAAAATTTTGCAGAGATAATGACAGAAATGCTGGCAGAAACCATGGAGATACCAAGAGAAAAAATGATGGATGGAATTGATGAATTATTTCGAGTGTATACTAGATATGCAATGAGACATAAGCTACCCAGAGAAGTCCATGTGAGATTTACTAAGAAAACAATTAAAACAGAAATATTACAGAAGGTGAGAGATGACCCATTGAAATATAAAGGGAAAAACGATCACAGTTCTGAAGCAGGTACAAAGAAGAGTGAGAGATTTGAGAAGAGAGTATCAATTCTTCACAAAAATTCTAATTAAAAAAGCAGTGATTTATAGATGGTTGATCCCAGAAGGTTTAATGTTTATTTGGCAAGAACAAAAACACAGATTGGATTCAATAGAGAAAGCAGAGTTATTTTATGATGAATACTTCAGAGGAAAAGAAGAAGAGAGAACAAGAGAGGAGAAAATAATTGAAATTCAAGATGAAATGGTTGAAGAAAGGGACAAAGAGAAAAGAGAAGAAAGAATATGAAAAGAAGGAGCAATAGGTGGCAGGCTGGAACCAAAAGAGGCAAGAGAACAAAGAATAACGAAAGCAATAAACCCTCCATATAAAGTATAAATAATGGATGAAGAAAATAAGTTAATATCAATAAATATAAATGGATTGAATTTGGCCATTAAAAGAAAAAAGACTTTTCATAAGTTAGAAAAATTAAAACCAGATATAATCTGTCTACAAGAAGTACATATAAAAAAACAACATGTTCAACTCTTGGACTAGCCTAGAATTGGGAATTTATATGCTTCATTGGCACAACAAAATAAAAGAGGTGTAGTCTTATATATTAAGAATACAATAAAAGCTAAATTAATTTTTTGAAGATGAAGAAGGGAGAATATTGATGGTGGAAATAACAGATAATCCTCAACAAATACCTTTAATAGCAATATATGCACCGAATGAGAAACAAGAATTTTATAAAAAATTACACAAGAAAATAATAGAATTGGAATATGATAGCATATGCATTCTAGGAGACTTTAATGCTATTGTAGATGTAGAGTTGGACTACAAAACACAGAAGATAAATAAAAAAATAGAAAGACATTACCGAAATCCTTTTTTAAGATGGCAGAGGAACTAAGCATCCGAGATGTATGGAGAGAATTAAACACCAAAAGCAAACAATACACATTCTACTCAAATAGACATTCATCATGGTCAAGAATAGATATGATTTGGATCAGGGGTCACCAACCTTTTCGACCTTGGGGACCACCAAACTCATAATTTTAAATCCCGAGGACCACTAATATGATTTTTTAAAAAAAGATAATATATTTAATATAAAAAATTATTTTTATATTAAATATAAATTTAATATTAAAAAATTATTATATATATATATATACACACACACATATAAATGCTTATTTAATTATAACAAAATCGTAAATGTTTAATCATAACTGTGGGGCAGAGCAAAGGGAAAGGAGGGGCCTCTCTCATCCTTTGGGTGGGAAGGGAGGATTTCAGAAGCCACATGGTGCCTGGAGGCTGGGAAGATCTGGATGGGGAGGAACCAGCTCCCCCTCAAACAGAAGAAAAGCAGAGCCATCTCATATCTCCCCCAAGTCAGAGGAAACCTCTCCTTCCTTTGCCAGGTGTGGCTGCCTGGAGTTAGTTGGGGGAGGGAAGAAGGGCCGGGCTGGAATCGCCGACGGGTTCATAATAACCAGGCAACACCCCCCTCCTTCAGCCTCCACATAAGAAGAGGACTCCCTGAGGCTAAGCTCCAGGTTTCCCCTGTTGCTTCCAAGCAGAGAAGGATCCCTCCCTGTGTGGAGGCTGAAGGGGAGGGGGGGTGTCGAGTCCAGAAAAGCTGGAGCTCTCGCCTGCACAAGCAGGCTGGTTATTAGGAGCCCGTCTTCCTCAGCACCTCTTTGGTCTGGGCATTTGGTCTCCCCCCCCACCCCATGCCAAAGGAAAGCCAGCCAGGCTTCTCCTTCCCTCCTTCCCTTCCCCCCACTCAATCTTCCTTCGGGACAGAGGAGAGCGCGCTGGAAATGTTTGTTGGCTTTTCCAACACGGCTTTCTCCAGCGCTCACTCGCAATTCTTCACATTCCTCCAGGCCTGGCTTGCTGAGGGGGGAGAGCAGCCCTGAAGTCTCTGCTGCCCCCACCCCGAGGAAATAGCTCTCGCTGGGGTAAAAGAGCAGAAATCGGAAGGCACAGGCAACAGAAAGCGGCGCTTTTCAAAGGCAGCAGCTTCCATCTTCTCTTGCCTGTGCCTTCCTCAACCTCAGCTCTTTTGCCCCAGTGAGAGCTGTTTCTTCTCTTTTTTGCTGTGCTTTCCCTGGGCAGCAATGGCTTGGGTCATATGTGGGGGGGGGCAGTAAAGCAGAGCACCGAGAGGGACAAGCAAACTGATGCCGCCCCTGCTGCCCCATTCTGGACCTCTGAACTGGATGGTGAGCACAGACTTGCCCACTCCGCCCCCTCCCAGCACTTTTCCTGCCCTGGGCCATCCCTACAGCCGGTGGCCATCAAGGAAGAAGCCAGGCCAGGGAAGGCAAACTGGAAGGTGTGGGAGTGCTGCGCAAATGCAAGTAGCGCAGCGCTCCTACACCTTCTGACCATCTCCATTGCTGCTTCAGCATGCCGCCAGCTCCCTCTTGCTGCAACAGCGCCATTACCTCATCCTTCCTGGAGAGGACTGTGCTCCTTTTTGCAAGTTTGTGCTTGGCCGAAGGGTGGGAGCCAGTGGGTGGGCGGGCTTTGGGGGGTGCTCTGCAGCCCACCAAAGTTTTCTCACGGCCCACCAGTGGGCCACGGCCCACCGGTTGGCAACCACTGATTTGGATGACACCAGAATTTATTTTAAATATACAAGAAATAAATATTGAAACAAGTACCTGGGCAGATCATAATCCAATATGGGTCAAATGGAAAGGACAAAGGAAAAGGTCAAGATGGACTTTGAATAATTCAATTTTGAAAGAGAAAATGAAAATGAAAAAATGATTTATGAAAAATCTGGAAAAAGAACTGGCTTTCTTCTTTAAAGAAAATAAAAAAAAAGAAACTTCATTACAAAATGTTTGGGAAACAATTAAGGGCTATAATCAGAGGCCTGATCATAACTTATACAAGGAAAAGGAATATTAAAAAAAGACAAGCACGATAGATCCTAGAAGAGGACTACAAGAAATTAGAGAAAGAACTACAAAGATATCTGCAACAAAAGATTCTTAAAAGTCAAATGGACATAGCTAAGCACAAACTGGGGTTAATAGAAAAAGAAGAGTTGGCACAAAAAATTAGGAGTGCTAAGCAGAACTTTTTTGAAAATGCAAATAAGACTGTTGATTTTGTGAGTAAATGTATCTGTATTTGATTAATATTGAATTCTCTTAACTATTTTTTTTTTTAAACAAATTTTATTAATTTTACAGAAAACACAATACACAAACATACAAAACACAAAACATAAACAAAACTAAAAGATCTTTTCTGAAGGTTGTCTGATCCCGGGTTAAAACTCTTCACACAGACACAAATTCAAACATCATATTCACTTTATATATCCTTCCATATCTTATTATCATTTTCTTTTTTTACATATATATATAAACCATTTTTATCAATTTTATAAGAACAATGCACAAAGAATCAAGGCATAACAGCTTATAAATTCTTTTCTAGGAAAAAATAATAATAAAAAACCAATAGAACATAACAATTCCAAATTATAGTATCAATACTTTATCTATTTAACTTCATATCTTATCCCTACTTCTCCTTTTCATCCAAATTATTTCTTGTTAATTAAAATTTTATTGCCTTTTATCAATATACAAAATCCAAAAAAAAAACCATAACAAAACCTTTATATATCCTTTCATATCTTATTACCATTTTCAATAACATTCTTTGTCTGTTCTATTTCCAACTATCCATTCATCTTTTTTCTTTTACTATACTTCTCCTATACACCAATTGGAGTAACGTCTATAACTCATTACCCTAACTTAAAAGTACTTCGTATAACAATTTTTCTTGGGATTCTGTTTAAAAGATTCTAAAATTACATAATGAATTTTATACTCTAAATACACATATAAAAACACAATCTTATGTGCCCTCCAGAATCCCTCTTTTATCCTAAATTAAATTCACCCATTGTCTCTAAATAAACTTTTTTTCTTTAGATCTTGCTTCCCCCCATTGAGGCTTCTCCTCCCCCCCTTTCTCTCTTGCTTATTCTTCTCCTTGCCCTTTTTACCCCTTTGTTTTTCCTCCTCCCTTTTCTTACTCCTTTTCCTTTGCTTTCTAACCTTGCCTCCACCTTTTCGCTCATTTTTCTCTTCTTTGGTTGTTTTTATAGTTCTTAAAATCCCCTTTTTCTTATCCTTTTTCTCCTCCTCTCCGGTAAGGACCCATTGTTCATCAAAGATGAATTCTCTTAACTATTGTAATAGTTGAATAAGTTCAATAAGAAAAAATAGAAATAAGAGCTGATTGTGATTTTCCATAATAGAATTTTGGTAATTAATAATATAATAATATATGTATTAATATTACTATTGAACTCAAAAGGAGAGGAAAATAGTGCTCTACCAGGGATAGTTGATGGTAGATTGGAAAGAGCTGCTACAGATAGTTTAAATGGCGACAACATCAATTACAAATGTAAAATCAGGAAAGAAAACTACAACAACAACGTCTTCACCTATGGGGCAGAGATCTATAGATGCAATGCTATTGGCAGAAAAAACTAGTTCAGCTCAAAGCCTGTAGACAGTACAGGCAACGCTCACTGTGATGCAGGAAATGATGGCAAAAACCCACGAATTGATAGCGAGGAACCATGAAGATATGAAAACAGAGATGAGAACTGAAATAGGACAAGTGAAAAATGAAATACAAAATTTGAATAGTATGATTGGAAAGATGCAGGAAAAAGTGATAAAAAATGAACAGAAATTAAATTTAGTAGAGGCAAGAACGGAGATGGTGGAGAAGAAATTAGAGGATTCAGAACAAAATTGGAAAGTACTCTACTGCGAACTCCGGGATTCGATGGTACACATGGAATTAGAGAAGGCATCATTTCATCTTAGGTTCCAAAATTTGGTGGAAGACAAAAAGGAAGATTTACGTGCAATTATGACGAATCTGATAGCGGCGGCTTTACAGAAACCCAAACTGGAAATTGAAAATGATGTAGACGAGGACTACAGAGTACATACACACTATGCGAGGAGACATAGACTACCCCGAGAGGTTCATATTCAATTTGTGAGGAAGATAACACAAGACCTGCTCTATGGTAAGACCAGAGATGAACCACTTGTAAACAAAGATCATGAAGTGGTTACACTGAAACAAATACCTAGGAGAGTCAGAGAGCAGAGAAGGGGCTACCAATTTTTATCAACTCACCTTATTAGAAATGGCATTCCATTTAGGTGGCTCACCCCAGAGGGGCTTTTAGTTTCATGGCAGGACAAAAAATACAAAATTGATACAATTGAAAAAGCACAGGAATTTCGTGAACAACACCTAGGACCCGAGGAAGAACAAGAAAGTAGAGACAACCTAAATACAAGAAGCCAGGAGGAACAACTCTCTGGAGAAAAACAATCTGATTCACACTCTGAACCCCAAAATCTTAGAGAAGAAGGGGAAGGCAACAGATTAAGAAAAAGAGAGTCTAGAAAAAGAAATGAAATGAGAAATGCCTCACACAGTCAGTGACACTGATAGAGAAATCACTTTATTTTCAGTCAATAACAATGGTTTAAATCTATCATCAAAAAGAAAACAGATATTTGAGAAACTTAAAAAACAAAACACTGAGATAACTTGTATCCAAGAAGTGCATATTCCAGACAATCAAGCAGACCTCTTAAAGAATGTAAATTTGGGTAAAATGTACTCAGCACTTGCAAACAAAAAAAAGGGGGGTATTGTAGTATACGTAAAGGATTGGTTGCAACATAAACAAATATACAAAGATCAAGAAGGGAGAATGCTCTTTATAGAAATAAATGTAAATCAGAAAAAGATATTATTAGTCACAATATATGCCCTGAATACAAACCAAAAAGACTTTTATAATAGGCTTCACAATAAGACAATAGAATTTGAGTATGCTAATGTATGCATTGTAGGAGACTATAATGCAGTCCCAGACAAAGATAAAGATTATAGAACTTCCCCCCCCAAAAAAGGAAAGGAGAATACTCCCTTCCTCTTATAATAATATGGTAAGAGAACTTAACTTGAAAGATGTGTGGAGAGAATTAAATCCAAATAAAAAACAATATACCTTTTTTTTTGAACCCCCACCACTCTTGGTCCAGAATAGATCAGAAATGGGTGGACCCTGGGTTAATGGAGAATATTGAAAGGATCGAGATTTTGCCAAATCTATGGGCTGACCATAATCCCATTCAAATTAAATGGAAAGGAAAGAGAAAAATTGGAAGATGGACATTTAATAATACCATATTAAGAGATAAAGAATATATTGAAATGATAAAGAAAGAATTGAACATATTTTTTGAAATAAACAAAAGAGAACATACCTCTCTACAGAATCTTTGGGATATGGCCAAAGCCTATGTGAGACGTCTAACTATTGCTTATAGTATTAAAAAGAATAAAGAAAAAAGACAGCAACAAAACATATGGAGGGAGAAACTGAAAGATTTGGAAATAAGTAGACAAAAGGACCCAAACAATTCAAACATTAAGAAAGAAATTGATCTGGTAAAACATAAAATAAATTTAAATGTACAGGAAGATTTGGCCTGAAAAATTAAATTAGCAAAACAAAATTATTTTGAAAACGCAAATAAGCCGGGGAGGTGGTTAGCCCATAAAATTAAAAAAGAACAAGAAAAGAGAATGATCGTAGCTCTCCAAGATCAGGAAGGGAAATTATGCACGCAGACCCAAGAAAAGAAAGAAATTGCTGATTAGTTTTTTATGAAATTGTATAAACAGGAAGAAATACCAGAAGAATCTATTGATCAAATATTTGAATGAAAAGAACTTGCCTGAAATTACTGATGAAGAGAAACAAAATCTGTATAATAAAATATCTATCGAAGAAATTAGGAAGGCAATTGGAACACAAAAAGCAAATAAGACCCTTGGCTCAGATGGAATTCCTTCGGAATTCTATAAGAAATTCCAAGAAACAATAGAGGAGATATTGGTGGACTTGTACAATGAAGCCCTGGAGAATGCTAACATGCCTAAATCATGGTTGGAAGCATATATTACCCTTATTTATAAAGAACAATCAGACCCACAAAAAAATCAAAACTATAGACCAATATCACATTTAAATGTAAATTACAAAATAATGGCTACAATATTGGCGGAAAGGTTAAAGAGAGTATTAAGTAGAATTATCCACACTGATCAGGAGATTAGAGGACGAAAAATTAAAAAAGAGGAATATAAACTCCAGGCATTTGCCGATGATATGGCATTTATATTAGAAGAACCCTTAGAAACGAGCCCTATACTACTAAGAGAAATAGAAGAATATGGAAAGGTGGCAGGGTTAAAAATTAACATAGAAAAAACAAAAGTGTTAACAAAAAACTGTACAAAGGAGCAGAAGGAAGAACTAGCAAATAAATTAGGTATGCAGGTGGTAAATAAAGTAAAATACTTAGGGACCTGTTTGACTGCAAGATGTTCATCGATTAAAAAAGATAACTATGATAAGTTAATAACGCAAATAAAGATTTAGATAATTGGGCAAAATTGCAGTAATAGCTATTGGAATGTATTTCGATAGTAAAAATGAATATTTTGCCAAAACTGTTGTTCCTGTTTCAGACAGTGCCAGTCAAGTTGGAAAAGAATTTTTTGTAGAATTAAACAAATGTATATCTAAATTTATATGGCAGAGGAAAAAACCCAGAGTGAAATGTAAATTATTACAGGATGCCAAGAAAAAAGGAGGATTTGGCCTTCGAGATTTTGAATTATATTATGATGCTGCTATAGTAAACTGGCTTAAGGATTGGGTTAAATTAGAAAATAGAAGGTTATTAGTATTAGAAGGTTTTGATCTCCAACTTGGCTGGCATGCCTTCATGTGGGATGGAAAATCTAAACAACATTCATATTTCCAAAGGCACCATGTAAGAAATGTGTTGTTCAATATCTGGGGAAAGATTAAAAAAAACCACTACCCAAACGTTCCACTGTGGCTATCTACATTGAAAGCAGTCAAATATCCAAATCTATTGGATTATGAAAATATTGTCAGGTATAAAGATTTAATATATGATACTGAAGAGCTTAAAAATAGGAACCAAATACAAATTCAAGGAAAGGAGATAGCATGGTGGACCTTTGCACAAATACAAACCCATTATAAAAAAGATAAGATAACAATTTGGCTTGAATATGACCCCACAAGAATTAGATAAAATATGGCTAGGAGAGGAAAAGAAAACAATTAGTAAAACATACAAATATCTTTTGGATTACAAATTAAAAGAATAGTCACAGAATCTATGATAATTTGGGCTAAAAACGTGGGTCATAGTATTGAATTAGATAAGTGGGAACACATCTGACAAACAAATTACAAATTAACCATGTCAGTCTCGTATAAAGAAAACCTATAGAAAATGGTTCATTGCTGGCACCTACCTCCTGCGAGACTGGCTAAGATGTTCCCCAACCTACCACCCAACTGTTGGAAATGTAACTACGCACAAGGAACATATTTTCACATGTGGTGGACTTGCCCATGTGCTCAGAAGTTTTGGAGGAATATTAGAAATTGGATTTTAAATATAACAAAACAAAATTTAAAACTTGAACCCGAAACCTTTCTGCTAAGTATGCTAGATTTAAACATAGAGAAAAAATATCAATATTTAATTTTGCACATTATAACTGCGGCCAGAATAACCTACGCACAAAACTGGAGACTGTCTTTCATTCCTTCAGAGGATATGGTAATTAAAAATATACATGAATGTGCTGAGATGGATAGCCTAACCAAATTGTTAAAAAATAAAGAAGATAGTGACTATTATGAAATATGGAACATTTGGTATGATTGGTTAAAAAAAAGGTGATATTTGATATTTGGATAAGTTATGGAAATGACAGAAGATGTACATCTAATTATAAACTATATAGAGAAATTAAAACATTAAAAGAATGAAGGAGTTATTATAAAAAGGCAGATCACGTTAATGATAAAGATAAAGAAAAAAAAAAATTAACCTGACAGCCAACGGCTTCCACAAAAGCAAAATCACCAACTTAATCCACAAAAACACACTGAGACATAATAGAGACCCAGAAGATGAAAAGACTCATGGAACAGCTGTCCTGCCCTACATAAGAGGTACTACAGACAAAATTAGTAAGATACTACACAGACATCACATCAAGACTGCTTTCAAAACAGACAGAAAAATAGCAGCCATCCTTAGAAACCCCAAAGATAAAATTGACCTGGAAAACCAAGGCATATACGAAGTCCCCTGTGCATCATGCCCGGCCACATACATTGGACAGACCAATAGAAGAATAAGCACCTGCCTGGATGAACACAAAAATGCAGTCAAAAAGCTGGAACACACTTCCTCACTAGTCCAACATATGGAAGCCACAGGTCATAGCATCAACTTCAATGGCACCAAAACCCTTGCCACTATAGAAAACCCCAGCCACAGAATCATCAGAGAAGCCATAGAGATTGAAAAAAGACCAGAAAGCATGAATAGAAGAGATGATTCCACCAGATCATTTGGAAGCCTGCACTCACAAACAAAAAAATCTCCACACCACAAGCCAGGCAAACACCTGGGCACAAACAGATCGCCCCGATACCTCCAGCTCAAACACACCCCAACCAGGCACCCAGATGAAACCTAGCTTCCTAACTAATGATAGCCGTCCATTTACTCGGCGCCAAGCTGCACTAAAGGCCTCCAATAAAGTAACACAATGTTGCCAGCCAATCAAGATACAAAAAGAGCCAAAAAACAGACAGACGATATGAGAAACACCAATCAAGCAGAACACAGCAAACTCCAAGACCAATAAACACAGACCAAGACTCCCAACCAATAAGGATGAAGAAAAAACCATTCTGGCACAGCAATAGGCTGCCCCAAATTTAAATCTGAAACCACTGTAAAAGTCTGACTCACAGACGAACACTATACAGAAGCCTGATGATGGCAGATGAGATTCTGCCGAAACATTGCTACAACTTTAAAAGCACAACTACAATGACGTGGGAAAATACCCGAACAAAGCTGAATGCCATACATGTCAGTACCCACAAAAACTTAAGAATATATATATATATATATATATATATATATATATATATATATATATATATATATATATATATATATATATATATGGATCTTTGGTTATTCGGGTTTTCTCCCGCGTAAGATTGGAAGTATCTGGGCAACGTTTCGATGAAGTCTCATTCATCATCTTCAGGCTTGGTCTTCAGCTCTGTGCTTCTCAGAGTGATGTGAGCTTGCAGCTGCTTCTTCCTTTTAACTGCTCCTGGGGGTGTGACTTGATTGGCTGGGGGCTTGGCTGTGTTCTGATTGGATGGGGGGGTCACACCCCCAGGAGCAGTTAAAAGGAAGAAGCAGCTGCAAGCTCACATCACTCTGAGAAGCACAGAGCTGAAGACCAAGCCTGAAGATGATGAATGAGACTTCATCGAAACGTTGCCCAGATACTTCCAATCTTACGCGGGAGAAAACCCGAATAACCAAAGATCCACATACAAGTACCCGCGAGAACCTCAGAAAATATATATATATATATATATATATATATATATATATATATATATATTGATTTGTCTGTTTTAAATGTGTATCAGATGTTTTTTTCTTGAACAATTTTTTTTTTTTAAAAGAAAAGATGGAATAATATGGAGAGGTGGCAGGACTGAAGATAAATAAAGAAAAAACTAAGATTTTAGTGAAGAACATAATGGAAAGGCAAAGAAAAGAACTGATGGATAGATTAAACATCCAGATCACAAAAAATGTGAAATACCTGGGGATACAACTGACAGCAAGATGTGGAACACTTAAGAAAGATAATTATTATAGACTCAAACAACAGATTGTGACAGATTTAGGCAAATGGAAAAACTTACAACTATCCTTTGACAGGGAGAATATCGACAATTAACAATTAAAATGAATATATTACCAAGAATACTATACTTATTCCAGACAATTCCAATAAAGTTAGGGAAAGAATATTTTGAGGACTTGAATAAAATGATGTTGAAATATATATGGCAGGGGACAAAAGAGAAGGATTAAATTAAAACTTACAAGATACTAGAATGAGAGGAGGTTTTGGACTACCCAATAGGGAACTATACTATCAGGTCGTAACATTGATATGGATGAAAGAATGGATTATTCTAAGAAACACTAGGCTGTTAATACTGGAAGGCCATGATTTACAATTGGGGTGACATGCATTTTTATGGTATAAGAAAAGTAAGGCACATGGTTATTTTCAGAGACATAATATTCCAGATGCTTTATTGTCAACATGGCAGAAAATAAGGGAACAACATTATTTGGAAATACTGGTCTGGTTATCAACAACAGAGGCATTTGTATATCCGAATGTTTTTAAAATGGAACATATTGTTAAATATAAATGAAAAGGGGGGAGAAGGCGGAGCTTCGTTCCGGCGATACAGCTGCGATCTCGGGGCTCTGAGATCGTAGAGACGGTGATCGTGAAGGGCACTGTTCCAGGATCCCAGAGATATCGCAAAATCTCTGGTTAGATCCGGAAGAAGCCCTTTTGCTGGAGGCGGAGAGGCAGCCTCCATAGCTGCTGAAGTCGGGACAGCTCCGGAAAGAAAGTGTGTCGGCTGGGTGAGAAAAACTCTTTAGTGTTGTAAATTCGCTGAGGTTGGAAAGTTCATTCTGAAGAGAGGAGGAAGCTGTGAGTTTTTTTTTTGATTGAAATTGTTTGAGCGGCGTTTTTTAAAGTGATGTCAAATTGAGGCTTGGGGTGTTGTTGTTTTTTTTTTCTCTATATTTTTCGGGAAAGATTTTATTGTGACTTTGTAGGTAACCGGATTGAATTTTCTTTTATATATACTTTTAGGCTCCCTTTGATTTTTTAATTTTTTTTAGGATAGAGGCTTCCTTTGGCTATTTTTTCTTTTTTTTTTTTCTGTATATATTATTCCTTTTTTCCGGTTGGGGGGGAGAAAGAGCATTAAGAAACTTTGTAACACTGCCAACTAGAGGCTTGAAAGTATTCTATTTGAATTGGAGAGAATTGCAAAAAGACATCTTCTCAAGGACATTTTAACGTGATAAGATAGAGGGAGAGCACAGCAAAATATTATTGCAGGTGCTTTCCTGGACTGTTATCAACAACACTTGAGGTTTGGCTTTGAAGCTGCTGGAGAAGAGAGTCATAATAAGAGCCTTGGATAAATAACAAAGTGCAGTGTGCTCTCTTATATATACCCCATTCGCTAGCCTTTTTTTAAAATTTCAATTCTAGTAATATTCTTATTTTTGCCTTTTATTTTAAAGGGAAAAGCCTCAGAGTTTTTCTTTTCTTTTCTTTTTTTTTTCTTTCTTCTTTATTTTTCTTTTCTTTTTTATTGGGACTTTTTTGCTTTTCCTATTTATGTTTTTGGACCACTTTGTTATTGTTTTTTTTTTTTTTTTTTGGATTATTGAGATCTTTTAAGTGGATTAAGGTGTGAAGAATTTGAAGGAACTTTTTGTCTTTTCTCTTTTTGCTTTTTCTTTTCTTTGCTCTCAATCAATATTATTATTTTTGGATTTGTTTGTTTTTGCCTTTTTATTTTTTCCTTTTTCATGGTGGACTACCTCGTAATTGGATTAGGGTTTAGAAGAACCTGAAGATCTTTCTTCTTCTTTTTTTCCTGTTTCTTTTTTGGTTTTGTGTCTTTTACTGTTGGAGTTTTCCATTTTGGATTATAAATGGCTGCTCTAGCAGTTGGATTAAAAGTTAAGAAGAATTTGAAGCTTTGGAAGCATTGAAATGAGCAGGAAACCAATACCATCTGGCATCTCTGCTTCTACCTCTGCTTCCCCGCCAGCTGGAGGACAACGTTTAATTCAGACAATGTTAAAGCAAGATAAAGAACAAGAAAAAGTAAATTTACAGATGATTATGCAAGGAATACAAGATCTCAAGATAAAATCAGACACCATTGAACAAAGGATAGAGAACATTGAACAAAGAATGGAGAGGACGGATGAAAAAGTGGAAAATATTAAACAAATGATGGTCAAGTATGAGGAGAGATTCCAAAAAATCGAGGAAGAAGGAAAACAAAGAGAGAAGAAGATTGGAAATATTGACAGTAGACTAACAGCAGTTGAACAAGAAAAAGGTGGGATGTTGAGGTGGGAGATGGAAAGATCAGAATTTTACCTTAGATTTCAAAATATAGAAGAGGAAAAAGGAGAAAATTTGGCAGCGGTGATGATAGAAATTTTGGCAGATGCTTTGGAAATTACAGAGGAAAAGATGATAGATGGAATAGATGAGATATATCGAGTTTATACAAGATATGCGATGAGAAATAAATTACCCAAGGAAGTCCATATTAGATTTACCAAAAAATCCATTAAAACGCAAATATTACAAGTAGTAAGAGAGAAAACACTGAAATACAAAGGTAAAGAGGTTGTGGTTTTAAAACAAATACCCAGAAGAGTGAGAGAGATGAGAAGAGAATATCGATTCCTGACCAAAATACTATTGGAAAATGAAGTGAATTATAGATGGCTGATTCCAGAAGGACTAATGTTTAGGTGGCAAGAGCAGAGATATAGAATTGATTCAATTGAGAAAGCAGAACTTTTTCATGCAGAATTTTTCGGAGGAAGAAGAGAGGAAGCAGAGAAAGAGATTTCATTAATTGAGTTTCAAGATGAACAACTGGAGACTGAAAAAGAGAAAGGAGCAACAGGGGGACAGATGGATAGCAAAGAACAGCGTGAAGTGAGATCCACGAGAGCTGTTAGACCTAAATATAAAGCATAATCATGGAAGAAAAAAAACTGATTACAATGAATATAAATGGGCTTAATTCGGCTGTTAAAAGAAGGAAAACTTTTCATAAATTAGAGAAATTAAAATTTGATATAATTTGTTTACAAGAAGTTCACATTAAAAAACAACATGAACAATTGTTATTACAGCCAAAATTGGGGAAAATATTTACTTCTTTGACTCAATGTAAGAAAAGAGGAGTGGTTTTATACATTAAAGAGGCTATCCCGGCAAAATTGATTTACACGGATGAAGATGGAAGAGTATTAATGGTAGAAATAATGGACAATAATATAAAAATACTCTTGATTGCAATTTATGCTCCGAACGATAAACAAGAAGAGTTTTATAAAAAGCTACACATGAAAATAATTGGACTAGACTATGTTAATATAATTATGATGGGAGATTTTAATGGAATTGTGGAAAATAAATTGGACTATATAGCAACAACAACAAAACAAAATAGAAAGGCTCTCCCAAGGTCTTTTTTTAAAATGACAGATGAATTAACTTTAAAGGATATTTGGAGAGAAAGAAATGTTAAAGCTAAACAATATACTTTTTATTCAAATAGACATTTATCATGGTCCAGATTAGATATGGTCTGGATCTCAACAGAATTAATATCTAATATTAAAGAAACAAATATTGAAACAAGTACTTGGGCAGATCATAGCCCAATGACAATTAAATGGAAAGGACAAAAAAGAAGATCAAGATGGACATTAAATAATACTATTTTAAAGGAGAAAGATTTTATACAATGGATGGAGAAGGAATTGGCTTTTTTTTTCAGAGAAAATAAAAAAGAAGATACTTCAACGCAGAATGTGTGGGTACAATGAAGGCATACGCTAGAGGTTTGATAATAGATTATACAAGGAAAAAGAATATTAGGAAAAGGCAAGCTTCTAAGGCCTTGGAAGATGAGTATAAAACTCTTGAAAAAGAATTACAGAAAATGCCACAGAAAAAGGATATTAAATTGAAGCTGGATGTAATCAAACATAAAATGGAATTAATAGAGAAAGAAGAACTGGCACAGAAAATTAGAAACTCTAAACAGAATTATTTTGAAGATGCAAATAAACCAGGTAGATGGCTAGCATATAAATTGAGAAAAGAGAAGGAATCAAGAAAAATATTGAAGTTAATAGACGAACAAGGCCAAGTTTGTTATGGGAATAAGGAGAAAAAAGAAATTATTCGAGATTTTTATGGACAACTATATAAACAAGAGAATATTGATGAAGAAAAAGTGAAACAGTATTTACAGGAAGCTAATTTACCAAAGGTACCTAAAGAGACTGAAGAAATGCTAGAAAGCAATATAACAATGATGGAACTAAATGAAGCATTTAAGAGACAAAATAATGGGAAAGCACCGGGTCCAGATGGGCTTCCAGCAGAATTCTATAAAACATTTCAAGAATCATTGAGCATTCCATTGTTAGAAGTTATGAATGAAGTTATGTTAAAAAAGATAATACCTAAAACATGGTCAGAGGCTTATATTACACTTATACCGAAGGAAGAGACTGACCCATTGCAAATTAAGAATTATAGACCTATTTCTTTATTGAATGCAGACTATAAAATTTTTGCTTCAATCTTAGCAGAAAGACTTAAAAAATATTTAAATAATTTTATCCATCCAGATCAAAATGGATTTCTGCCAAAGAGACAAATCAGAGACAATATGAGAGTAATCTTGGACACTTTGGAATACTATGAGGCTCATCCTGAAAAACAAATGGCTTTGATATTTCTAGATGCTCAAAAAGCATTTGACAACGTGAACTGGAGATTCATGTTATTGTTATTGGAGCAGATGGGTTTTGCTAAAAAATTTATTCAAGCAATAGAAGCCATATATAATAAACAGACAGCAAGGGTAATGATGGAGGGGGAACTTACAGATTTTATTAATATAAGGAAAGGCACAAGACAAGGATGCCCCCTATCTCCTTTGTTATTTGTATTGACCTTGGAAGTGTTGAATAGAAATATTAGGGATTATAAAAGCATAAAAGGAATGAAAATTAAGAAGGAAGAATTTAAGCTACAAGCTTTTGTTGATGATTTAGCTTTTATTTTGGAAGATCCGCTAGAAACAGCTCCAAAGCTATTGGAAAGGATAGAGGCATATGGAGAGGTGGCTGGTTTGAAAATAAATAAAGACAAAACAAAGATCTTGACAAAGAATATGCTATCGAGACAGAGAGAAGAACTGGCAGACCTTTTGAAAATTCAAGTTACAAATAAGGTTAAGTATCTGGGGATATATTTGACAACAAGATGTAGCACATTAAAGGAGAATAATTATATTAAACTTAAACAACAGATAACTACAGATTTGAAGAAGTGGGAAAACTTGCAATTGTCATTAATAGGGAGAATTTCAACAATTAAGATGAATATCTTACCTAGAATTTTATTTTTGTTTCAAACAATACCAATTAGGCTTGGAAAAGACTATTTTGAAGATTTAAATAAAATTATGTTGAAGTTTATATGGCGAGGTAAAAAAGCGAGAATAAAGCTAAAGCTTCTGCAAGATGCTAGAATTAGAGGAGGTTTTGGCCTGCCTAATTGGGAATTGTATTATCAAGCTGCAAGTTTGATGTGGGTGAAAGAATGGACAACATTAAGGAAACATAGGTTGCTGACATTAGAAGGGCATGACTTGCTGCTGGGCTGGCATGCTTTTTTATGGTATAAGGGAACTAAAACACAGGGTTATTTTAGAAGACATTATGTACGGGAGTCTTTGTGGTTGAATTGGGAGAAGATAAAAAGACAATGTTATTTGAAAATTCCAGTTTGGTTATCGACCATTGAAGCATTTTCCTATCCTATAATTTATAAGAAGGAACAAACAGTTAGATATGGGGAACTATTAGATGAAAAGGGTGAACTTAAATCGATCCAAAACTTAGAGGAACAAGGTATAAAGATGAATTGGTTTTCATATGCACAAATACATTCAAGGTATGATGAAGATTCCAAAATGGAGGGATTTTATGATAAACAGACTGATTTAGATAAGATTTTGATGGGTACTGATGAGAAGGTGATTAAAAAATTATATGGTTATTTACTGGGAATTAAATTAGAGGAAGAACAAGTTAAAGAAACTATGATTGTTTGGGGGAAGAATTTTGGATGTGGGATTGATTTAGAGAAATGGCAGAAATTGTGGTCTCAAAATTATAAAATGACAATGTCAACAGCATATAAAGAAAATTTGTATAAGATGTTTTACAGGTGGCACTTTCCTCCGACAAGAATAGCAAGAATGTTCAAGAATAAATCTGAAAAATGTTGGAAATGTCATCAGATACCCGGCTCGTATTACCATATGTGGTGGACTTGTGAGGATGCTAGAAAATATTGGACTATAATTCACATGTGGTTGGAAAAAATGACAAAGAAACATATAGACTTGAAACCGGAGATCTTCTTATTGGGAATTTTACTTGATATATATAGTAAAGATTTGAAATACCTGATTGTAAATGTATTAACAGCGGCTAGGATTGTATTTGCTAAAAATTGGAAGAATGAGAAAATACCATTACAGGAAGAAATTATTAAGAAAATATTGGAATGTGCTGAGATGAGTAGATTGACATTTGAAATTAGAGAGCAAGAGGATAAACAATTTTATGAAATTTGGGATCTTTTTTATAAATGGCTAGATGATAAAATACGATAATAGAATATTTAGAATGCTAGAATGTTTTGCTATTATTTTGTTATTTGACATTATATTTATAAAGGGTTTTTTAAGGATTGATATGATATGATTATAGGATTTGTTATAGAGTAAATTGGTTTAAAGTATTGTTAGCTCATAAAGCATGAATGATTAAAAATATAGTCAAAAAAAAATTTTTTTTTTAGTGATATTAGGATACATAAGTTTGGATTGATGATATGAGTTGTTATGTAACATAATTGTAATTGAGACTACAGAATGAATGCACAAAAATGATGAACCAACTGACACACTTGATGTACATATGAGAGTTGATGTTTTTATGTTTTGTTTGTTTTGTTTGTCTGTAGAAAATTAATAAAATCTTTTTCAAAAAAAAAAAATAAATGAAAAGGGTGAATTCAAAACAAAACAAGAATTAGATGAACAGGGGATAAATATGAATTGGTATTCATATATGCAAATACATTCTAGATATGAAAAAGACAATAAGACAGAAGGGTTTTATAAAGAATTGACTGAATTAGATAAAATCTTGACAGATACTGAAGAGAAAATGATTAAAAAATTGTATGGTTATCTATTAGGAGTGAAACTAGAAGAAGAACAGGTTAAAGAAACAATGATTGTTTGGGGGGGGGGAATTTTGGATATGGGATAGATTTGGATAAATGGCAGAAATTATGGACTAGAAATTATAAATTAACAATGTCGACAGCCTATCAAGAGAATTTGTATGTTTTACAGGTGGCACCTACCCCTGGCAAGACTAGCAAAGATGTTTAAAGATAAATCGGCGAAATGTTGGAAGTGCCATCAGATACCTGGCTCATATTACCGTATGTGGTGGACATGCACAGAAGCTAAAATACACACCTGGTTGGAAAAAATGATAAAACAACATATAGATTTAAAACCTAAGATATTCTGATTGGGGATTGTGCCTGAAAGCTATAGTGAAGAAATAACATATTTGATTACAAATGTACTAACTGCAGCTATAATTGTATTTACTCAAAATTGGAAAAATGAGAAAATTCCAATGGAGGAGGTGGTGATTAAGAAAATAATGGAATGTGCAGAAATGAGAAGATTAACATTAACAATTAGAGAACAAGAAGAAATGGATTATAAGACTTGGGAGTTATTCTATAGATGGCTAGAAAATAGAGTAAGAAATTAAAGGATATTGTTATTAATAACGATATACTAAAATTGATTGTTTTTGGATAAGCTTTAATATGAATAGAACTTAGTAAGATTTGGAATTTGCCTTTAAGGACAGTTTGAAATTGAAATAAAAACTTAATGACAATGTAATAATGATACAAGAGAATATATAACGTTGACTATAATATAATATGAATGTAAACTTAATAAGAAATGTATACCAATATTATTACATGCACAAGATATATGTACCCAACCAACACACTGTATAATTGAAAGATGGTTTTATTTGTTGTTTTTGTTATAATTTTTTTTAAAAAAATCAAAAAAAACCCCCAAACCTCCAGTGTTGGAGCACCCACAGCCTCTGGAGGCAAGTCATTCCACCAATTTAGTTATTATTAATTTATTTCTTAGATTTTTATCCCACCTTCTTTACTTTGTAAGTAAGTCAAGGCAGTAAACATACATAATACTCCTCCCTCCTTCTATTTTCCCTGCAACAACAACCCTGTGGGGTGGGTTGAGCTGAGAGAAAATGACTGGCCAAAGGTCATTTCCACCCCACCCAACCCTCCTTGACAGGAGAAGGGTTATGCCAATAAGTTCCCTAGTTAAAGAACCACTTCAGGGTTCAAGACACATCCAGGGAGCTGGAGGCTAAAACATACGAAGAACACTTGCAGGAACTGGGTATGTCTAGTTTGATGAAAAGAAGGACTAGGATGATAGCAGTGTTCCAATATCTCAGGGGCTGCCACAAAGAAGAGGGAGTCAAGCTATTCTCCAAAACACCTGAAGGCAGAAGAAGAAGCAACGGGTGGAAACTAATCAAGGAAAGAAGCAACCTAGAACTAAGGAGAAATTTCCTGACAGTGAGAACAATTAATCAGTGGAACAACTTGCCTCTAGAAGTTGTGGGTGCTCCAACACTTGGAGGTTTTTAAGAAGATTAGACAACCATTTGTCTGAAATGGTATAGGGTTTCCTACCTGAGCAGCGGGTTGGACTATAAGACCTCCAAGGCCCCTTCCAACTTTGTTGTTCTGTTGTTCTGCTATTCACTCTATTGCTCTTTTTTTTTTTTTCCTCCTCCCATATGGCTCCTTACCTCCGGCATGACATCGATGGGCTCTGGAGATGTCTGGAGCTCAGTGCTGATCCTCTCAGGGCTGCCATCTTCCGTCCGCAGAGCAATGGGCTGGATCTGAAGGGCCGGTGGGGGCAGGATTTTGATCTGCAGGGGGGGCGGGGGCTGCTGGAGGTTGAAGCACACCTTCTGCTGCAGAGGAGGCTGCTGCATGGCTTGAAGAGGAGGGGGCTGCTGGAGAATGGTGACCGGTTGGGTGGGGGGCTGCTGAGGCATCTGCTGAAGAGGGGGAGGCTGCAGCCGCGGCAGGTGCATGGACGAGGTGGCTGCAGCAGCCGCGGCTAAAACCGAACGTGTGACGATCTGAGTGGTTCCTGTCCTGGCTTGCAGCTGTCCCAGCTGGATCCCCTGGGAGGTCACCATCGTGGCCGGGATCACCGTCACCACACCACCTTGCGATGTGACCGTCAGGGAGGACGGCAGCATCTGTTTGGGAATGATGATCTTGGTGATGTTGGTTTGGCTGGCGGACTGAGGGCCGGTGCTGGAGGTCACCACCACGGTGGGCTGGGTGGGGACAATAGCAGGAGGTGCAGGGGGAGGTGGGCTCTCCAAGGCTGGAGGGTTGGGTGGCACTGGAGCCAGAGGAGAAGCCGATTCCACAACAGGGGCCGGCTGCTCCGAAGGAGAGGTGATTGGGTCCAGCTCCACTGTCCCAACTGTGGTCTGGGAAAGACAAAATTGGGAGACACAATTCAAGAACAGACCAAATATTGTGTTGCTACACTTCCTTGCCCTGTTGTTCTCCTAAGATGTCAGGAGATGCAGGCAGGAAAAGTTTCAAGGAAGCAAATTGTGAAGGGGAAAAAACCATCCCTGACACAATTGACCAGTGGAAACCACAGACTATGACCTACAACAGGGATGTCAAACTCAAGGCCCACAGCCCGCATCCGGCCCACGGGGTGCTTAAATCTGGCCTGTGCGGCCACCCTGAAAACAGTAAAGGACCGCCCTGCAGTGCCTCTGCCAGCAAAAATGGAGCTCAGAAAAATAGGACCCGGGGGGACAAAAACAGTTCCCCCAGGCCCTATTTTTGGCCAAAATGGCCTCCTGCAGCCCTTTGCCAGCAAAAAAAGGAGCTTGCCCCACCCCCACCCCTGAACTTCATTTTTGCTGCCAGAGGGCTGCAGGAATCCATCCTGGTCAAAAATGGGGTCCACAAGCTCTATTTTAGCTGGCAGAGGGCTGCAGAAGGCCATCCCAGCAAAAAAAGGGGCCCAGGTGACGCATGCGGCCCCCCAAGCTCCGTTTTTGCTGGCAGAGGCCACACCTAACCCATCCCGGCCACACCCACACCCTGGGTCAAACACAACCCTGATGCAGCCCTCAATGAATCAAGTTTGACATCCTTGACCTACAATTAATTAATTAGGTAAAGGTAAAGGTTCCCCTTGCACATACGTGCTAGTCGTTTCTGGCTCTAGGGGGCGGTGCTCATCTCCGTTACAAAGCCAATGATCCAGTGCTGTCCAAAGACATCTCTGTGGTCATGTGGCCAGCATGACTAAATGCCATAGGCACATGGAATGCTGTTCCCTTCCCACCAAAGTGGTCCCTATTTTTCTACATGCATTTTTATATGCTTTTGAACTGCTAGGTTGGCAGAAGCTGGGACAAGTAATGGCAGCTCACTCCATTACGCGGTGCCAGGCATTCGAACCTTAATTCATTACAGATTGCCAATATACCACAAAGGCATATATTTCCAACCTTAAATTGGCTTTCTAGGCACAAAGTAGCCCATCACAGTTTTTCCTGACATGCATATACAACCCCAGCCTGCAATCTGGGTTTTAGCTTGCATGGACACAGAAAAATAGACTGAGTAAACCATTAATTAAATCCGCTATGTCTTGGTAAGACCTCACTTGGAATACTGCATCCAGCTTTGGTCACCACTATGTAATACAAGATGTTGAGACTCTGGAAAGAATGCAGAGAAGACCAATGATGATTTAGGGGACTGGAGGCTAAAACATATGAAGACTGGTTGCAGGAACTGGGTATGTCTAGTTTGATGAAAAGAAGGACTAGGATGATAGCAGTGTTCCAATATCTCAGGGGCTGCCATGAAGAGGGGATAAACCTATTCTCCAAAGCACCTGAAGGCAGGACAAGAAGCAATGGGTGGAAACTAATCAAGGAGAGAAGCAACCTAGAACTAAGGAGAGATTTCCTGACAGTGAGGTCCCTTCCAACTCTGTTATACTGCTGTTATTCTGAATGTGTTTGAGACAAGTTTACCTAGGTGTGCAAAATACAAAGTTCTAACTGCTGAAAGACCAGGATGACAAAACTTATATTATTTGATTTTTTAAAAATTCTGTTTTTAATTACAGGTAATCCTCGACTTACTACTACATTATTTAGTGACTGTTCGAAGTTACAAGGTCACTGAAAAAAGTGACTTATGATCATTTTTCACACTTATGACCATTGCAGCATTCCCCAGGGTCACGGGATTTACATTCGGATGCTTGACAACCGGTTCATATTTATGATGGTCACAGTGTCCCGGTGTGTGTGTGTCATGTGGTCCCCTTTTGTGACCTTCTGACACAGCAGTCAATGGGGAAGCCCAATTTCACTTAACCCTGTTGTTAAATTAACCTCTGAAGTGATTTGCTTAACAAATATGGCAAGCAAAATCATAACATGGGGCAAAAATTTTCACTTAGCAACATAAATTCTGTGCTCAATTGTGGTTGTAAGTCAAGGACTGCCTGTAATCTATAAGTAACTCAAGGAAGAACATACATGATACTCTTTTCTCCTCCTCCTCCTCTTCCCCACAACATCCGCCCTGTGAGGTAGGGTTGGGCTGAAAGAGAGGGACTGGAAATCTGGATGGCTTTCATGGTTAAGGTGGGACTAGAACTTCCAGTCTCCTGGTGATTGGGGCAAAGTCACCCAAACCTGGCTTTCATGCCTATGACAGGATTAAAAACTTGTGTTTTCCTGGTTTCTACTTTGATGCTTAACCACTAGACCTAACTGGCTCTCAATAGTCTGGTTAACATGAAACAGGACGTTATGAGTCCCTAGTGACAGCGTCCACCCAAACTCCTATCAGTAGCCTTCTAGCATTTTTAGCTTTGCATTAAAAGGAGTACAGTGGCTTCATTGGTTGAAATGCCAGTCAGGACATTAGCAAGCCCGCATCTGAGACCTGAGAACTGCTATAGGACAGGGTTGAGCTCCCATCATTCGCTCCAGCTCCTTGACAGGGATGTGAAAGGAGTCCCCAATTGGGTGTTACCAGGGCAACGGTGATGTCATCGGCTAATCCTTTCAACCCAGAATCGCCTCAGTGTTTCTGGTTTTTTCGACTCAAGTGCAAAAAAGCTTTGCATTTGTTTAGCCAGCAAACTTTGAGTAACAGCCAGAGGGTTGGCTTCATATTATCTTGGACGCAGTTTGTATTATCCACCCGAGTGAGTGATTCATACTTTAAATTCTCAAGTATTATGCAAAATTGGGAAGCTTCACTGAAGCTATTTAGGTTATGCCAAACTACTTATTTTTCTTTTAGAACCGAAAAAAATGTCAAGAGGGAAGAATGTTAGAGCAGGGGGACAAACAGCCAAACCTCTCATGTTTCCAACAGCAATCCTCAGCAGTCTGTACTCCAGACAGTGTAGCAGTGAAGGTGCTGGCCTAGAAACCAGCAAACGGTGAATTCTAGTCCTCTTTTAGGTATAAAAATTGGCTGGGTGATCTTGGGCCAATCACCAGGGGAGGGAGAGAGTTCTAGTCCCACCTTAGGCATAAAAGCCAGTTGGCTGACCTTGGACCAATCACTAGGAGACTGTTCTAGTCCTGCCTTAGACACGCAAGTCAGCCAGATGACTTTGGCCCATTTCTTCTCTGTCAGTCCAACTCACTCACAGGGTTGTAGTTAAGAAAAAAAAGGAAGGAGGAATATAAGGTGTGTTGGCTGCCTTGAATTACTTATAAAAGCAACAAAGGCAAGATAAAAAAAAAACCCAAAATATAAATAAAAGTTCTCTTTCAGGCCAGATTGATTTTTTTTTTTAATGCAGTGGTTATGAAAGGACAGGTGTTGTCTGCACCTTCCTTGTATCTGTGGTCCACCATGAATTTCCTGCACACAAACACCAGAAAAAATGGAGTGAGCTCCCATTACTTGTCCCAGCTTCTGCCAACCTAGCAGTTTGAAAGCATGTAAAAATGCAAGTAGAAAAATAGGGACCACTTTGGTGGGAAGGTAACAGCGTTCCATGTGCCTTCGGCATTTAGTCATGCCAGCCATATGACCATGGAGACGTCTTCAGACAGCACTGGATCTTCGGCTTTGTAACGGAAATATGCACCACCCCCTAGAGCCGGAAACGACTAGCACGTATGTACGAGGGGAACCTTTACCTTTAAACCCTTTCCTGCTGAAATACTAGAGCAGAGGTGTTAAACTCAAGGCCCGGGGACAAGATCTGGCCCACGAGGTGCTTAGATCTGGCCCATGGGGTCACCCTGGAAACAGCGAAGGACTGGTTCGCAGTGCCTCTGCCAGTTAAAACAGAGCTCAGGAGGGCCACAAGAGGCCGTCACAGCCAGAAACGGAGCTTGGGAGCCCGCTTTCATTGAGTGTTCGGGCCACCACAGGCACCCCCAACACAAGTGATGTTGCCCACCCTGGCCCCCTGAGGTCAACCCTCAATGAAATCGAGTTTGATACTGCTGTACTACAGAGACACCATTTATCAGCAAAGGCAGTTCAGGGCAAATAAAATCTCAGGCCCAAGGTGGTTTCTTCTCTTCCCTTCTTCCCTGGAAGGCGAGTAGAATAAGGGAAAGGTTTCAGTGGAGCAAGGGTGGGGAAAGAGGAAGAGGTTATGTCTCCTTACTTGGCACTCTTGGTTGTCCCGATAGGCAGCTAGCGCTTTTAAATATTCCTTCTTGGCGGCTTCTGTTTTCCGCTTGTACACCTACAAAAAGAGAGATGGGAATTAAAAAGCAGGTTGGATCTTCAATTCAGGTGTTCACTTACCAGCCCTTATAGCAGCATATCTCAACCTCAGCAGTTTTTAAGATTGGGTGGACTTCAACTCCCAGAATTTACAATTGGGTTGGCACAAGTTTTTATGGTACGGGAAAAGTAAAGATACATGGTTATTTTCTTTTTTTTCTTTTTTTTTTTTTTAGAAAACTTTATTGATCTTTTATATCTTTTAAAAACAAACAAAAAGTGTAAATATCTTGACACTGACAGTTCGTGGCATTCATCTCTTATACTTATATTTTGTGCATTATTTACAAATATATACAATTTATGCGAATGTAGACATTAAACCTACATGTAGCTTATCATTAATTCTTTCATCATCCATCTATCTTAGTTCAATCCAATCATACCATTTTTTCCAAGTCCTATAATACTCAGACCCCTCTTTCTCTTGTAACATCAGGGTTAATTTATCCATCTCAGCACAAGACATTATTTTTTGGATAATCAGTTCATCTGGTGGTATACTTTTATGCTTCCAACACTGGGCATAGGCAATTCTAGCTGCCATTAAAATATGTAATACTATATATTTTATATTTCTCCCATATTTCTTTTTAAATATCCCCAGCAAGAATTCTGGTTCCAATTCTATTTGTTTGTTAATGATCTCTTGCAACCATTTTTTAATTTTTAGCCAGTATTTTTGAGTCTCTGGGCAGGACTACCACATGTGATAGAATGTACCTTCTTTCTTCTTGCACTTCCAACATGCTGGGTTCATGTTGGGATATATCTTCACCAATCTCGAAGGGGTTGGCAGGTACCATCTATAAAACATCTTATAGATGTTCTCTTTGTATGCAGCTGATTTTGTTAATTTATAATTTTGGTTCCAAATGCCTTCCCATTCTGTCAAAAGTATGTTATGTCCAAAATTTTGTTCCCAGGCTATCATGTATCCCTTAACCACCTCTTCTTCCAATTCTACATCCAGCAAATACTTGTAAATGTTTGTAATGTTTTATTGTAAATGTTTGTAATGTTTTACCTGTTAGAATTTTATCCAATTGTTGTAATTTCAAATGTATTCCGAAATCTTTTATATCTTTTTATACCTATTTTGTAACTGAAGAAATGCCCACCACTCAATATGTATCCCTTGCTCTTGGAGGTCCTACATCGATTTTAAATTTCCTTGTGCGTCTTAAGATATCTTTATATTTTGTCAACTTGCCTAAAACTAAATTGTTCGGATGGATCATCGCTTCCATCATGGATAACCAAATTGGAATCTTCATATAGTGTCTCTTTCTAATTTTGGTCCAATTTTGTAGAAGGGAGTCCCTGATCAAATGCCTATGAAAGTATTGTTATTTTCTAGTTCCTGTTTCCCACAAAAAGGTGTGCCATCCACTTTGCAGATCGTGGCCCTCTAAGCTTAATATTCGTTTATTGGTTAAATTAATCCATTCTTTAGTCCAGGTTAGAGTTGCCGCACTATAATATAACTCCCAGTTTGGAAACCCCAGTCTTCCTCTGCTTTTTATATCTTGTAATGATTTTATCTTTATTCTGGGTTTTTTACCTAACCAAATAAATTTCGCCATAGTTTTATTGAGCTCATTAACAAAATATTTCTCTAATCTGATAGGGATAGTTTGAAATAACTATAAAAATTTGGGTAAAATGGACATTTTAATGGCTGCTATTCTTCCCAATAGTGATAATTGTAATTTGGCCCATAAGTCTAAGTCTTTGATTGTTGTAAGAGTTTATTATAATTGTTATCCTTTATTGTTATGCAGTGGGCAGTCAGCCATACACCTAAATATTTAATTTTCTTTATTGTTTGTAGTCCCATTACCCTTTCTAATTCTATTTTTTGTAATTGTTAAATTTTTTGTTAAGAGTTTTGTTTTCTGTCTATTAATTTTAAGACCTGCTATTTCCCTGTATCTTTCCAGTTCATGAATTATCTCCTCCCCTGTTTCTATCGGATCCTCAATAAAAAACACCAAATTGTCTGCAAAGGCTTGCAATTTGTATTCTTTTCTGACTCTCGGTCCTTTTATTCCGGGATTTGGCCTGATTCATCTTAGTAGGATCTTGAGTGACAGGATAAAAAGCAGAGGTGACAAGGGACAACCTTGTCTTACTCCTTTTCTTATCTCAAAACTCTGGGTGTTTTCACCATTAACTATAATATTTGCGTTTTGGGTGGAATATATTGTTATTATATTCTCAAATTTGTTTCCTAGGTTCATATTGTAAATTTGTTGTATCATAAATTGCCAATTCAGGTTGTCAAATGCCTTCTGGGCATCTAAAAAGACAAGGGCAACTTGTTTCTCTGGATGGGCTTCTTAATATTCCAAAATGTCTATTACTATCCTGAAATAGTTCCTAGTTTTTCTACCTGGCAAAAATCCGTTTTGATCTGCATGAATATATTCATTCAGAAGTCTCTTCAATCTGTTCACTATTATGGTTGCAAATATTTTGTAATCGGCATTCAGTAAAGATATTGGTCTACAGTGTTTGAATTAATCTATTGTCCGTGCCCTCCTTCGGGATTAGTGAGATAAATGTTTCCCTCCATGACTCCAGCATTTTGGCTTCTATCAAAACTTCATTATATAGGTCTAGCATCAATGGTCATAATTGTTCTTCCATCATCTTAAAAAATTCCCCTGGAAGACCATCTGGCACTAGTGTTTGGTTATTTTTCTGATTCCTAATTGCCTGGTTCAATTCTGTAATAGTTATATCTTTGGTTAAATTTTCTCTCAGTTCTTCTACTATTAATGGGCCTCCTTCTTCTCTTATCTGTTCTTCATCTACCTCCTCGCTTTTATACAGATTCTTAAAATATTGGTATACAATCTTTTTTTTCCCTTTCTATTGTGTGTTGGTATTCTCCATTTTCGTCCTGTAATTGATATATTGTTCTTTTTTCTCTCTCTTTTTTGAGTCTGTAAGAGAGCCATCTTCCCAGTTTGTTTGCTTGCTTGAAAAATTTTTGTTTGGCGACTTTTAGGTTTTTCACCATTTCTTCCTGTTCTACTAAATTAAGTTTATGTTCAGTTAAAGTCAATTGTTCTCTTAGTCTGGTATTTTGTGGGGTGTTTTGTAATTGAGTTTCTAAGTTTCTGATTGTTTCCTGCAGGTTTATTTTGTTGAGCCCACCTTTCCTTATTCCTTTCAGCTGTATAAGATATTATGATCCCACAGGTATAGGCCTTCATAGTGTCCCATAAATTTTGTGTCGATGTGTTGTCTACTATTTTTGTTAAAAAATAATGTTAACTCTTCTCTGAGTTTCAGAACAAATTCTTTATCTTTCAATATTTGTATATTTAAAGTCCACCTTTGTCTCGTTTTTTTCCGGTCTCTCCAAATTATTTTGAGCGGATTGTGGTCAGCCCAGGAGTTTGGTAGTATTTCTATGTCTTCCACTTCTCTTCCTATTTCTCCACCCATCCAGGCCATATTGATATGTGGCCACGATTAACGTGGGTTAAAATAGAAAGTATATTGTCTTTTTTCTGGATTCAATTTTCTCCAGACATCTATCAAATTGAGTTCTGTAATCATTTCTAGGCATGATTTTGGTAGTTCTCTTCTTTTCTTTCCTTTTTTCTTTTCACCACTGTAATCTTTTTTGTGATTTGCTATTGCATTGTAATCTCCTATGATACAAATATTTATTTGTTCCAATTCAATAATTTTATTATGCAACATTTTATAAAACTCTTGTTGATTTTCATTAGATGCGTAAATTACTAATAATAATACCAGTTTAAGGGCTATCCACACTTCCATCATCAAAATTCTTCCGTTGGGATCTGCAAGGATTAAGTTTGTTTTTATTTCCTCTTTGATATATACAGCTATTCCCTTTAAAAAAAAAAATCTGCTGGGGCAGTATATAATTTTCCTAATTTGGGGCATTCTAGATATTTTTCATCTGTTTTTTTTTTTTAAAACAAATTTTATTGATTTTACAGAACACAAACAAAACTAAAAGATCTTTTCTGAAGGTTGTCTGATCCCGGGTTGAAACTCTTCGCACAGACACAAATTCAAACATCATATTCACTTTATATATCCTTCCATATCTTATTATCATTTTCTTTTTTATATTATATATATAAACCATTTTTATCAATTTTATATAAACAATGCACAAGGCATAACAGCTTATAAGTTCTTTTCTAAGAAAAAATAATAAAAGAAGAAAACCAATAGAACATAACAATCCCAAATTATAGTATCAATACTTTGTCTATTTAACTTCATATCTTATCCCAACTTCTCCTTTTCATCCAAATTATTTCTTATTAATTAAAAAAAATTTTTTTGCCTTTTTTCAATATACAACATCCAAAAAAAAAAAAAAAGCATAACAAAACCTTTATATATCCTTTCATATCTTATAACCATTTTCAATAATATTCTTTGTCTGTTCTATTTCCAACTATCCATTCATCTTTTTTCTTTTATTATACTTCTCCTATACACCAATTGGAGTAACGTCTATAACTCATTACCCTAACTTAAAAGTACTTCATATAACAATTTTTCTTGGGATTCTGTTTAAAAGATTCTAAAATTACACAATGAATTTTATACTCTAAATACACATATAAAAAACACAATCTTATGTACCCTCCAGAATCCCTCTTTTATCCTAAATTAAATTCACCCATTGTCTCTGAATAAACTTTTTTTCTTTAGATCTTGCTTCCCCCCATTGAGGCTTCTCCTCCCCCCCTTTCTCTCTTGCTTATTCTTCTCCTTGCCCTTTTTACCCTTGTCTTTCCTCCTCCCTTTTCTTACTCCCTTTCCTTTGCTTTCTAACCTTGCCTCCACCTTTTCGCTCATTTTTCTCTTCTTTGGTTGTTTTTATAATTCTTAAAATCCCCTTTTTCTTATCCTTTTTCTCCTCCTCCCCGGAAAGAACCCATTGTTCATCAAAGATGGCTTCTTCTTCCTCTTCTTCTTTGTCCCAGTCCTTCTGCTGCGTTGTCAACTTTTCATAAGTACATAACGCCATTTCTAAGAATTGAAACAAAGTGCCCAAAGTATCTTCCTTTTTATATTTTTGATATTCAGTCTTTAGTTCATCCACAAGCGATGCCATTATGAAAAGAGAAACTTTTCCCAAAACAACCACAAGTATTTTTAATCAAAAATAATTCAAAAAAAGTTCCAAAAATTAATACTTTTCTTCCTTCTTCTCTTTCTCTTTCTGGGGTTAATGTTTAATCAAAGAGGTCCAATTACCATATACCTTTCTTTGGGATTCTAGGCAATCTCCTCCTTTTTCAGCTTCTGCTCCAATTTTTTTTCCTCTCCCTTCCCACTTGCAATATCAATTTTAAATAATCAGAAATCCATACCTCCAACAAGGGTTTTCCAATTTCTTAAGTTTTTCAATGTCCAAAAATCCTTTTGTCCCTTAGCTTCAACTCTCAAAACAATTCACTTTCAATGTCCAATATGTCCAAACATTTCTGCTGTTTCCATGGGGTGGGAGAGTAAAGAAAAAAAAAAAGTTCCCTTTAACAGCTTCTCCGCCGCTTTCGATCTTCTTAGGGATACAATGTATCCTCCAGCAATTCAAACAGCTCAGTTCCAACCAATTTTAAAGATGTTACTTGACCCGGCTCAGACAGCACTTTCACTCTTCTTACTTCCTCCAGCTCAATCTTACCCGGTTGCTGGCTTCTTCGTGGCGGCCATTGCTGACCGCCGCTCCACCGCCTTGGGAAAAAGGGGTTTTTCCGGAGAAGGAGGGGGTCTGCGACACCCCCAACCCCCTGTCCGACTCCCCTCTCTCTTCAGCTGTCCCTACAGGGCAGCCATATCCCCCTGACCCATCTGGATCGGGGGTACCTCGGCGGCTAGCACAGCAGGAATCGCGAGCTGTCGCGAATTCCTGCTGCCCCGAAGCCACGCGAAACCGGAAAAACTTCATCTGCTTTTTGAATATGTGTCTCTTGTAAACTTATTATGTCTACTTTTTGTTTAATTAATTTTGCTAATGTTCTTTTTTTCTTTATTGCCGAATTTAAACCATTTATGTTGATCAGTAATAATTTCATTTCTTCCCCCATCCTCTTAGTTGTATCTAGCTCTTTGTCATCTGCTCACCCTTATCTCTCTTTGTGTTCTAGTTGTTATTTTTGGGTCTTCTCGTTCCTGTTGTTGGTGATTGGTCTTTTCCGTTCTCTGATCTCCTTCTTTATTCCCTTGTTTTTGTTGTTCCTGTTCCTCCTGGGTGTTTGATTCAAGCTCTTCCTTGCTACTCTAGTCCTCCGGTCCAACTAGTTGGTCATAGAAGTCTTGTGCCTTCTCTAGGGTATCAATTTTAATTTTATTTTCTGCCCATGTAACAAGCATCCCCTCCGGGACAAGCCATCTGAAAAGGATGTCCTGCTTGTTCAATTGTGCAGCCAGAAATCCATAATCCCAACTCTGCTCCCTTACCCTTCTCGGGATCTGTTTTAATATCTGAATCTCCCCCTTGTAAACAACAGGTTCATCTCGTTACCCTGTATACTATGTCCCAGACCTTTCTCCTTGTAAACCAAATATGGGCTTCTTTTGGAAATTTATGTCATCTGGCATAACTCATGCTCACCCTGTAGACGTCGTCCATTTTGTTCAATATTTCATTCTTATCTCACTCTAATGTTTCTGCTAAGATTTCAGCCATCATCAGTTCCAGATTTTCTTCCTTGGTTTCCATGACATTTTGGAATCTGAGATACGACGCTGCCCTGTCCATCTCTAGGTGGATCAGAGAATCTTCCATTTCTTTATTATTTTCATTTATTGATCGACCATTTCTAATCTTTTCTCCATTTGTTCCATTCTTTTTTCTTTTTTTTCTTTTTTAAAAATTATTTGTTGAACATTTATTTGACATACATTTAAAACAGACAACACACACACATACACACATATATACATTTTACAGCGTATATTGAGCAATGGTTAAATATTTTTTTCTTTATCTTTATCATTGACGTGATCTGCCTTGTTACAATAACTCCTTCATTCTTTTAATGTTTTGATTTCTCTATATAGCTTATAATTAAATGCACATCTTCTGTCATTTCCATAACTTATCCAAATATCAAATATCACCTTTTTTTTAACCAATCATACCAAATGTTCCATATTTCATAATAGTCACTATCTTCTTTATTTTTTAACAATTTGGTTAGGCTATCCATCTCAGCACATTCATGTATATTTTTAATTACCATATCCTCTGAAGGAATGAAAGACAGTTTCCAGTTTTGTGCGTAGGTTATTCTGGCCGCAGTTATAATGTGCAAAATTAAATATTGATATTTTTTCTCTATGTTTAAATCTAGCATACTTAGCAGAAAGGTTTCGGGTTCAAGTTTTAAATTTTGTTTTGTTATATTTAAAATCCAATTTCTAATATTCCTCCAAAACTTCTGAGCACATGGGCAAGTCCACCACATGTGAAAATATGTTCCTTGTGCGTAGTTACATTTCCAACAGTTGGGTGGTAGGTTGGGGAACATCTTAGCCAGTCTCGCAGGAGGTAGGTGCCAGCAATGAACCATTTTCTATAGGTTTTCTTTATACGAGACTGACATGGTTAATTTGTAATTTGTTTGCCAGATGTGTTCCCACTTATCTAATTCAATACTATGACCCACGTTTTTAGCCCAAATTATCATAGATTCTGTGACTATTCTTTTAATTTGTAATCCAAAAGATATTTGTATGTTTTACTAATTGTTTTCTTTTCCTCTCCTAGCCATATTTTATCTAATTCTTGTGGGATCATATTAAAGCCAAACTGTTCTCTTATCTTTTTTATAATGGGTTTGTATTTGTGCAAAGGACCACCATGCTGTCTCCTTTCCTTAAATTTGTATTTGGTTCCTATTTTTAAGCTCTCCAGTATCATATATTAAATCTTTATACCTGACAATATTTTCATAATCCAATAGATTTGGACATGTGACTGCTTCCAATGTAGATAGCCACAGTGGAACGTTTGAGTAGTGGTTTTTTTTAATCTTTCCCCAGATATTGAACAACACATTTCTTACATGGTGCCTTTGGAAATATGAATGTTGTTTAGATTTTCCATCCCACATGAAGGCATGCCAGCCAAGTTGGAGATCAAAACCTTCTAATACTAATAACCTTCTATTTTCTATTTTAACCCAATCCTTAAGCCAGTTTACTATAGCAGCATCATAATATAATTCAAAATCTCGAAGGCCAAATCCTCCTTTTTTCTTGGCATCCTGTAATAGTTTATATTTCACTCTGGGTTTTTTCCTCTGCCATATAAATTTAGATATACATTTGTTTAATTCTACAAAAAAATTCTTTTCCAACTTGACTGGCACTGTCTGAAACAGGAACAACAGTTTTGGCAAAATATTCATTTTTACTATCGAAATACGTCCCAATAGCTATAACTGCAATTTTGCCCAATTATCTAAATCTTTAACTATTTGTGTTATTAACTTATCAAAGTTATCTTTTTTAATCGACGAACATCTTGCAGTCAAACAGGTCCCTAAGTATTTTACTTTATTTACCACCTGCATACCTAATTTATTTGCTAGTTCTTCCTTCTGCTCCTTTGTACAGTTTTTTGTTAACACTTTTGTTTTTTCTATGTTAATTTTTAACCCTGCCACCTTTCCATATTCTTCTATTTCTCTTAGTAGTATAGGGCTCTCATTTCAGTATGGTTCTTCATCATCGTTTCCTTGAGCTTTAACATCGATTCCTGTAGTGTTAGTAATGTAGTTTGTTTATTGATATTTGAAGCTGGACTCTGTTTCTCTAATGCTAGCATCCCTTCCATGTTTTTTTGTGTCAGGGGTGAAGCTACCGTCATTGAAGTTGTTGGCACCGATGTGGTCTTTTTTCCAGTCTTCACCATTGTAGTAGTAATGCTTGTCATTTCTTTTAATGTTTCAGTCTGTTTCCTTAAAATACTATCAATGTTATCCCAAATCAGCATCAATTGATATAAACTACTAACTTCAAGAGATTATCAATATTATACTATACTTCTAATAACTGTAATTCCTAGAACTCTCAATTTTCCTATTTAAAGTCTTTTTAGAGAAATTATAAGCTTATATAGATTTGTATATAATATAGACTATGAAATACTTATTCAAATGATTGCAATTATCCCCAATTCTTCCACAGTTATCAACAACAATTATCCCTAGTAATAATTTTAAATAATAAATTTATCCAACAATATGTATGTAAATATATGAATATATAAATATTAACATTAATATTAATGTAAATATAAACTATAAATATAGTAAATATAGGTGTATATATAGGTATACATATAGGTACAACTATCCCCCTTATTAATATTTTTAAATAAGAAATATATCTGAATGTATAAATGTATGTAAAAATATAAATATAAATATGGACTATAGATACGATAGGTATAAATACAATGAATTAAATACAATTAAATTAAATACAATGCAGACTAATATAGGTATTTAAACTCTAAGTCTCTCATCAGGTATTACTAGCTTTATCTACCCTTAACTTCTATAAAGTATTTTTCTAAATAGCACTCTGTTAGTAAATTTATGTAAATATAAGCACTTATTTCAGTAGATCTTGAAATCAGCTGTAATTAAGAAAGAAAGAAAAAGAAGAATCAATAGTTCAATAATTCATCAGATATTGCACTCCTCACAATCACTTTCCACCAGTTCAGTTCTGTTATCTTGAAGGCAACTTGCTGAGTGTAGGTAACTGCCAACAATATGGCACACCGATCTTGGCTGGAGACTCTGACCTTCCTCTGTTCTATTAAAAGTAAAAAGGTTTTTCCCCTCAGATTCTGATCTGTGCTATTTTTGAGTAAAGATTTTTCCTCAGGAAACTAACACGCATTCAACTATATGCTTGACATCACCCACCTGCATGCTTTCAAAACGTACTTGTATTAGCCAATTAGCACATTGTTACTAGGCTGCTATCCCTGGGGTAAACCAATCATTGGACTTGTATGTATAAGCAAACTTGCTACATTTAGAGTATAATAATAAAACACGGTTGACCGAGAAAAGAACTTCTTGACTCGGGAGACGCTTGACTCAGGAATCATGTGTATGGGACTTCCGGTTTGAAGGGCTTCTGCTCCCCGATCACTCTCCAATCGTTCTCACCTCTGCCCATTCGCTGCGCTTCCGGAGCTCCGATCTGCCTTCTGCCTCTTTTGCCCTCCGCAACTTACGAACCTTCTTCTAAGCTGTCTCTGTTTGCCACGATCACTCTCTGCACCGTCCGGTTTAATCTCTGCCACACCCTGCGGTCTTCAAACCTTGCTTCCTCCTTCAGCTGGGCTATCAGGACTTCAGGGCTGCCATTCAGAGATGGCGGCCTCTTGCGTGCTAGGCTCAAAGGGTTTCTCTTCATTGTGGGGGCGGTCACCTTCCACTGCTCTGTTTCTCGAGTTTCCTCAGGCCGTCACGAGTCTCTTCAGGATCTGTGTACCCCACAGGGTCGCTCCAGCACCAAGAAAAAGGGGTGAAGAACAGAGCTCGTTCTTCGTCGCCTCTTTTCGTCCCGACGTCATCACCGGAAGTCCAAATACATGGTTATTTTCAAAGACATTATATAAGAAATGCTTTATTGTTAACATTGGAGAAAACTAGAGAACAAGACTATCTGAAGATTCCAGTCTGGCTTTTGACAATGGAAGCACTTGTACATACAAATGTTATTAAAATGGGAAATATTGTTAGATACAAAGATATTTTGAATGAAAAGGGTGAGCTCAAAACTAAACAAGAATTGAATGAACAAGGGATTGATATGCTTTGGTATTCATATATGGAAATACAGTCTAGATATGAAAAAGAGGTCAAAATAGAAGGTTTCTACAAAGAATTGACAGAATTGGATAAAATATTAACAGGAACAGAAGAAAAATTGATTAAGAAATTGTATAGTTACTTACTGGGTGTCAAGTTAGAAGAACAAGTAAAGGAGATGATGGGCAAAAAAATTTGGCCATGCTATGGAATTAGACAAACTGAGTATTATATGATATGGGATTTATTTTATCAATGGTTGGAAAATAAAGATGGATAACAATAAGATATATTAGATATGGCAATAAAATAAGAATATAGTTATTGATATTACAGTAAGAAATTTGGATTAATTACAATTGTAATGATTATTGCACAATATATTTGTACCCAGTTGAAACACTATTTTAAATGGAAGATGGATTCATTGTAAAAAATAAAATAAAAATTTATACCAAAAAAACCCCCTCCCAGAATTCCCCATCCAGCATATGCTGGGAATTGAAGTCCACGTCTTAAAAGTGGCCACGGTCTTTGATTCTCCAAGTCAAAAAGAGCTGAGAAAAATCCTCCACTTTAATTCTGCTCAATATATCACATGGAACTCAGATTTAGGAATTGAGGAGGAGGACTTCATGTGTTCATCTCCCAAGAGGTTATTTCACATGTACACATCTTTATAAGAAATCCCATAATGCAGTGTTTCCCAACTTTCACCATTTTATGATCTGTGGACTTCAATTCCCAGAATTCTCCACTGTTGACTGGAGTATTGTGGGAGCTGAACTCCACACGTCTTAAAATGGCTAAGCTTGGGAAACATTGCTCTAACTTCCAAGCTTCTGCTCCTTGAAGGACCAGCTAGCCTTCCTCAACTTGATTCCTGCCAATTATCAACTTCATTGATCAACTGAATTGATTTTTCTGGCTCAATTTTTGTGCAACATGTTTGAATGCGGAATGACCATGTTTTTGAGGGCTCTGGACAGACTCTCTGGGGTGCTGTCCTTGGTGCTGAAGTTTGGCGATGGGTATGCGTCCCACCCTTATAACTGCTCGGCACAACAAACCCTTTGCAACGTACTTGCTTCTGTTCCTCTCCCAAGCTGTCCCACATCGAGGCAACAATCTTAGACACCTCGCCGAAGGTGGCTTTGGGGTTCTGCCCTTTAATGGCCGCCTGGGTGTCCCGAAAGAAGAGGGCATAGGCAGAGACGGGCTTCTGAGGCTCATTGGGGTCCTTCTTTTTCTTCTGCTTCTTGGGTGCTTTCTGCTTCTTCCCAATGTCCAGCACAGCCGTGGGTGCTACCACCAATGGGGGTGCCACCGAAGCAGGTGGGCCCGGTTTGGCGACAGAAACTTGCTACAGGACAAAGATGAACAAAGTCAGCAATGCAATCCAAGGCTGCATTAACAGAGGGATAGAATCCAGATCAGGTGAAGTTCCACTTATGTTAATACCACTTATGAATACCACTTATGTTAATATCATGTGTTCCAATATCTCAGGGGCTGCAACAAAGAAGGGGGACTCAAGCTATTCTCCAAAGCACCTGAAGCCAGAAGAAGTAATGGGTGGAAACTAATCAAGGAGAGAAGCAACCTAGAACTAAGGAGACATTTCCTGACAGTGAGAACAATTAATCAGTGGAACAATTTGCCTCCAGAAGTTGTAAATGCTCCAACACTGGAAGTTTTTAAAAAGAGACTGGGCAACCTGTCTGAAATGATATAGGGTTTCCTGCCTCAGCAGGGGTTAGACTATAAGACCTCCAAGGTCCCTTCCAACTCTGTTATTCTGTATTCAGAAAGAGATGGAGCCTATAACTGTGGATAGGTGGAATAGATTTTATTTTGGATCTCGTTTGCATTAGCCTCTATTCCAGTGTTCCTGTCCTTGGCAACTTTGGGCTTCAACTCCCAGAATTTCCCAGCCAGCAAATGCTGGGAGTTGAAGTCCACATGTCTTAAAGTTTCCAAGGTTGAGAAACCGTGTTCTATTCCAGAGGTCTCCAACCTTGGCAACTTTAAAACTTACTTATGTGAACTGAAGAAGCTTCTTGGCTGAGAAGTGAAATATTTTCAAATACTAAAATAAACAAAAATCAAGAAAGTCCAATTGCTTTTTGGAAAAAGCACCTCTGGGACAACCATGACCAGGATGATTGAGAATATCTATAGATAACAGTTGGGCTGTTTCAAAAACTATAAAGGGCTGGGCATCATCTGTGCTAGAAAGGGGTTGAGTTTGCAATGATGATGGTACCTTGTTGGGTAATGAAACGTCTGCAAGAAAACAGCCAAGCTCAAAGAGCATTGAGGACACCCCTCAAATTCTCCACATCTTGAGGGGGAGGAGCTGACGTCACGGCCGAGACAACATGAATCTCTAGGAGCTCCTAGGGAGGACGTCAATATCCTGAAAGCCAGTGGTCCTTTGGACCTAAATCATCTTGAGAGATGATGATCGAGGAGAGGACACTCACCCTACTGATCCCAGGGATACCGCAATATCCCTGATAGATCAAGAGATAGCTTCTCTAGCCGACTTGAAAGCGGTCACCGAACCGCTACAAAGCTGGGGCAGTCTCCGGTAGAAAGAAGAAAAGAGGAAGTGTGATAGAATTAGGTGAGAACTTTCAAACTTTTTGAATAACAAAGAGCCCCCTGAAAAGAAAGGGGTGAAGAGAAAGCCAGAACTAAAGGGTGGGTGGAATTTAAATCCCCCCCCCGAAGAAAGCGGTGGGGAAAGCTGTTTCTGGCGTGAATAGAAAGAGGAAGCCATTAATTATTGAACAAAGAATAAGAACTCTTTACAATTATCTTTGAAACTGGACTGGATTAACTAAAACTAATGAACTAAGGTGACCAAGAAAAGAAATTGGACTATTTTACTCTTGAACTGTTACTTTTCCCTGATTTTTAAAACTTTTTTTTACTTTTAAAAGACTCAAGACAATTCTAACACTTAAAGTTAAAGGGAAAGCAGTGCAACAGTGCCGCCTACTGGGGGGAAAAATTGAGAGAATGGATTAGATCAGTGGTTCCCAAACTTTTTCAGTCCACCGACCCCTTGGTGCTACAAGTTCATCCTCGATGCCCATCATCCAGGGGTGGGATTCAAATTTCTGTGGGTGTGGCCTAATTCGAGGGTGTGGCTTGCTGATCATGTGACTGGGTGGCCATGGCTTGCTGGCTGGGTGTGACTTGCTGGTCATGTGACCTGGTAGCTGTGGTTTGGTGGTCATGTGACTAGGTGGGCGTAGCCAGGTGACTGGCAAACCAAATACAAGTGGTCCTCACTTAATGGCCAGTTGTTTAGCAAGTGTTCTAATTTATGACTGGCCTCCCCAGAGCTACTTGACCTGTTTTTGGAGTTTTGACCACCACGCACACACATATACACACACTCCCTTCTAACCCTGCTGGAGCAGGTCATTGGACTAGAATCGGCAAAGCATCTCTGATTAGATTCTAGTAGTGAATAAAATCTAATCAGAGATGCTTTGCCAATTCTTGATTTGTTTTATTTGTATCTCTATTTTATGTTGCTGAATTGCATTGACATGATTGTCAATGTGCACAACCCAGAAGCTTTTGTGATTCTTTGCAGAAAAAATTACCGACCTCTGGCTTTGCTCTACTTTTCAAACATGCCGCCACTGCTGCGTTCTAGGTGCCGGCCCTGCAGGTCCATCCCATTGAGCCCACTGTACTGGAGGGACCTGCCCAAGCAAGTCAAGTCAATGGGGTGAGCCTGAGAGAGGGAAAGAGAGAGAGAAAACAGAGAGAGAGAGAGAGAAGGAAGAAAAGAAAGAGAAAAGGGAAAGAAAGAAAAAGGGACAAAGAGGGGGGATGGAAGGGAGGGACAGAAAGAAAAAGGAATAAAAAAGGAGGGAGAGAGGGAGGGAGGAGAAAGATAATGAGATATCTATTATAGTCCAATCACCTGATCCAGCAGGGTTAGAAGGGAGTGTGTGTGTGTGTTCTCCTTGTAATTTACCAGGACATTTTGATTTTGCCTTCTTCAGAATTGGCACTGTAATACATTGGGGAAAAGTAATTTTCTAGGATGGAGGTCTGGTCCAATGGATCCAGTTTAAAGCCTCAACAAAACGTGAGAGCTTCCTCATAGTCTTGATCATGTTTCATCCACAAAACCTTTAATAGAAGCCAAAGATGTTTCAATGTACTGGCAAAGATGCTAGCAAAGATGTTTCAATGTGGAAAAGGACCTCAAGTCTAAACTAGGCCTCATTTCAATCTGATGCATCAGGTCTCTCTCTCTCCCTCCCCCCTCTTTCTTTGTTCCTTTTTCTTTCTTTCCCTTTTCTCTTTCTTTTCTTCCTTCTCTCTTTCTCTCTTTCTTTTCTATCTCCCTTTCCCTCTCTCAGGCTTACCCCATTGACTTGGTGCACTGCTCCGCTTGGACTTGCTTGGGCAGGTCCCTCTGGTGCAGCGGGCTCAATGGGGTGGACCTGTGGGACCGGCACCAAGAATGCAGCAGTGGCGATGCGTTTGAAAAATAGAGCAAAGCCAAAGTGGCTTTGCTCTACTTTCCCTACGTGCCTGCGGGGCCGGCGCCTCCTTTCTCCCACATTTCTCCTTCCCTTTCCTTCCTTTTCTCATTTCCACACTTGCTTTATTTTTTTTTCTATTTTACACCATGATAAAATAATAATAAAGAAATAATGAAGAAAAACCATTAGAAAAAGGACCCTTGTTATAGCAGCGCTTCCTATTCTAGCTGACATATGCAAATTTCTGAGGGGAAAAAAGTTCACCACGACTCCACTTCTATGTCCGCATTTTTATATTGGCAATTTTCCCCCAAAATGTTACTTTGTATATTTTTTTCTGATGAAAGTATTGATTATTGCGCTTTGAAATGAAGGGCAGATGTTGAAATTGTCCGAGGAAAGGAGCAGAAAATGGAGGAGAAACGGCCAAACTTTGTTCCGGGATCTTCATCAGGGGCTGTTTTGCAAGGAAAAGTGGGATCCCGAGCCACAGAAAGAAAGGGGGAGATGCCTTCCCATTGGGGGTTGAGGGGGGATCGGAAGGGGCCCTTCGAGAGAGAGATGGGTTTCAAGGACGGAAAACACCGTTTTCTCCTGTAAACCCAAGAGATCCCTATGGAAATCCCCCCATCAAGGGGAGAGGGCCTGGGGAGAGGATCCGGCTGGATTAGGGGGGATCCCTGCAGATCCTCTCCGTCTCTTCCTGCATGGACTGTCAGCTGAAGGTTTGCCTGGCTTCCCTTCCGATTGGGGGGGAGTGGGATGTCTTGGCTGTCTGTGGGGCTGCGCCTACCCCCTTGTCCTCCACAACACCTGCTGTGGGGTCCCTCCTTCCAGACTGAGTGGGGGAGGAGCCCGAAGGACCCCTCAAGCTCTGGCTCCATTTTACCCATCTGGAGTCTCAGCAGCTCCAGCCTGGGCACCCTCTGGGCACTGTGGGAACTCAAAGGGCATCTAGTCCGCCCCTTCAGGTGCACAGAGAAAGGGAGATTGATGAGAATCATGGGGAGGGGGGCGCAAAAGGAAGTCCACCCTCCCCTCCAGAGCTGGCAAGAAAGACCTCCCTAGAATGCAGCCCCCCAAGATTGAAAAGATCCCCTTCCCACTTTCTCCGCTTCTCTCTCTGCTCAGAACTCTCTCCTCCATCAGGTGAAGTCAAGGGAGACTCTGCCTGGAGACGGATGACACTGGAGCAGGGAGAATTCCCATTGGTGCTTCAGCTCATTCTGGCCCCTCCCAGCTCAAAACTCCGAGAAAAACATTTCCTCCCCCTCAACACACATTCCTACACACACACACACACACACACACACACACACACACACACGTTCATTTCATGGGTAGATTCTGCCGTGGGAAGAGCTGCTGCACTGGATGACAAGGGGGGAGTGAGATGTAGCCATCTGCATGCCACCTGTTCCCCCCCCAAGGCTGCCTGACAGAGTGCCAGTGCCCCCCTGCCAGCCCCCTTGCCTCTTAGCGCCCCCCTAAGGCATCCCATCGTCCACCAGGGGGCGGTACTGCCCACTTTGGAAACCACTGGATTAGATTGACCTTGAGGGAGAAGACTAAACAAAGATACAACTATCTACTGGAAGAGAGGATTGCACTGAGAATTTATATTGGAAACAGTGTAATCCTTGGACACAAAAAGAAACAAAGACACAAAGAAATAGAAACGAGAACTCCTTTCACTGAACTGCTTATTTTTTCATTCTACCTTTTTTTTTCCCCGTCTAAGCTGTTTGGATAGAGTGGCAAACTGCACTGTGGAAGATTGTAAGGAGAAATCGTGAGACTGTACATTGAAAGGTGGTGACATAAAGAATTTACAGCTGGATTTTATCATTCCTTCCTTGTGGATATTATTAAAGATTTTTTTTCTTTTTTTCCCTTTTTCCATTTCATATTTTTTTCCGATTCCATTTTTTTTCATTTTTCTTTTTTCATCTTTTTTTTCCTTTTCCTTTTTTTCTCTTCTATGGATATTGGCGTTTTTCCTTAAATCGGATTGTATTACTTTTTCTCCCTTTTTAAAATATTATTGGTGGAATTAATTTTTGCACTTAATTTTTTCTTCTTTTTATGTCTGTTTCACCCTTGTTTCTGGGGCTCCCTCATTTTCACTGAGCTCTTTTGGTGATGTTCTTTTTCTTCTCTCTACCTTTTCGTTGGATTACAACATAGTGGATTAAGGCAGTGGTCGCCAACCAGAAAATTTTGGTGGTCCACAGAGAAATGTCCCACAAAGCACCCCCCCAAAAAAGCAATTAATCCAGGCTGTGCGGAAACAGAAGGCTGCGCTGCCCACATGGCCTGCCCACTGCTGGCCTCCACCCTTTGCAAATCTTACCTGCAGTAGAGCCACGCAAGCTGATGCTGATGTTGGTGGCAAAGTCGGTCCCATATTCCAGAGCTGCAGTAGTCAGGACTGGCCTTTTGATCACCTCAGAGCAGCTCTTCCACTTGGGTGCACCCGCCTGCCATTGAGGAGCTGCTCTGGGATGACCCAAAGGGCCAGTCCTGACTACTACAGCTCTGGAATGTGGGACCAGCCCGTGGTGGAACTGGAAATCTCCATGGGGGGTGGCATGTGAAATGTGTAAATTTGCAGGTGGTGCAATGTGCAAAACAGAGCACAACCCTCACTTGCTGGAACGAGTAATGGTGCCGATGCGGGGGCGCAGTGCAAATGGGCCGAAGCGGCAGTGGGGAAGGCAGAATGCTAATGCTGCGCAAATGCAAGTAGCATTTGTTCTCCAATCTCCAGGTTAGAGGAGCAACATTCAAATGTGGCTGGCAGCAACCCCCTGCAGCTTCTTCGCTGCCTTTGGAGCCAATTTCGAAAGCTGGGAGAGGACTAGAGGGGGGCGGGGCTCACTGGCCTTCAAATTGGTTCCCAGGAGGCCTGGGGCAGCATTCAAACAAGGAGAGTGGAGGAGGGGGAGGCTTATAATGAAAACCATAGTGCTTCACTCCGAAGCCTTCTCCCTCAAAGTTAGCCCACCGTCTCTCCATCAGGAGTTCGGAGCTAAAACTCCACCTCTAAGGGTAAAGGGAGCTCTCCCTCGTCTCCCTCCCACTTCTATTTCAAATGTGGCTGGCAGAAGGCGCCTGCGCCTCTACGGCTTCCTCACTGCCTTTGGAGACAATTTAGAAGGCTGAGAGAGGATTAGAGGGAGGGCAGGGCTCACTGGCCTCCAAATTGGTTCCCAAAATCATGACTATAAGCCTCCCCCTCCTCCACTCCCCTCGTTTGAAGCCTCCAAAGCAGTGGTGAAATTTGACCACCTTGCACCAGGTGGTAGGGAGGGTTCAGTTCACCAAACTGAACGATCACCCCTGGTTGGCCCTGCCCACAGGCACCTGGTCGCACCCATGTCGGCACTAGGGGTAGTACCGGTGGTGGGAGAGAGAGAGAAAACAAAGCAAAAAGCCCTGCAAATTTGACACCCTGATGTGCCAAAGGTCGCAATCCAGGAGAGAAAAGCCTCTAGCCGCCCTTTTCCCTCGCAGCCCTTCTCTAACCTGGGGATCTTCAGGATTGGGGGAGGGGGGGGAGGGGTGCGTGTGAAGGACGGCAACTTTTGACCAACTTTCCTCCAAGAGTTTCTCCCTTCCCTTCCACAACTCCGCGGCATTAGTCGGCCACTTCTGCAAGTGCCAGTGGAATCAATGAAGCTCACCCCACGGAGCCAGTTCCTTAGGAATTTCCCCCTCTCCTCTTCACTCCCCAGACGGCCAAGGAGGGGCTCAAAACAACCTGGAGCTTTTCCTGCCTTATTTTGCTCTTTCAGCTTACCTTCCGCAGCAAAGTCAAGATGACCAACCATGTCAGATTCCCACCACCTTTCCCCCCCCACACTCCCAGGGACAGAGAGAGAGAGAGAGAGAGAAGAGAGAAAGAGAAGAGAGACAAGAAAGCAAGAGAGAGAAATGAGAGAGAGAACAAGGACAAAGAAGTGATATCAACATGGCTACGCCCACCCAAGTCATATGACCACCAAACCATTTTTTATTAAAAATTATATTATATATTTATATATATTCACATATATATTTATATATTAAAAATTAATCTTTAATATTAAATTTATATTTAATATAAAACTTAAAATTTTTATATTAAGTATATTATCTTTTTTAAAAAAATCATATTCGTGGTCCTCAGGATTTAAAATTATGAGTTTGGTGGTCCCTGAGGTCCAAAAGTTTGGCGACTCCTGGATTAAGGTATAGAAGAATTTAAAGAAAATTCTTCTTGTTTGGGGAAAGATCTTGTGGATTACAGATTGATAAGAGATAATTAGTTAAATATTCCAAGATGAGAAAAACAGTGACATCTGCATCATCTTCATCTTCTGAGACATCCAGTCCTACAGGTCAGAGTACCCTTGATTTGTTTGTTCAACAAGAAAAGGCGGTGATGGGACTTCCGATGGCGCTTCAATTGATGATGGTCAGAGACCGTGATCGTGTATGGCTTGGGTCCGTGTTTCCCTTGTTGGAAGGGTCCCTATGGGACCGCTGTCATCCTGACCCAACTCGGAGCAGTGGTCGAAGAGGGGGAGGCTGCCAGCTGGGTCGAGGGGAGCCGTATCTCCCCTCCCTGGCTAGGTATTACTCCCCTGGAAGACAGGGAGAAACAACAGTCTAAAATGACTGCCCTGAAGATGGAAAGCTGCCAGGATTTAAGTTTTGCGCTGGCACACAAGCTGCAGGCAAACTTTCCTCTCAAACTGATTAAAATATTATATTGTTATTTATTAGGTGTTAAGTTGGAAGATGAACAGGTTAAAGAAACAATGATAGCATGGGCAAAAAATTTTGGATATGCTATAGAATTAGATAGATGGCAGAAGTTATGGGACAGGAATTATAAATTGACAGTATTGACAGCATATAAAGAAAATTTGTATAAGATGTTTTACAGATGGCACTTAGCGCCAGCAAAACTAGCGAAAATGTTCAAAGATAAATCAACTAAATGTCACCAAACACCAGAAACATATTACCATATGTGGTGGACTTGTATAGAAGCTAAAAGATATTAAACTAAAATACACACGATTGGAAAAAATTATAAAACAACATATAATATTTTAAGCCTGAAATATTTTTATTAGGAATGGTCCCTGAAGGTTATAGTAAAGAAAAAAAAACATACTTAATTATACACGTATTAACAGCAGCTAGAATTGTATTTGCTCAAAATTGGAAAAGTGATAAGATACCGATAAGAGGGAAAAATAATTGAAAAAATATTTGAAAGTGCAGAAATGAATAGATTAATATTAGAAATTAAAGGAAAAGAAGAATCTGAATATTACATGGTATGGGACTTGTTTTATAAATGGCTAGAAAATAAAATTAATTAAAAGGGATTAGACATAATTATAAAGCAATAAGAGAAATTAATGTAACAGATATACTGAATATTACTTATATATATGGGAATGTGATTATTATTATATGGTTATACTGTTAAGAAGAATATTAGTAATTGTTAAACACATGAAATATGTACCTAATCGACAAACGATTGAAATGGAATGGATTTATTCTGTTAAAAAAAAAAAATAATTTAAAAAAATTCTCCACATCTCAACAGCCAACCAGCTGAAACTCACCTGCCTGATTTCTTCTGGCTCTTCCTCCTGCAGTGAATTGGAGGGTGAGGGGGTGGGTGTAAGTCGCTCCTCGGGGGACTGGGCCACAGGAGGCAGGATAGAACTTTCTCCCAGGCTGAGCCCCAGCTGAGAGCTCAGCTCCGATTGGTCGATGGTGGTCAGCTGCCCATGCCCCATGATGCCACTGCTGATGTCTGTCATAGGCACATCAATGGTGACAGGTGGATTGGCGCCATACTGGGTTCCCATGGAGTGATCCAAATCCTAGAAAAAGGGTGAAGTCAATTTAGAACACAGATGTAGGGAAGGGCAGCTTCTGCCATGAAGCCAGGTGCCACATTAGCTTCCTGCCCAGAGGTTGCGCAGCTGTTCACACCACAGCTATGCAGACAACTTGATTGGGGGTTCCAAAGGTGCTTTTTTTCAAGAGGAAACTGGACTTTTTGAGGTCCAGTTGCCTCTTCAAAAAAGCATCTTTGGGACAACCATGGCCTGGATAACTCCATAAACATTGATTGGGGTCCCCCCCCACACACACACACACCAGCAGGAGTCCCCTATGATCCATTTACAGATAGTCCTCAAGTTACGACAACTGAGCCTTGTTGCTAAGTGAGACATTTGTTAAGTGAGTTTTGTCCTGTTTTATGACTTTTCTGACTACATTCGTTAAGTGAACTGCTGCAATTGTTAAATTAGTAACCCAGTCATTAAGTGAATCTGGTTTGCCCCTCGACTTTGCTTGTCAGGTCGCAAAAGGGGATGACATGACTCTGTGACACTGCCACCATAGATACGAACCAGTTGTGAAGCATTCGAAAGTAAATCATGTGACTATGGGGATGCGGCAATGGTTGTGTGAAAAATGGTTGTAAGTCACTTTTTCCACTGCCATTTCACTGTTTTAAGTCGAGGACTACCTGTATTCTGTTTGTGTCCTGACTTTCTAAGCCAGGCACTTGGTTCCTCCCAGGGCCTTAGTTTGGCTTTTCAACCGAGCACAAATAGTGCGGCGGAACGAACTAACACCATGGTGAAGCAATATTTGAGGTGCTACACCAAATAGTAAACAGCACCAGGCTGCGGCTTGTTCAAACCCAGGGTGCGGGAGAAATCGGCATGTGTGTGAAGCTTCCCTTGTGCAAGCAGAGGGTGCTTACGCTCGAAGCTCCATTCACACGAATGGAGCTTTGCTCTGGTTTTATGTTTCATTAAACTTATGGTGCTGCTGAAAGACGGTTTCAACCAGCATTCAGTTTAGCTTTCCTAAATGAGTAAACTGTGGTCAAATCAGCAACAGAAAACCATTCCCCTTCCGCTTGTTTGACCTCTCCAAACCAGTTCTTATGATGTTTGGCTTACTATGGCTAGCCCACCACTCAGCAGCCCGCCCCCTTGCTCCATAAGACCATGGCTTATGCCCACAGGTATGTCAAGGGCCTGAACCCCATATTGGGCCGAGAATGTGGCATCAGGAGCAGTCACGGGGTCACCCAGGTCCTCAAAGTGCCCAACCACATCAGAAACAGCCAAGGAGGGGTCAGCGTCCAGGGCAATGGGTGGAATCTCGAACTCTTCATCTCCCAGACTTGGTGTGTGGAAAGTCTGCGTGAGGAAAAAAAAAAGAGGAAAGTTTAATTCAAGCCAGGTTAGGTTGCACACCTAATTCAGACATGACTAATGTGGCCAGTAAGTATCCCCCAAAAACTTGAGAAAAAGTGTTTTCACCTGCGAGCTGATTCTTTCTGAAGATTTTTTTTTTTAAAGTAAAAGTAAAGCTGCATTCACATTTTTAAAATTAGTATTATTATTAAAGATCTCAGGGGGAAAATCAAATTATTAGAAAAGCTGCACTTACTAGAAATTGAACAGACAACACACCATAAAAGCATCTTCTTTTAGGATCCAGAGGTTTATTAGAATTTGGAGCATAGCAAACATAAGGAACTTACACAATAATCACATTGCAACGAGGACCAATTGGACAAGCAGTCAAAAGTGGCCCCCAACCCACTGTCCAATGTTACATTATATGCCCTAATCCCACAAGCATAAGGCTTTTGGAATTCTGCGTTGTCATATAGTGTTTCCCTGAAAATGTGACCTATCCCAAAAATAAGCCCTAGTTAAGCCCCACCTATCTGGTTGTATGAGGTGGGGTGAGGTGCGGGTGTAAAAATCAAACGAGGGTGAGGGCGGGACGATGGAGCTGCCCCACACACCATGCACCCATTTTAAGTTAGGAGTGCTGCAGCCAGACCTCCCATGTCCAGATACCTGTTGTGCCATTGCCCGACTTCTGCAGCTGCTTGCAACAGCTCATGGCCATACGCCATGTGGCACATCATGCTGGTGCCACCACTTGCAGGCCACCGCATGGCTTGTCATGCTGGTGCTGCTGCTCGTGCGCACAACACACCACGCGGCCTCCTGCCATGAGCGGTAGCAACAACGAGCCTTGCGTCTGGCCACAAGCGGCTGCAGATGTCGGGCAGTGGCATGATAGGTGTCAGGGCGTGGGAGGTGTGCCTGAGGTGGTCCTAAGGGAAGCAGGTAAGACAGCCCCTGTAAATAAGACCTGGTGCTTATTTTGGAGCCCAAAAGAAAATAAGATTGGGTCTTACTTCCAGGGAAACACAGTAGCAACTGGAGCAGTTTCCCCTCCTATCTATCTCAATATTTGAACAATGTTATTCTAGCATGTACTGCTGGCATTTAGTTCCTCATTTCCAACAGCCCCAACTCCCTACATCCTTCAAAATAAGGAACTAAAGATATGGGGAAAGAGGATCCACATATTGACATATACATTCAGATTACAATTTCAACAGACAGATTAATATTAAATCTATTTCACGCCTTACAATTACATATATAAGCCTTTATCAAACAGCACCAAGTCTTACTTTATTTTTCTTACATAGTCCTCAAAGTACAACCACAATTGGGATTGGAATTTTGGTCACGAAGCAATGCATTTTTTTAAAGAGAATCACACCCAACTTTATGACCTATTTTACTGTGGCCATTAAGCAAATCAGTCCATTGTTAAACAAGTATGACTTCTCCCTCCACCCCCTCATCGTCAAAAGCACTCTGGGAAGGTTGAAAATAGCGATCACGTGACACTGCAACGGTCATAAATATGTGCCCATTGTCAAGCAGCCCAATTTGGATCACGTGGCAAAGAGGAAGCTGTGACAGCCACCCGTCACTTTTTCAGTGCCGTAACTTTGAACAGTCGTTAAATGAATGGTCATAAGTCAAGGACTATCTGCATTATTTACATTTTATTGTGCTAGCCCAGAAAGCTGGACCCGGCGCCCTGTGTGCAATGCTCAATGAAAACACACCAAATTGGAGATTACAAAAAACTTTACACAGGAAGAAGACCAGGGGATCACTCCTACTAGGCCTGTGTAAAGGCCCGACCTTAAACCAGTCCCAAAGGTGCTTTTCAGGAGGCAACTGGACTTTGTTTTTTCTTTGAAGAAATTTCGCTTCTCATCTTTTTTTTTAATTAAAGTTTTTTATTTTTATAACAACAAAAAACAAACATATAAAACCTTCTTTCTGTTCCACAGTGTGTCAGTTGGGTCCATATTTCTTCGTGCATAAAATGTTATCATCCATATTTAACTTGCATGTTATAATCATTCCAAGCAATATTTTATATCGCATATATCACTTATTCTATTATCCTTAGCTTTATCATTATTGACCTTCAATAATATATTTCAAATTCATTTTCTTACTCTAACTCATCCATTTATCAATAACAATATATTATACTATACTTATATAATTCTTTACTCTTCTATCCAGCCATTCATAAAATAAATTCCAAATTTTATAGTAGTCTTTTTCTTGTTGTTCTCTAATCGCCATTGTCAATCTACTCATTTCTGCACATTCCATTATTTTCTTAATTATTTCCTCCTCTGTTGGAATTTTTTCATTTCTCCAATTTTGTGCAAATACAATCCTAGCTGCTGTTAATATATTGGTAATAAAATACATTAACTCTTTGTTATAACCCTCAGGCAAAATTCCCCCCCAAAATGTCTCTGGTTTTAAGTCTATAGGTTGTTTTATCATCTTCTCCAGCCACATGTGTATTCTAGTCCAATACTTTTTAGCCTCTGTGCATGTCCACCACATGTGGTAGTATGATCCTGGTAGCTTCTGACATTTCCAGCACTTCACCGACTTGTCTTTAAACATCTTAGCAATTCTCATTGGGGATAAATGCCACCTGTAAAACATCTTATACAAATTCTCTTTATAGGCCGTTGACATAGTTAATTTATAATTTCTAGACCATAATATCTGCCATTTATCTAAATCTATTCCATATCCAAAAATTTTCCCCCATGCAATCATTGTTTCTATTAGTTGTTCATCCTCTAATTTCACTCCTAATAATCATATAGTTTTTTAATCATCTTCTCTTTGGTGCCTGTTCGGATTTTATCCAATTCAGTCAATTCCTTATAAAACTCAGGCATCTTAATGTCTTTTTCATACCTGGTATGTATTTGCAAATAATACCAATTTATATTTATTCCTTGTAAGTCTAATTCTTGCTTTGTTTTGAGTTCACTCTTTTCATTTAGAATTTCTTCATATCTAATTATATGTTCCTTTTTAAATAGCTGTGGATATGTAAAAGCTTCTAATATTGATAACCAGACTGGTATTTTCATACAATGATAGTCTCTTATTTTTTCCCATACTGTTAATAAAGCATCTCTAATGTAATGTCTCCTAAAATATCCACATACCTTACTTTCTTTATACCATAAGAATGCATGCCAACCCAATTGTAAATCATGCCCTTCTAATGTTAATAAACTGGCATTTTTCAATTCGATCTATTCCTTCATCCACATCAATATTGTTGCTTGATAATATAATTCCCAATTGGGTAATCTAAAACTCCTTCTCAACCTTGCATCCTGTAATAATTTTATCTTAATTCTTGCCTTTTGCCCCTGCCAAATAAATTTCATCATCATTTTATTTAAGTATTCAAAATATTTTTTTCAGTCTTATTGGAATCATTTGGAATAATTACAGTATTTTTGGCAGTATGTTCATTTTAATTGTCGCTATTCTACCACCTATTAGAGATAGTTGTAGATTTTTCCATTTTTCTAGATCTATCGCAATCTGTTGTAGTAATTTGTCATAGTTATTTTCTTCAAGTGTTCCACATCTAGCTGTCATTTGTATCCCTAAATATTTCACTTTTTTTGTAATTTGAATATTTAGTTTGTCCATTAATCTTTTCTTTTGTTCTCTGTCATATTTTTCACAACGATTTTTGTTTTTTTTTTATTTTCAGTCCTGCTACTTCGCCAAACTCCTCTATTTCTCTAATCAACTTTGAGCCTGTTTCCAATGGTTCTTCCAATATAAAAACCAAATCATCTGCGAAAGCTTGTAGTTTGTACTCTTCATTTTTTATTTTCATTCCCTTTATTTCTCCATTTTTTCTAATATTTCTATTCAAAACTTCCAACATTAATACAAATAATAATGGGGATAAAGGACAGCCTTGTCTAGTTCCTTTTAGGATGTCAAAGTTTTCTGTCAATTCTCCATTTATCATTACTCTTGCTGTTTGCTTATTGTATATTGCTTTTAATGCATTCGTATACCTGTCTCCAAAACCCATCTCCTCCAATTGCATCAACATAAACTGCCAATTCACATTGTCAAACACTTTCTGTGCATCTAAAAACACTAATGCCATTTGTTTCTCTGAGTGGGTTTCATAATATTCCAAAGTATTAAATATTATCCTCATGTTATTTTTTATTTGTCTCTTGCGCATAAATCCATTTTGATCTGAGTGTATAAAATAGTTTAAATATCTTTTTAGTCTTTCTGCCACTATTGAAGCAAATATTTTATAATCAGCATTTAACAGGGATATTGGTCTATAATTTTTTATTTGTTGTGGGTCAGTACTTTTTTTTGGGTGTAAGTGTAACATATGCCTCTGTCCATGAATAGGGTACTTTATTTTTTGTCAAAACCTCATTCAATACTTCCAACATTGTAGTAGAAATTATTTCCTGAATTGTCTTATAAATCTCAGCTGGTAGCCCATCCGGACCGGGGGCTTTTCCAATATTTTGTCTGTTTATTGCCTCTGTCAGTTCCATCATTGTTATTTTCTCATTTAACATGGTCTTTACCTCATCAGGTATTTTCAGTAATTCTTCTTCTTGTAAATATTGCTGTACTTTGTTTTCTGATATTGCCTTTTGATCATATAGTTTCTCATAAAATTTCTGTACTATTTTTTTCTTCTCTTCATTTTCATAATGCAACGTGCCATTTTCATCCATTAATTGTGGTATTCTTTTTTATTCTTTTTCTTTCTTTAATTTATATGCTAGCCATCTCCCTGGTTTATTTGCATTTTCAAAATAGTTCTGTTTAGTTCCTCTAATCTTTTGTGCCAGTTCTTCTTTTTCCATTAGTCCAATTTTGTGTTTAATTATATCCATTTGATTTTTAGTATTTGTATGCTGTGGATATCTTTGTAGATCCTTCTCCAATTTTTTATGCTCTTGTTCTAGGGATTGTTGTATTTGTCTCTTTTAATATTCCTTCTTCTTGTATAGGTTATAATCACCCCTCTGGTATACGCTTTCATAGTATCCCATACATTTTGTAATGAGGTTTCTCCTGCGTTGTTTTCTTTAAGGAAGAAAGCCAACTCTTTTTCCAGGTATTTTTTTTTTTCTTTCAAAATCGAATTATTCAAAGTCCATCTTGATCTTTTAATCCTTATTGGGTTGTGGTCAGCCCAAATGTTTGTATCAATATTTGCTTCTTGAATATTAGGTATTAAATCTGTTGACATCCAAATCATGTCTATTATTGACCATGATAAATATCTATTTGAGTAGAATGTAAATTGTCTATTTTTGCTGTTCAATTCTCTCCATATATCTTTGATACTCAGCTCCTCCACCATCTTGAAGAAAGATTTGGGTAATATTTTCCTATTTTTCTTGTTTGTTTTCTGTGTTTTATAGTCCAGTTCAGTGTTTACGATTGCATTAAAATATCCAAGGATGCAATCTTATCATAATCCAGTTCAATTATTTTATTATGTAGATTCTTATAAAATTGGTCTTGCTGGTTATCGGGAGCATAAATTGCAATTAAAAGTACTTTTGAGTTATTGTCTATTATTTCAACCATCAATATTCTTCCCTCTTCATTTGCATAAATTTGCTTAGCTTTAATTGTATTTCTAATATATAAGGCAACTCCTCTTTTATTTTGTTGTGCCAATGATGTAAATATTGTCCCAATTCTAGGACAATTCAACAAATGTACATGTTGTCTTTTGATATGCACTTCTTGTAGGGAGATGGTATCCATATTTAATTTTCCTAATTTGTGAAATATCTTTTTCCTTTTAATAGCCGAATTTAATCCATTTATGTTTGTAGAAATCAATTTCTTTTCCTCTTCCACTGTTTATACTTGATAGTTGGGATTTATTGCTCTTGTTGTTCTCTGTTCTCTTGGTTCTATAATTATCATTTGGCCACCTACTGCTCCCTCCTCCTGTCTCCTCTCCTCCCTTTGTTCCTTCTCCATTTCCATTTCCATTTCTGCTCGTATTTTGAGTTCCTCTTCTCTTGCTCTCTCATCTTCTGTTCCTCCAAAATATTCATTGTAAAATAATTCTGCACTCTCCACCAAGTCAATTCTTTGCCTTTGTTCTCACCAAATAAATGTCAAACCTTCTGGGATGAACCATCTATAGTTAATTTCTTTTTTGGTTAACATCTTTGTCAGGAATTGATATTCTCTTCTTAAATCTCTCACTTTTCTTGGTATTTGTTTCAAGGCTATAATGTTTTTTCCTTTGTACTTCAATAAACCATCTCTTGCCTTCTGCAGTATCTCTGTTCTTATTGTTTTCTTAGTAAATCTCACATGTACTTCTCTTGGTAGTTTGTTTCTCATCGCATATCTAGTAAATATGCAATATATTTCATCCATTCCATCCATCACTTTTTCTTTAGTCATCTCCAAGGGTTCCACTAATATTTCTGTCATAATTTCTTTAAGGTTTTCTCCCTTTTCTTCCTCGATATTTTGAAATCTTAAGTAAAAATCAGCCTTTTCCATCTCCCAAAATATTGAATCTTTCCCTTTCTCGCTTTCAACCCTTGTCAATCTATTATCAATTTCTCCTACTTTCTTATCTGTTTTGTCACCTCTTTCTTCCATCTTCTGTATTTTTTCTCCATATACCATTAATACCTGTTGTATATCTCCTTCCATCTTCTCCATCCTTTCCCCCACCTTTTCCATTCTGTCCTCTGTACGCTTCCCTTGATCTTGTATTACTTGAAACATTGACTTAATTTCTTGCATAGAGGTCTCCTTTTCTTTATCTTTCTCCTGCTGCAACATCATTGTAATAGATCGTTGACCAGCTGGGCTCAGGGATGAGGAAGCAGGAATTGATGATCCAGTAGGTATTCTCTTACTCATATCAGATCAAATTATAATCCATTCGCAAAAGCCCAAAGGGAAATAAAAACCAATCTTCAGGTTCTTCTCTACCTTAATCCAATTTTATCCAATAAAAAAGAGGAACAAAAAGGAGGGGGGAAAAAGGAAGAAGAGAAAACAATGATGAAAAACAAATAGCAGATCCAATAAAAAAAATTGGAGTAAAAATATATAAAATTCAAAAAAACTAGGAAAAAGACCAAAGGAGAAATCTCCCAAAAAGAGGAAAAAAGGAAATAACAATACAAATCCATCCACTTCTACATAAAAGAGGAGAGAAAAAGGGAATGCCAAGAGAAAAAAGCAGCAACAAGTCCAAAAATACCCAATTATATCCACTTGCTAGTCCACTTAGTAATCAAACTATCAAAGAAGTGAAAAACAAAAAATAAAAGAGAAAAAAATATATAGAAACCAATCCAAAATTAATCCATACTGAGGAACTGGACCAAAAAATAGAAGAATCCCAGTAAAAAGGAGAGAAAAAAATAAATCCAGCAAAAATAGAATAAAAAAACAAAACAAAAACAAAAAAAGAAAGGTACCACCTGTAATTTATAAATCCATGTCACTAAGTAAAGCAAAATCTCAGTGTAACATTCAGTGAGTCCAGAAAGCCAGAGTCAAAGACATATATCTTGTTCAAGGTCACAGTGTTCTTTCTTTCTCTTAATCTTATTCAACTTTCCAATTGTATACCAGCTATTTAGAGAAAACACCTGTTTTCAGTGCCGACTTATCTTTCTCCACTTAATAAAAATAACTTTTATTATATAACTTTACAGTCTGTTACTTTTAAGAAAAAGATTTTCCCTGTGACCTCCAGATGGCAGTATTGCTTAGCTTTCCTTATAGTTGTGTTCCTTAGTTACACTGTATCTCTATACTCTTAGCAGTGAAAGTAAAAAAAAAGAATCGAGAGAAAAAAAAAGGAAAAGCCCGGTATCTGTGCCGGATAAATTCTCGGGATAGACCGATATGTTCCTGGCGTTTATGGGACAGTGCCAACTATTCATGTCCTTACGGCCTGAAGATTTTCCTAATGACCGGGCTAAGGTGGGGTTTATTATTAGCCTCTTATCAAGACCGGCTGCTAAATGGGCTACTCCTCTGCTGACACAAGATAGCCCTTTATTAAATGACTACCAGGGTTTCCAGCAACAATTACGTGTCATGTATGAAAACCCTATAAAGAGTCAAACTGTGGCTAGACGTTTGAGGGACATTCGTCAAGGGAAACGTCCTTTGCAAGAATATATTGCAGAGTTTCGTCTGCTCTGCATGGACTCTACTTGGAATGAGTCAGCCCACATGGATGTATTTCAGGAGGGCTTGGCAAATGAAATCCAAGATGAGTTGGTGCATGCGGAGCGGGCTTTAACCCTGGATGCGCTAGTGGTACAATGCTTGCGCATTGAAGCCCGGCTACAACAGCGCAAGATCAAACGCTTAGTTATGGAACTGCCCTCCCACTCACGGCCGCAACCTCCAGTACAGCCCACGCCTTTGGTTTCCCATAATACCGTGACCAGGACCGAGGAGCCGATGGAGTTGGGTGCACTCCACCCGCGGTTGACGGTGCAAGAACGCTCATGAAGGTTTCAGGGAGGCTTGTGCCTTTATTGTGGGGGACCAGGACATTTTGCCAGTTCTTGTAAACGGAGGGGGACACGAAGATCAGCTCCAGAATCCAATCCTGGGCCATCAAGAAAATGGGGTAGGCCCAACCTCGTGGAAACCCTAGGTTGGGCACGTACCACACCACCACCCGAAGTAGCTGAGGTGAACCCTGGCCCTCCCCAGCATTTACTTTTGGACACGCAGGTTTTCCTACAGTCCCGAAAGGAGGGGATTCCTGCGGTTGCGTTGGTGGACTCGGGGGCTACTACTAGTTTTATGGACCAGGCCTTTGCCACCCACTTTGATGTCCCATTGGTTGCCATGGAACCACCCATCTGGGTGGAAACCGTTGACGGGCGTGAGCTTCGGTCTGGGCCCATTCGTTTTGCCACCCAGCCGTTGCGTCTGGTTATAGGGGACCACAAGGAGGCGATCAGCTTTTATATCACCTCGGACCTCCATCTCCCCTTGGTTCTTGGCATGGCCTGGCTACGGTTGCACGATCCTCTGGTGGCTTGGGCACAGAACGCCATTTCGTTCCCAAGTCTCCAGTGTGTGGATCATCTGAGACATACCTGCGCTAGCCAGGACATTGCCACCCCTGCTGTTTCCATACCACCAGAGCTATTGGACTTCTCCGTTTTCAGCGAGAAGGAGGCAGATCAGTTACCACCGCATCGCGCATATGACTGTCCCATGGACCTTCTACCTGATGCCCCACTGCCCAAGGGTCGTCTATATTCCATGTCTGAGCCCGAATTGGCTGCTCTTTGGGATTTTCTGGATAAGAACTTGGCCAGGGGATTTATCAGACCACCGTCGTCTCCTCTTTCTGCTCCCGTCCTTTTTGTGAAAAAGAAGACGGGGGAGTTGCGTTTGTGCTGTGACTACCGCTGGTTGAACGCCATCATGGTGAGAAATAGTTATCCCTTGCCGCTCATTCCAGAGTTGATGGAGCGGTTGCGGGAGGCCACTATTTTCACCAAGCTCGATCTTCGAGGGGCCTACAACCTGGTGCAGATGCGCAAGGGGGACGAGTGGAAGACGGCGTTTGGCACGTGATACGGACATTTTGAATACACCGTAATGCCGTTTGGGTTGACCAACACCCCCGTGGTTTTCCAGCATTTAATGAATGACATTTTATGGGACATGCTGGATTGGTTCGTGGTGGTGTATCTGGACAACATTTTGATCTACTCAGTCCAGGGATAGCCACCTTCATCAAGTCCGTCAGGTATTACAATGTCTTCGGGAGCATAAACTCTATGTGAAACTGGAGAAATGCCTCTTTTTCCAGACTTCCATAGAGTTCTTGGGGCATATCATCTCTCCCGAGGGCATTGCCATGGACCCGAGGAAAGTAGAAGCCTTGTGTAGCTGGGAACCCCCTCATCGAGTAAAAAACGTGCAATGTCTCTTGGGGTTCGCTAATTACTACAGGACCTTCATCTTGGACTTTGCCAAGCTGACGGATCCCATCACCCAGCTCCTTCGCAAGAAGGTCCCGTTCCAGTGGGGGCCCCCACAGCAACAGGCTTTTAAGGCTTTAAAGAAAGCCTTCGTTGCTGAACCTATATTGAGGCATCCTGATCCAAATTGTCCATTTGTGGTCGAGACAGATGCCTCTAATGTAGCTATTGGGGTGGTGTTCTTACAAGCCCCAATGGATGGCGCACCTCTTTTTCCATGCGCATATTATTCAAGGAAGCTCACAACTTCTGAGTGCAATTATACCATTTGGGAGAAGGAGTTGCTGGCCATCAAGGCTGCGTTTGAGACCTGGAGACATCATCTGGAGGGGTCTCAGCACAAGGTGGAGCTTCGGACGGATCACCGTAACCTGGAACATTTTTCCACTGCCAAGAAGTTGAACCAACGACAGATCCGGTGGTTGTTGTTCTTCGCTAGGTTCAACTTTTCAGTCACATACGTTCCCAGTGGACAAAATCGGAGAGCGAATGCCCTGTCTCGTAAACCCGAGTACATTGGTCCCGAGGACACTCTTCCTCCACGTATGGTGCTGCCACTGGAATCTTTGGCCATTATTCAGGACCCAGTGGATTTAAGGGCTCGAGTAAGAGAGGCACAGCGCTTAGACGCTTGGTCACAGCAAAGAATGGGGGAAATTGAGCATGACTCCCCATGGACTCTAGAGGAGGGCTTGCTACGGCATCGAGGACTATTATACGTACCCACCCGGGCACTTAGAGCCCTCATCATGACTCAATGTCATGACAATCCTGCTGCTGGCCACTTTGGCTTCTTTAAAACTCTTCACCTGGTCACACGGACTTTTTGGTGGCCTCGAGTCTGACATGATGTCTTTTCTTACGTTGCCTCTTGTATTACGTGTTGACATGCGAAGGCTGCGTCAGGTGCACCTCCTGGACTTCTTCAACCACTTCCGACTCCGAACCGACCTTGGGGGGTGATCTCTATGGACTTTTTAAACGCACTTGCCCTCGTCGGGTTATACGACAGTACTTGTGGTGGTTGACATGCTCACCAAGATGGCCCATTTCATCCCGTGTAGAAGGTTACCATCGGCTTGTGTTATTGCCTGGCTTTTCATACAACACGTATTCCGTTTACATGGGTTACCAGACAGAGTTGTGTCAGATCACGGTGTTCAGTTCACCGCTCAATTCTGGAAAAGCCTAATGAACGCACTATGAGTACAAGTATGTTTAGCGTCAGCGCACCATCCGGAAACCGATGGCGGGACTGAAAAAGTATTTGGCATCCTCACCCAATACCTCAGATGTTTTGTTAATCAAAGGCAAAACGACTGGGTGACCTATCTTCCATTGGCAGAGTTTGCCTTTACAATTCTCGGCACATCTCCACCTACATGATGCCTTTTTACGCAAATGTGGGTTACCATCCGAGGTTTTTCCCCGTCGATCGGAGATTCTCCAGTTCCAGAGGCACGAGACTTTTTGTCGGAGTTATATGCCGTGCATCAATTAATTTCCAGACAATTGGAATGAGCGAAAGCAGACTATGTTTCATGGATCGTTCACGTCGAGCGACGCCTCCGTTGGCTGTGGGTGACAAGGTGTGGTTGTCCACGAAGCATCTCCAGGTTGATCGTCCGATTAGGAAGTTGGATCATCACTTTATTGGTCCCTTCCCTTTCGAGGCGGTTATTAATCCTGTGGCTTATCGGCTCACCCTACCACGCTCCATGCGCATTCACCCTGTTTTTCACTGCTCCCTGTTGGTACCTGACACCCCATCATGTACTCTCCATTCTCCAGACGATACAGGTTCTTCATCTAGGCCCAGCACTGATGCTGTAACGGATACCACAGTGGTCAGCATTTACGATTCACGATGGCTGAAGGAATGATTTCAGTACTTCGTAGGGAGGCTGGAAAACAAAACAGAGATTCGTTCCTGGCAGGATGTGTCTAAGGTGCATGCCCCAGACCTTATTCGGATATATCATGCACAATTCCCCTCAAAAGCACATCCTGATCGTCAGACTCGGGGGAAGGGCCCTGCGGTGAGGTATAGTGTTGTGACTGGAAGGATTGAGCCTGCTAGGAGTTTTGAATCTGATGCATCTGAAGACAGAAGGTTTGAGCCTGCCGTGAATGTGGAGTCTGATTTATCAGAGGACACAGATGTGAGCCAGGAGGATGAGAGAGTGTCGGAGACACGGTCGTCTCCAGAACCTTCTACTTCATTCATGCCTCAGGTGTCAGCAGCTGATCCACAGAATGAGCCAAAGGCTTTCAGTGAGGATGAGACTGACGGATGTTGGCTTGATGCTAGGACTAGAAGATTGAAACATCAATCACAATCTGAAAGGAGACGTCAAGCCAGGGATTAATTAGAGAGACTGGCACGCCCCTCCAGGGGATTTAAGGAGGCATGCTGGCTCTTAATCTTTGCTTGGAGCAAAGTGCATTTTGGGATTCGGAAGAATACGTTTGACTCTCTTGGATGCAGCGTTGTGATTTATAGTCAGCTTGGACTTGCCAGACAGATTCTAGGAAGACTGCCAAGGTCTGTGTAAACAGAAACATTTAACTCTGCATTGTCTATGTTCGTTTGTTTGAGCATTATAACTTTGGAACTTTGGATTCTCACCTGTGGATACAGGTGAGACAGAACATGTATATATGCTGCCATCAATGTGTGAAGCTCGGCATTTTATAGAATCTACAGGCCAAAAAAGAGACGTCCAAAGACAAAAAGCTGAATATTTCACACATTTTCTTGGGATTCAATGCAATGCCAAAAAGGCAAACCAGCATAGTATAAAATATTCAGTTTAAAATGACATTCTAGCCTTCTTTGTTGCAATAAGTAGGTCAATACTGGCCTGTTTCTTTTCTTTTTTTTCTCCCAGTAAGAAAGTCCTGTATTTTATTTTGCATTGCTTTATTTTAATCTATTTCTTTTCAACAGAGGAATAGGATTAGGGTTATGAGTCATGGTGGCACAGTCGTTAGAGTGCAGGCTACTTCTGCTGATTGCTGGCTGCCTGCAATTTTGTAGTTCAAATTTCACCAGGCTCAAGGTTGACTCAGCCAGCCATCCTTCCAAGGTCGGTAAAATGAGGAGCCAGATTCTTGGGGGCAATAGGCTGACTCTGTAAACTGCTTAGAGAGGGCTGTAAAAGCACTGTGAAATGATATATAAAGTCTAAGTGTTATTGCTATTAGGGTTAAGGTTAATTCCATGACTCTCCTTTCATACTTGGCCTGAATAGTTCTTGTCATTCTGCATAATGCCTAGTTAATATATACAATGTCTAGGGAAAGTACAGTATATAGCATATTAAAATAACGCAGACATTTAACAGAATAACAGAATTGGAAGGGAGCTTGGAGGTCTTCTAATTCAACCCCCTCCTCAAGCAGAAAACCCTATCCCAGGGGTAGGGAAACTTGGTTCTTTTATCACTTATGGACTTCAACTCCCAGAATTCCTGAGTAAGCCATAAAAGGTTCCCCAACCCTGGCCTACTGGTTTTTCAGTTATAGGCCAGGGATGTGGAACCTTTTATGGCTCACTCAGGAATTCTGGGAGTTGAAGTCCATAAGTGATAAAAGAATCAAGTTTCCCTACCCCTGCCCTATACCATTTCACACAGAGCTTGGCTTTCTTTTTTTTTTTAATGATTGTGCAGAACAAATACAAATAAATAAATGGATCCATGTTTCGCTTCTCTTCCATAGCGTAATGTAGCATAGAGTTGGTAGGGACCTTAGAGTTCATCTAGCCCAGGGGTCACCAACCTTTTGGACCTCAGGGACCACCAAACTCATAATTTTAAATCCTGCGGACCAGAAACCATGGGAAAATCCCAAAAAAAGTCTGCAGGAAAATTCCCCACCCCATTTTCCTCCCAATCAATCGTTCTTTATTTGGGATCTTTTGGCTTCATGTAAGAAAAGCAGCAGAAGTCTTTCTTTCTCTCCCCCAAACTCTGCCAGAAATGAGTCTTTGCTGGCGCAGCCTCTTAGAGCAGGAGGCCATGCAGGGTCCCAAAGACTCATTTCTGGTGGAGTTTGGGGGAGAGAGAGACTTTTGCTGCTTTCCTTGTGTGCAGCCAAAAGCAGAAGCGGAAAGAAGCAGCCCGGTGGCCAGGTGAGGTGCATAGGGTGAGTAGGGCAAGTTCTCCCCCCTCGCCCTTTCCCCCCTCCCCTTACTACCTTGTGTTGTTTGCAATGCAAGCAACGCAAGCCTTGTGTTCCCACAGGCCATGTGAGAGGCACAGCTTTGTGTTCCCGTGCAGCCTGGATTAATTGCTTTGGGGGGTGCTTTGGGGGGGTGACATTTCTCTGTGGACCACCAAAATTTTCTCATGGACCACCAGTGGTCCTCGGCCCACTGGTTGGCGACCACTGATCTAGCCCAACCATCTGCTCGACCATTTCAGACAAATGGCAGTTCAGTCTCTTGAAACCCTTCAGTGAGGGCACCCACAATTTCTGGGGGCAAGTCATTCCACTAGTTAATTGTCCTCACTGTCAGGAAATTTTTCCTTAGTTCTATTTAGGTTGCTTCTCTTTGTGATTAGTTTCCATCCATTACTTCTTATCCTGCCTTCATGTGCTTTGGAGAATAGGTTGACACACACACACCTCTTCTTTGTAGCAGTCCCTTAGATATTGAAACCCTGCTATCATGTCACCCCTAGTCCTTCTTTTCATTAAACTAGACATACATAATTCCTGCAACTGTTCTTTGTATGTTTTAGCTTTTAGTCTAAAAACATTCGATAGATTTTCTAGGCATTCTATATAGTGCTAGCTTTTCACAAATTGCTAGTAACATATATATTTTAGCATAATAATCATTTGCACTATTTCCAGCATTGGATTCCTTATTTCTATGTAATTAACTTATCCCATGACTACATTTGGGGTTTAATCAGAGCAAGCATTCATGAAGTTTTTACTAACCAGTTTCAGTACCCCTTGTGTACTAGTAATGGATTGTGAAATGTCTGTGAAGCTAAAAGAAGAATATCTTAACAGATGCTACATTTTTAGGGAAGGGGTCTTTTGACCTTTCCTTCAATTGGAAGAAACAAGTTTGCCCTAGGTATTAAGACCCAGAGAAGGGTCACCAAAGCTAAGGACTGGGTGCTATTGTAAAGAAACCAAATCAATATAATTTATTTGGTTTCTTTACAATAGCCCCCAAATCTATTATATAATGTCTGCCTATAATTTGCCACTAAGAAGACAGTTTATAAAGTCAAAATCAACAAGCCAATACAAACTTCTCAGTAGGTCACATTATATTCCAAGGTTCAGGGGTGAGTTTGGTTCAATTTGTGTTTTTATCAAGGATGGTTTAAACTTTTCTAGCCTTATTTATAACCCACCATCTGCAGAAACCTCCCGGCAGGCTCACTTCCGTTTTAAGTCGGTGTGGTGAACAAAGATAAGGAAACCAAACTGAATTAAATCTACTTTGCTCGGGCTTTGAGTAAGTAACTTTACATGGATGTAATAATGAATTAAATTATTCGGCAAAGTAAAATTTTTAAAAAGCCCTGAGAGAATATCACATAAGCAAATTTACCAGACTTGAGTTCAAGTTAGATGATATACTTAAAATCCCGGCAAGCTGGTTGCAGAAAGCAGAAGAAATAAAACATTGGGCTGAGATGAGAAGATGGAGCAATAAGTAAAATGACTTCTGGTCACTCAGGAGGAAAAAAAGTTCTATTTCCTCTTATAAGAGTCCAGGATGCTGCCCAGCATTTCGTAAAACCCTGCTTCTTCATTGGTGTTTACATATACCCATCTTGGCTTCCCTCTTCTTCAGATTGGTTCCTGTTTGAGGTTGCGATGCCTTTGTTTCAGGATTGGCTCAGTCTTGAAGAGCAACTGACAGGCTTCTTATGCAAATCAGACATCCTTGTACAAGGAATCCGTCTGCCTGTTGGACCTGCATGGCGATCGTATGACAGGCCATGACATTGGGCCCTCCTACATCTCTAGATGCTTCCTTGCATTTGCATCTTTTGCGGGCTGTCCTCAACTTACAACAGTTCATTTAAAGTTACAATGGCGCTGGAAACAAGTAACTCATGATTGCCTTTCATGCTTAAGACCATTGCAGCGTTCCCCATGGTCACGGGATCAAAATTCAGATGCTTGCCAAGTGATTCATATTTATGACCGTTGTGGTGTCACGTGATCCCCTTTTGTGAATTCAACATTCTTCCAAAATATTTCTCTTGACTCCCCTACAGACTTGATAAAAACAGTTCTTCTATTCTTATCCATCCTCCCAGAGTCCCTCAATAATGAGACGGGCGACACATAAATTTAATAAATAAATAAATATTACAGTATGTGTTTTCCCAAAGGTGCTTTTTCAGGAGGCAACTGGACTTTCTTTTTTCTTTTGAAAACATTTTGCTTCTCATCCAAGAAGCTTCTTCAGCTCTAACAGGATATTGAGGAATGGAAGGATTTATATTCCTTGCAGACAGCTGATCATTTGCATCCTTTTTAGAGGGTTGTTGAAGCACTTGGAGGTTTATCTGTGTCCTCGGGGTCACCTGAGTAGTTAGTTAATGGTTCCTGTAGTCTGCAATTTTCCCTCTGGAAATCTATTCCTACTCCCACACCATTCAAAGGGTGTTCATCCCAAATTGTATAGTTCAAAGTTTGTAGAGATTCTCAATCATCCAGGTCCAGGACACAGATAAACCTCCAAGTGCTTCAACGACCCTCTAAAAAAGATGCAAATGACCAGCTGTCTGCAATGAATATTAACCCTTCCATTCTCCACTATCCAGTCAGAGCTGAAGAAGCTTCTTGGATGAGAAGCGAAACTGTCATGCCCTTAGTAGAGTAGAACTCTGAGGGAGAGGAGGAACAGCCAACAGGGAGTGGAGGTGTGGCTCCGGAGGTTGTGGAGGAGGCTGGGGAAGGGCAGAGGCTGGCTGAGCAGTCAGAGGAAGAACCAGGCCCATCCCCTCTGCATCCTAGGACATGCAGGGAGGAATGGAGAAGGAAACAGCTTGGCTTACGAGAGAGGAAGCGGCCATGATCCTCCTCATTGGTTGCAGCTGGGGAGACTAGTATATAAGAGAGATGATTACAACACAGCGTTGCCAGAAGCAAAGCGTATTTTATTTTAGGCTGAAGTTATCTTGATTGGCGTCCGTCCAACAGACTGTGCCTTGTTATATCATTGAATTTGGTAATTACTTATCCTGTTCCATTGTGGAAATTTCATCATTGTAGTTTGTTTGGTTTTTTATTTCACCTCTATCTGCTCATTAAGTTCAGACAGTATTGCTTTCTTTTGAAGACTATTTTTGAGTACGTTTTATCTCCAACTGAGAATTATTGAACAGTGGGGCCAAATCATTTATTTACGTTTTGGATTTTGTTACGTTTGTGCTACACTCCGGGTCATCACAGAAACGTCTTCAAAAAAAAAACAAGGATGTCCAGTTGCCTCTTGAAAAAGCACCTTTGGGACAACCATGACTTGGATGCCTGAGAATCTCTACAGATTATGATGTGTTATTGTTGTCCTGTAGGAGGGTTGAGGCGTCTGTCAAAGAGAAGTCCCGTTTGCTATGCAACTTGCCTGAATTGCTGGTCAAAGCATAGCTGGGAGCTGAATTGCCGGTGGTCCTTGACTTCTGACAAGTGGGTCTAGAATTTCTGTTGCTAGGCAAGGTGATGAAGTGAGATTTCACAACTTTTTGGGGGGGCCAAGGTTGGTAAGTGAACCATTGCAGCTGTTAAGTGAATCACATGGTCATTAAGCAAATCCAGCATCCCCCCTCCCAATTGAAGTTGTTTGTCAGAAGCCAGCTGGGAACATCTCAAATTATGATCAGGGGACCCCGAGATGCTACGACATGTTATAAATTACATGTGGGTTACCAAGTGCCCAAATTCTGATCATCTGATCTGGGGGGAATCCCAAAGGGTTTTTCAAAAGACAACTAGACTTTTTTCTTGAAGACGTTTCGCTTCTCATCCAAGAAGCATCCTCAGTTCTGACTAAATGCTGAGGGGTTAAAGGATTTCAATCTCTTAAAGCAGGGATGTCAAACTCAATTTCATTGAGGGCCACATCAGGGCTGTGGTTTACCTTGGGGGCTGGGTGTGCGTGGCCGTCTGGATAGATGTGGCCAGCTTGCCGCCACTCACTGGGCGTGGCCAACCCAGCTTGACACCACTCCCCAAACTGCTGGCATGTTTCCTTTTTGCATTGGGTAGTGTTAGGGATACACACCCTAGCAGAACGTGCAACGGCAGTCTAGCAGGCAGGCAAATGATGTAAGATAAATGTTGTTGTAGTTTACACTCAGTAAGACAGATACACTGTGCCAGTTAAATAGTTTTTTATTCCAGCAAGAGTTATAGCATAGTCAAAAACAGTCCATAAGGCGGAGCTTCGTCGTTGCGATACAGCTGAGATCTCGGGGCTCCGAGATCACAGCTGATATCTTCGCCCCTGGTCGGTCCTAACGGACCTAAACCGTCTGGTAGTGACGGGGACAGTAAGGGGCGCGTTCTGTAGATTCCAGGAACATCGCAAGTCCCTGGTCGATTCAGAAGAAGCCCATTTGCCAACGGCGGAGAGGCAGCCATTAGGCTGCTGAAGCTGGGACAGCTCCGGAAGAACGAGATAGAAAGAAGTGTATCGGCTGGTGAGGATCTTTTTTTTAGAGGGTACATAAAGTTTAGTCCCTTTCCAAGCCAGGCCCTCATTCGTTGTCAATTCACTTTGATGCTCCACAAACCAGGGGTTGGTCAAAAGGGCCACTTTCAACTCAGTTGTCAGTTTGTCTTCTAGGCGTCTGGGGTTGTGGTTGGCTTGGCCTCGGGTGGCTACTTGGCCTGCCGGTTGAGCTTCTGATATCAGAGTCTGCACTACTTCCTCTCGGCAACTGTCAAATTGGGGTTTTCTTTTTTTTCTTTTTTCAATAGATTTTTATTGTTTTCCACCAATACAAATCTTAATTAATTTTTCAACAGCTTTGGCATCAACATATATTATCTTACAATTCCATCATCTATTTGTACATATCATTAATACATATTACCTTTATTTACAGTTACTATTATTCTTCCTCTTCAACCTTTTTGTCTATTTCCATATCATGTATCACTCTCTTGAGAATTCTCTTATAATCATCCTTTCTAATTATTATCTCTCTTTTCTAGCCACATGTACCATCTATGCCAAACTGAGTAACATTCCGATTCTTCCTTTTCTCTTATTTTTAGTGTGAGCATATCCATTTCAGCACAGTCTACTATTTTTTGTAGAATTAATTCTTCTGTTGGGACCATATGCTCTTTCCACACTTGCGCATAGGATATTCTGGCCACTTTCAATAATGTGTAACATTAAATATTTTATCTTTTTCGGATATTGTTTTTGAATTATACCAAGCAAGTAGAGTTCCGGTTTGAATTCAATTGGGTGTCCAGCGATTTCTTGTGTCCAATCTCTAATTTTTGTCCAATAAAACCTGGCTTTGGGGCATAGCCACCACATGTGATAAAACGTACCATCAACTCATTGACATTTCCAGCATTTTGGATTAGAAGTAGGGTATGTCTTAGCTAATCTTGCCGGGGCTAAATGCCACCGATAAAACATTTTATATAGATTTTCCTTATATGTTGCAGCCGTTGTTAATTTATAATTTATGTTCCATAGTTTTTCCCACTCATCTAAATTTATATTATAACCGAAATTCCGCGTCCACGCTATCATCGTATTCTTAACTGTTTCTTCTTCCATTTTAAAATCTAGCAGGTATCTATATGCTTTGGATATAAATTTTTGTTCCAGTCCAAGTAAAATCTTGTCCAATTGATTTTGCCCCATATCGAATTCAAATTCTTCTGAGTCTGTTTTATATCTATTTTGAATTTGAAGATATGGCTACCAATAAATTGTGATTCCTTGTTCTTTTAACTCTTGATTTGATTTTAGTTTCCCTTGGGCATCTAATAAGTCATTATATTTTATCATTTTGCCTAAGTCTAGTCTGTTTGGGTGTATCATGGCCTCCATGGTTGACAACCAGCATGGTATTCTCATATAGTGTTTATTTTTTATTTTTCTCCATGTTTGTAATAGTGAATCTCTTATTAGATGCCTGTTGAAATAGGCATGAGTTTTACCCTTTTTCTCCCATAAATATGCCAGCCTTCATGGAGGTCATGACCCTCTATCATTAATATTCTTTTACATGCATGATATTCCCCTCTGAAAAAAAAATCTGAAAAGTAACCAGGGGTGCAGGGGTTGCCTAAGCACCCGTCGCGGTCCGCGCAGCACCCCGGTGGGAATTAAATTGGCAACGCCCCCTTGAAGCTTTAGCAGAGTAAAGTAATCAAAAGTGATTTTTCAAGGTGAGTCTGCATGATAGTTTTATTATTTGACAAAAATAATAATAAAAAGCACCATGAGAATGCTCTCGGGCAAAGGATTTCACATTTAAAAAATAAAACAAACAAACAAAAACAACAAACGAACCCTGCTTAACAGACAGCAAAACAGCCACAATGCTTCACCTCTAATTGGACTTTCTCTTTGTTCCCTTTCCTTTGATCAGCATTGCTTCTCTATGCTTCTTTCTAGCTCCCTCCCAACAATTTGGCCATGCATTTTATTTTATTTTTTCTTTCTTTTTTTGCATGCCTTGAGAAACACAACTTCCTTCTCCCACCCACCCAAAAGAAGAAGATGATGATGACAGCGGGAGGCAGGAGTCACTCTCTCCCTTGCAAGCTCCCCAGCGCCCGGGGCTGGCGAAAAAAGCAAGAGCCGTTCTTACGATCTCTCTCTCTCTCTCTTACCGGAATACAGTCAAGCCCTTTCCAGCACGTGAAATCCGTCTCCACCGCTTTGCACCTTGCAAATGCAAAAACCACGGAGGGCTCCGGGATTTTGGTTTTTTTGTTTTTGCAAAGAGCAGCACGAACAAAAAAGAGCAGCCAGCCAGCAACTTGCTACTGGTAGTCCAAACTAACAACGCTGCTTATTGAGTCGGAGGTTGGGGGGGGAGGTAGGCATTAGGGGGAGAGGGGACAGAGGGGGTGAGGAACAGGAGAGGAGACGCCTTGGAAACCATGCAAGAACTTTTCTGCTTCCGATTACCCCCATGCTTACAAGTTGCAAAGGAAACACGGAACTCAAAACAGCCCAGCTGCGTGGCTCAGCTAGGTTCGGGTCTTCCTCCCCACCATTTAAAAACGCAGAGTTCCGGCGCTTCCCATGCTTGCAAGCAGAGAGACCAGTGGCAACTTTGCAAAAAAAGCATGATGATGATGGTGATGATGATGATGTTCGGAAAAGAAAATGGGCATTGGTTCTTACCTGACACGCCATTTCTCTTTGAGCTGCGAGGATCATCCAGAAAGTGGGAGGTGGTTCAGTCTGTGCTGTTGTAGGCTGAGCTTAAGTACTGAGGAACGCTCCACCTTCCATCACGTGGCTCCCTTACAGCGTTCCCCAGTTTATGCGAAGGCGAGAGGGAAGAGAAATTCGTACTCTCATCTTACTAGACTTAAGGGTTCATTGGCCGAAACAAGATCCCACCAGACGGTGAAAAATAAGGGTGGGGCTGGATGATCCTCGCAGCTCAAAGAGAAATGGCGTGTCAGGTAAGAACCAACGCCCATTCTCCTGAGAGCTGCTCGGATCGTCCAGAGAGCGGGACATACCAAAGCTTGGCTGTCCTACGGGAGGGACTCCGTCTGGTTCGGGAGCCTCTCCGGGTCATTGAGGACCCGCTGTAGGACTCGTCTGCCAAACGAGGCCTCCGCTGAGGCAAATATGTGAATCTTGTAATGCCTAATGAAGGGAGACGGGGAGGCCCAGGTGGCAGCCCGGCAAATATCAGTGATTGGGGCTTGGGTGGCCCAAGCTGCTGAGGTAGCCGCACTTCTGGTGGAATGTGCTGTTATTCCACTGGGTACTGGCAGAGCCTGTGACAAGTAAGATCTAGAGATAGTGGCTCTGATCCAGCAGCCGATGGTTGAAGGGGATACTTTGTGGCCCAATGTCTTGGGTTGAAAGGAAAGGAATAGGGATTTGGACCTCCTAAAGGGCTGGGTGCGCTTAATGTAGATGTGAAGGGCACATCTCACATCCAGGGTATGCCAAAGCATCTCCCTCTCCCGCGAGGGATTGGGGCAGAAGTTCGGGAGCGTGAGTTCCTGTGCCCTGTGGAAGGCTGAGTTGACCTTGGGCAAGAAGGTAGGGTCGGGCCGGAGAACCACCCGGTCGGCATGGAAGATGCAGAGGTCCTTTCTCTCTGACAAGGCTGCGATCTCCGAGATTCGACGAGCCGATGTAATGGCCACCAGGAACACGACTTTGAATGTTAAAAACTGGAGGGTGGATTACCTGAGAGGCTCAAAGGGGTGTTTAGTGAGAGACACAAGGACCCTATTAAGATCCCAGATAGGATATCGGTGAATGGTTGGGGGACACAGATTAGTGGCTCCTCTGAGGAATGCCCTAATGCGAGGGTGGTGGGAAAGGGAACCAAGGTTGTCGCAAGGGATGACTGTTGTGAGGGCTGCGACCTGCCGTCTCAAGGTGTTAGGGGAAAGCCCTTTCTTCAAACCCTCTTGGAGAAAATCCAAAATCCAAGCAATGGAGGGTGAAAGTGGGTTGACCTGGGATTCATGGCACCACTTGCAGAAACTATTCCAAGTGGCATCGTATATTCGGGTAGTTGAGGGCCGTCTGGAGACGAAGATGGTATCAATAACCTGGTCAGAGAACTTCTTATTTCTTAGGCGGTTCCGCTCAACCTCCAGACGGCTAACTGGAGCCACTGGGGATCCGGATGCCGAAGGGGCCCCTGAGAAAGGGAGATCCTGTTCGGGGGGATTTTCCAGGGAGGGGCCACCGATAGGTTGCGGAGGTCCACAAACCATGGGCGTCTGGGCCAGTAGGGGGCCACCAGAAGCAGTTCTGCCTTCTCGTTGATCAGTTTCTGGATGACTCTGGGAACTAGGGCTAGCGGGGGGAATGCGTATAGGAGCCCTGGGGGCCAGGGGCAACGTAGGGCGTTGTAATTCTCGGCCCTGTGGGAGGGGTACCTCGAGAAAAATCTTGGGAGTTGTGTGTTGAGGGGGGATGCGAAGAGGTCCACTGTCGGTACGCCGAAGATTATGGTTGCCTCCTTGAACAGAGACGGGTGGAGGTGCCACTTGGACTGGTCCACCGTGGCCCTGCTCAGCCAGTCTGCTTGGGTGTTTGAAACCCCTGAGATGTGCTCTGCTTTGAGAGAGAGGAGATTGCGCTCTGCCCAGCAGCCAAGGCACTCGGCTTCTCTCATCAACCGTATGGACTGTGTGCCCCCCTGTCTGTTGACGTGAGCCTTGGCGGTGACGTTGTCCGTGAGGATAAGGACATGCTGCCCGCGTACCTGAGGGAGGAAGCTGCGCAGGGCCAGGTGTATGGCGTGAAGCTCCAACCAGTTTATACTGCATGCCCGTTCTGTTTCCAACCATCTGCCCTGTGTCGTGAGCGAGTGGATGTGAGTGCCCTATCTGGACAGGCTGGCGTCTGTGGTGAGGGTGAGCCGTTGGGGCTCCTTGAAGTAATGACCCTTGTTGATGGCGGGGTTGGTCCACCAGAGGAGAAACGTGAGGATCCTTGGAGGATCCTTGACCATGGATTTTGAATTGCTTCTGCTGGATCTTTGAAATGGGAGCAGGAACCACTGTAGGGATCTGGTGTGTAAACGGGCCCAGGGAACAATGGAAATGCATGAGACCATCTTACCCAATAATTTAGATAATTCTAATAGAGTTACTTTTTTAGATTGCCGGATATGTTTGACAGATTCCTGGATGCTAAGGAGTCTTTCCGAGAAAAGAAAGACCTTTCCTTTAACCGTGTCAATTATGGACCCCAAGTGGTTTATCCGGTTAGATGGCGACAGTTGGCTCTTTTGCCAGTTTACGAGGAACCCATGGTCTTGGAAGGCAGAGAGAGTAGCTCTGGTGTCCCTCTCTGCTTGGCGTCTGGAGTGGGACAGGATGAGGATGTCATCCAGGTAGCAGTGGAGACGCACAGGGAGGTTCCTGAGGTGAGCCGCTAGGGCAGCGAGGACCTTAGTAAAGGTTCTAGGGGCAGATGCCAGCCCAAAGGGGAGGGCCACATATTGGAAGTGGCGGTGATTGTAACAGAACCTGAGGAATTTGAAATGGGAGGGTCGGATTGGGACGTGTAGATACGCTTCTGAAAGATGGATAGAGAGCCAGCCCCCCTGCCTGGTGCCCAGTAGAATGGACTGTAAGGTGTGCATCTTAAACCTGCAGTGGATCAGGTAATGATTAAGCCGTTTTAGGTCTAGGATTGCTCTCCATCCACCTGAGGATTTGGGGACCATGAAGAGGTGGGAGTAAAATCCCCGCCCTCGTTGAGAGGGTGGGACAGGTTGTATAGCCTGTATGTTGAGGAGATGATGAATAGCGGAATCCATCAAACTGTGTTTGGTGGGATCCCTTGAGGGGGGGATGCCATGAAAAAGTCAGGGGGGCGCGCTGAAATTCCAGGGCTAGTCCGAACCTGATGGTGTCTCGGACCCAGGCATCGGAAGTAGAGGAATCCCATTGGTCGGCAAAAAGCCTGAGACGTCCGCCAATGGGGGGGAGGGACGGGATCTATCTTGGGTGCCAGAAGGGCCTCCCCCCTGATCCCCTGAAGGGTCGCTTGTAGCTGCCACCCCTTCTGTTCCTGTCGCCCGAATCGGCTGGATCCTGGGGTTGGAATGGCCGAAAGGAGGGGGGTCTCAGGTACCTGGGTGGGAAGGGAGACTGGTAGAAGGGTCGGAAGGACCCTCTCCGAAATGGCTGAGGAGCTCTGGGCTCTGACCTCCAAAAAAGAGAGGGAAGAAATTTTTTCTTGCTTCGGCTCTCAACTAGCAGGGGTTCCAGAGCTGTGCCGAATAATTTGTCCCCCTTGATGGGGGCGGTGGCCAATTTGACTTTGTTTTTGACATCCGCCTGCCAGTGTTTGAGCCAAAGCAGGCGGCGGGCTGTAACATGAGAGGTTATAGCTCTAGTGGAGAATGGTAGGTGGCGTCGGCCGAGAATTCTGCCATGGCCGTCAGTTTAGCGATGTCCTGATGCGCCCTTGTATTAGAGGGGGGAGACATGCTGTTTTAGTTGGCGGAGCCACCGGATTGAAGACCTGGTGAAGAAAAAGGCAGCCGTGGCCGATCTAATGGCCCAAGCGTTAGCTTGCTGAGCCCGGCATAAGGCTAGTTCAGTCCTCTTGTCCTCGGGTTTCAGAGTTTCCAGAGGATCACTAGGGGAGGATGAGGATGCTCAGCCAAAAATGGGCTCATCAACCTCGAGGGTATTAAGTAGGTTGGAGAAGTCTGAGTCGAGGTTGAAAAACCTCTTGTCCTGCCTGGATGGGGCAGGGGGGGCCCCTGGGGAAGCCAGCTGTTTCAAGACTAGGTCGTAAAAAATGGGTGGAGCCGGGAAACTTCCGGTTTGCGTGGCTTCGGGGCAGCAGGAATTCGCGACAGCTCGCGATTCCTGCTGCGCTAGCCGTCGAGGTACCCCCGATCCAGATGGGTCAGGGGGATATGGCTGCCCTGTAGGGACAGCTGAAGGTAGAGGGGAGTCGGAAAGGGAGGTGGGGGCATCGCAGACCCCCCCTTTCTCCGGGAAAACCCCTTTTTCCCAAGGCGGTGGAGCGGCGGTCAGCAATGGCCGCCACGAAGAAGCCAGCAACCGGGTAAGAACTGTGCTGGAGGAAGTGTGAAGAGTGAAAGTTCTGTCTGAGCCGGGTCAAGTAACACCTTTTAAATTGCCTGGAATTGAGCTGTTTGTTGCTGGAGGATACATTGTATTCCTAAGAAGAGCGAAAAGCGGCGGAGAAGCTGTTAAAAGGAATTTTTTTTTTTTTTACTCTCCCACCCCACGGAAAAAGCAGAAATATTTGGATATATTAGACATTGAAAGTGGATTGTTTTGAAAGCTAAGATAAGAGACAAAGGGATTTTTGGACATTGAAAAATGTGAGAAATTGGAAAATCTCTGCTGGAGGTATGGATTTTTGATTATTAAAATTCTCATTGCAAGTGGGAAGGGAGAAAAAAAAATTGGAGCAGAAGCTGAAAAAGGAGGAGATTGATTAGAACGTCTTTGTGGATCCCAAAAGAAGATATATGGTAATTGGACCTCTTTGATTAAAAATTAATTCAGAAAGAGAAAGAGAAGAAGGAAGAAAAGTATTAACTTTTGGAACTTTTTTTCTTTTTTTAATTGCTTTTGATTGTCTTTGATTAAAAATTATTGTGGTTGTTTTGGAAAAAGTTTCCCTTTTCATAATGGCATCGTCTGTGGATGAACTAGAGATTGAATATCAAAAATATAAAAAAGAAGATACTTTGGGCGCTTTGTTTCAATTCTTAGAAATGGCGTTATGTTCCTTTGAAAAGTTGATTACGCAGCAGAAGGACTGGGACAAGGAAGAAGAGGAAGAAGAAGCCATCTTTGATGAACAATGGGTCCCTTCTGGAAAGGAGGACAAAAAGGATAAGAAAAAGGGGATTTTAAGAATTATAAAAACAACCAAAAGAGAGAAAAATGAGCGAAAAGATGGAGGCAAGGTTAGAAAGCAAAGGAAAAGGAGCAAGAAAAGCGAAGAGAAAAAACAAAAGGGTAGAAAGGGCAAGGAGAAGAATAAGCAAGAGAGAAAGGGGGGGAGGAGAAGCCTTAATGTGGGGAAGCAAGACCTAAGGAAAAAAAGTTTATTTAGAGATAATGGGTGAATTTAATTTAGATTAAAAGAGGGATTCTGGAGGGTATATAAGAGTGTGTTTTTATATGTATATTTAGAATATAAAATTTATTATGTAATTTTAGAATTTTTTTTTTTTAAACAGAATCCCAAGAAAGATTGCTATATGTAGTATTTCTAAGTTAGGGTAATGAGTTATAGATGTTACTCCAATTGGTGTACAGGAGAAGTATAGTAAAAGAAAAAAAAGATGAATGGATAATTGGAAATAGAACAGACAAAGAATGTTATTGAAAATGGTAATAAGATATGGAAGGATATATATGCTTTTTTTTTTTTGGATTTTGTGTATTGATAAAAGGCAATAAAATTTTAATTAATAAATAATTTGGATGGAAAAGAGAAGTAGGGACAAGATATGAAGTTAATATTATATGAAATATTGATATTATAATCTGGAAATGTTATGCTTTATTGGTCTATTATTATTATTTTTTCTTAGAAAAGAATTTATAAGCTGCTATGCCTTGATTTTTTGTGCATTGTTTTTATAAAACTGATAAAAATGGTTTTTATATATATATATAAAAAAGAAAATGATAATAAGATTTGGAAGGAGATATGGGTTGAATATGATGTTTGAATTTGTGTCTGTGTAAAGAGTTTTAACCCGGGAACAGACAACCTTCAGAAAAGATCTTTTAGTTTTGTTTATGTTTTGTGTTTGTATGTTTGTGTACTGTGCTTATGGTAAAACTAACAAAATTTGTTTTTTATAAAAAAAAAAAAAGGAAAGAATCAATAAAACCTTGGAGGAATGCTAGACGAGAATAATTTATACAAGCCAGAAAGAAAAGAATATGATGACTATAAAATGGATAAATATGGAAGAGAAATGAAATTGAATAGGAGTAAAGAGAAAAAATGAGAAACTTGCTGAAAGATGTTTGTGTGTCCATATGGAGATGGGATAAATTGGAATTATGCTGTATAAAAATAATGTTTTGTTTGACTTGTAAGGATTTATAATGTTAAGAGGTTTTATGTGTTTATGTATTTAATGGTTAATGATGTGTTGTTTTATCTTTAAAATTAATAAAAATTTGTTTCAAAAAAAAAAAAAAATGGGTGGAGCCGGAACGACCTCAGCTTCCACAATGGGCTGCTTGAAAATGGAATCTTCTGGGCACTCCGCCAAGGAAGGGTGGGCAGAGGGAGACTGTGTGTACAGGCCAGAGATATTTTTGGCCTTAAAGAGAAGCGATTTATACAGGTGTGGTTTGAACAAACCCACAAAGGTGGGTTGGTCGGGAGTGAGGCCCTCATCCTCAGACATCTCCCCCTTCATAGGCTCTGTCTCCGACAGGGGTTCACTGTAATGTGTTGACCCCAATTCAAATTCTTCCTCCTCCCTGAATTGATCCAGGCCCCTTTCCTCCTCCTCCTGTTCCCCTTCTGGAAGAGGGCTGTCCCTTTATAAAGGTACCTGACCGTGGGGAGGGTCCGATCTAGGCAGGGACCTGATCGATAGAGACTTGTGTTCGAGAGCCATCGGGAAGAGGCCAGGTCTGGACATCTGTTGGAGACCTTCTGCAATCCCCTGGCGGATATCCAGCTCCATCCATGACCTCATTTGTTCTGGAATCTCGACTATGGCGGGCTCCTCTTGGCGCAGGCCAGCAGCCGTGGGAGTAAATGTAGCTTCGGGTGTCCGTCTGGTCGTTGGCCCAGGGGCCTCATGTCCCTTGGGGTGAGCTGTGCCTGGAGAGGGAAGAGTAATCTGGAGGAGTGGGGGTGAGTAGAGGTAGAAGGAATGGAGGGTGGGAGGGCTGGAGGCACCGGGTGAGACTCCCTGGATCGCCTGTCGAATTCCTTCTCCAGTGCCTTATGGCGCCTCTTTGAGAGGCCTTGGAAGTTTCCTTAGCCTATCTGCGCAAATGGTAAGACTTAGATTTGGCCTTCAAGGAAGAGCCTTTAGAGGAATTGTCGTCTGCCATTTTAAGAAGTAATGATCGTATGGAAGGATACTAGAGGCGGTTGGCTCGCCTAGGGTTCGGCCTGCAGCAAAAGCCGAGTGTCCTTTCAGCTGGTCCGCACCCCCTTTTGGAATTTTGATGTATTATATTATTATTATTATTATTATTATTATTATTATTATTATTATTATTATTAATAATAATAATAATTTATTTATATTATTTTGTTATATATATATATATATGTATGTATGTGTGTATGTATGTACGTATGTATGTATTTGGAAGTCTGCACTCACAAACAAAAAATCTCCACACCACAAGCCAAGCAAACACCTGGGCACAAACAGATCCCCCCTAATACCTCCAGCTCAAACACACCCCAACCAGGCACCCAGATGAAACCCAGCTTCCTAACTAATGATAGCCATCCATTTACCCGGAGCCAAGCTGCACTAAAGGCCTCCAATAAAGTAACACAATGCTGCCAGCCAATCAAGATACAAAAAGAGCCAAAAAACAGACAGAAGATATCAGAAACACCAATCAAGCAGAACACAGCAAACTCCAAGACCAATAAACATAGACCAAGACTCCCAACCAATCAGGAGGAAGAAAAAACCATTCTGGCACAGCTATAGGCTGCCCCAAATTTAAATCTGAAACCTCTGTAAAAGTCTGACTCACAGATGAACACTATACAGAAGCCTGATGATGGCAGATGAGATTCTGCTGAAACGTTGCTACAACTTTTTAAAAGCACAACTATTATGACGTGAGAAAATACCCGAACTAAGCTGAATGCCATACATGTAAGTACCCTCAAAAACTTAAGAAAACAAATATCAAACCTCTATGGGGAGGAAATAAACAACCAGATCAAAACCTACGAGAAACTGGATATTAAAAGAGCAGGAATACTATGTGACCTCCAATTCCTACACAGCTGCAGAGACAACAATACTACACCAACCTGCTTCAAATTAACATTTCATCAAAGCAGAGCAGCCACTAAACGTATCCTGAAAAGAACTGAAATGGCTCTACTAAGGAACGAGCTCCACAGTAAGAGATTCCAATTAGATCAGTTAAACAAAGATTTGCTAGCACTACACCTGGAATTGAGCAGCAAAATCCACCCTCTACTTTGGGACAAGATAAAACAACTTACAACTTGGAGAGCTGAATCTGCAAACATTTACAAACAGGAAAAACTCTTGAACAAATTAAAGAAATTAGAACATGACAAGAAAACCCCCAACCACTCACAACAACACCTGAAACAATTAGTATATAATGTTTCCAACAGAGAACTCACCAAAACAGAAACAGAGGATTCAATTATGCTATAGCACCCCAAAAAATCCCCACAGAATCCATCGTATGTGCAGTAGAATCCAGCCTAGCTAAATTAAATACAGATGAAGCTGATAAAATAAGACACCAAGTTACCAACATCCTATGCACAAGCAAACCACCCAAAAGCAACTTGCAGAAAAATGAAATTAAAGCACTACAAACCCTGAAAAGAGATAGCAGCATAATCATCCTCCCAGCAGATAAAGGGAATGCCACTGTAGTAATGGACAGAAAAGACTATGAAACAAAATTGACAGACCTACTCCAAGACTCCACATACAAACCCATAAACACAGACCCAACCACATATCTGGAAAAATTAACCAAGAAGAAAATTATAACCAGCCACATGAGCAAAGAGATCCAACAGATGATCACCCCAAGAGAAAAATCTTCCAGGTGCCCCAAACTATACGGCCTCCCAAAAATACACAAAGAAGGCATACCTCTCAGACCCATAGTCAGCTCCAGAGGAGCACCACTACAAAACCTAGCTAAACACTTAGCAAAACAGCTACAGCCCCATGCTGAAACAGCAGCTTCACATGTACAAAACTCATACCACTTCTTGGAAATGATCAAAGATCTACATGTAGAGCAAGAAGATCTGCTTGTAAGTTTCGACGTGGTTTCACTATTCACTCAAGTCCCGATAAAAGAGACCCTTGAAATCATCAAAAATAAATACCAACCAGCTAAACACCTCATGGAACTAACAGAACACTGCTTAACCAACACATATTTCATATACAAAGGACAAAGAGACAAGCAAATTGAAGGAGCCCCTTTGGGATCACCACTGTCACCCGTCATTGCAAACCTGTTCATGGAAGAATTTGAATCCAGAGCCCTGGCCAATGGCATCCACAAACCCAAACTATGGTTAAGATACATCGATGACACATTTGTGATTTGGCCCCATGGCAAAGAAAACCTAAACAATTTCCTAACACACCTAAACAGCACACACCCCAAAATCAAGTTCACCATGGAAATGGAAACAAACAAACAACTACCATTCCTAGATGTACTAATCTACAAAAAAACAGATGTCACACTAGGGCACACCGTATACCAGAAGAAAACACACACTTACCGCTACCTCAACGCCCAATCCCACCACCACCCAGCACAGAAAAAATCCGTGGCTAAAACACGAATTACTAGAACCAAATGCCTGGCAGACAAAACACACATTAAGACTGAACTATGCATCCTGACTAAAGTACTGACAGCCAACAGCTTCCACAGAAGCAAAATCACCAGCTTGATCCACAAAAACACACTGAAACATAATAGAGACCCAGAAGATGAAAAGACTTATGGAACAGCTGTCCTGCCCTACATAAGAGGTACTACAGACAAAATTAGTCAGGTACTACACAGACATCACATCAAGAGTGCTTTCAAAACAGACAGAAAAATAGCAGCCATCCTTAGAAACCCCAAAGATAAAATTGACCTGGAAAACCAAGGCATATACGAAGTCCCCTGTGCATCATGCCCGGCCACATACATTGGACAGACCAATAGAAGAATAAGTACCCGCCTGGATGAACACAAAAATGCAGTCAAAAAGCTGGAACACACTTCCTCACTAGTCCAACACATGGAAGCCACAGGTCATAGCATCAACTTCAATGGCACCAAAACCCTAGCCACTATAGAAAACCCTAGCCACAGAATCATCAGAGAAGCCATAGAGATTGAAAAAAGACCAGAAAGCATGAACAGAAGAGATGATTCCACCAGGCTGTCAATCATTTGGAAGCCTACACTCACAAACAAAAAAATTTCCACACCACAAGCCAGGCAAACACCTGGGCACAAACAGATCCCCCCTAATACCTCCAGCTCAAACACACCCCAACCAGGCACCCAGATGAAACCCAGCTTCCTAACTAATGATAGCCGTCCATTTACCTGAAGCCAAGCTGCACTAAAGGCCTCCAATAAAGTAACACAATGCTGCCAGCCAATCAAGCAGAACACAGCAAACTCCAAGACCAATAAACACAGACCAAGACTCCCAACCAATCAGGAGGAAGAAAAAACCATTCTGGCACAGCAATAGGCTGCCCCAAATTTAAATCTGAAACCTCTGTAAAAGTCTTGACTCACAGATGAACACTAAACAGAAGCCTGATGATGGCAGATGAGATTCTGCTGAAACGTTGCTACAACTTTAAAAGCACCACTATTATGATGTGGGAAAATACCCGAACAAAGCTGAATGCCAGATATATATATATGTATATATTTATTTATTATTATTGCTATTATTTATTTATTTATTTATTTTTGTATGTAAAAAATATGTAATTTGATCAAATAAATTCGGATCTCGATCCAATGAGGGTAGTAACCCAAGTGATTATTTATCCAATTAGTCAAATGAACGCCTGAGGCCGATGGCACAAGGTTGAGATAAGGCCTCCAGCAGCTTTTACTCCCAGACGAAAACTGGGAGGGGGAGTGCTGCTGTTACTTCGCCCTGAGCGCAGCTGCGGAATAGCCAACAATACTCTTAACAACAGAAATATCAGGTATGCAGTTATAACGAATGCTCTGAACAGGCTGGAAAGGCCTGTTTTGGCGAGCTAGGAACACTCGCAGCAGAGAATGAGGCCGGAGGAAACAAAATGGCGCCCGACCACGAGGCGGCACCCAAAATGGCAGCCGCCTATGGATCTCACTGTCGGGGCCGCTCAGGACGGAACTAAGCCCCTCCTGCAAGCTTAGAATGCCGAGAGGGGCAGCGAGGAGAAATTCGCCCCTTCCTGGGATGATCGGCATTCGTGGGGGGGGGAAACCAGCGGCGCTTTGGAGCGCGATAAATTGAGCCGTTAGCGAGGGCGGCATGGAAGGCAGCAGGAAATTCAGACCGAAGATGCATGAGGAGTTAGCGCATGAGCGCTGCTAAACCACCCGCTTTCCCCCCCTTGGGGGCAAGAAACACGCTCCCCTTAATCTAGAGACACAACCAATTGCGCAGAGGCTAAAGGAAAAATAATATTAAGCAAACCTTAAGTGAAATTAGAAGAAGTCCTGAATCGGCCAAGGAGCAATATCAGAAACAGCCTAACTCTCACGAGGCTGAGCATAAACTGGGGAACGCTGTAAGGGAGCCACGTGATGGAAGGTGGAGCGTTCCTCAGTAATTAAGCTCAGCCTACAACAGCACAGACTGAAGCACCTCCCACTCTCTGAATGATCCGAGCAGCTCTAAGGAGAAAAATCGGAATTCCAATTTTAGTCGGAAGAATATCATGTATGTTTTATCACTTAATTTAACCCAATACTTGACCCAATTTAATATCACTGCTTCATAATATAATTCCCAATCTGGTAGCCCAAAACCACCTCTGCTTTTACTATCTTGCATCAGTTTTAATTTGATGCGTGGTTTCTTCACCAACCAGATGAATTTTGTTGTTATTTTATTTAATTCATTAAAGAATGGTTTCCCTAATTTTATTGGGATCATATGGAAAAGGTAGGGTGTTCATTTTCAATACTGCTACTCTGCCTAATACTGATAATTGTAGTTTCGCCCATTTTTCTAATTCTCTTCTAATTTGTTCAATTAATTTAGAATATATATCTTTTATGGATGAGCACCTGGCAGATAGCCATATTCCCAAGTATTTTATTTTTTCCCACTCTGTAGTCCCAATTTGTTTTGTACCTCTATTTTTTGATTTGCGGTGCAGTTTTTGATTATCAATTTGGTTTTATTTTTATTTTTAATCCTGCAACTTCCCCAAATTTTTCTATTTCTTGAAGTAAGATTGGTCCACTATCAATTGGATCTTCCACTATGAATACAAGGTTGTCCGCAAAGGCTTGGACCTTGTATTCTTTGTTTCTGATTTTTATACCCTTTATTCTTGAATTTCGTCTAACTGCGGTAATTCTAATGATAAAATAAATAGCAGAGGTGATAGTGGACACCCTTGTCTTATTCCTTCACCTACCTCAAAATCCTTTGTACACTCTCCATTCATTAATATACTTGCTGTGTGAGTAGAATATATAGCTTCTTACGTTCTTACTATATTGGTACTGAAATTCATTCTCGTTATTTGTTGTAGCCCCAATTAGGATTGTCGAAAGTTTTTTGTGCATCTAAAAAAATTAATGCTGCCTGTTTTTCCTGGTGTTCTTCGTAATATTCAATTGAATTCAGAACTATTCTAATGTTATTCTTGATTTGTCTGTTTGGCAAAAAGCCATTCTGATCCGAATATATAATTTCATTTAGGATTGGTTTCAATCTCTCAGCCATAATTGTCATAAATATTTTATAGTCTGTATTCAATAGAGAAATTGGTCTATAGTTTGAAATCACTTGTTGATCCGTACCTTCTTTCGGAATTAGGGTGACATATGCCTCAGACCAGGACTTTGGTAGTTTTGCTTTTAGTAATGCCTCATTATATACCTCCAATAGTATTAATTTAAATATTTCATACATCTCTTTATATATTTCACTGGGAAAACCATCTGGCCCGGGTGTTTTATTGTTTTTCTGCTTTTCTATTGCTCTTTTAAGCTCTGTTGGTGTTATTTCTCTTATTATTTCCTTTTGTTCTTCTGAAATTGAACTCAAACCATTCTCCTCTAAGTATTGTGTTATCTTTTCCTCCAAAACTTCTTGTTTGTACAGCTAACCGAAATAACTTAGTGCAATGGGTTTTTTTTTTTCTTTCATCCAAGAACAAATATTGCCTTCTTTATCCTTCAATTGTTGGATTAGTCTTTTTTCCTTTTCTTTTAGTTTATGGGCTAGCCATCTACCTGGTTTGTTAGCAGATTAAAAAAAAATGTTTTATAAATTTTAAGTTCCGCGCTCTTTCTTCTAAAAATGTTAAATTTAATTTACATCTAATCTTCATCCTTTCTTTTTTCATTGTCATATTTTTAGGATCTTTTTGAAGTCCACTTTCTAGTTCTTTAATCTTGTTCTGTAATTCATTTTGTTGTTTCCTTTCTATCTTATTTTTCCTAATTGTATAGGCTATTGATACCCCTCTCATAAAGGCTTTTGTTGTGTCCCATAAGTTCTGCAAATTAGTGTGTTCCTTTAAATTTGCACTAAAAATATTTCCAATTCATTTTTATTTTTTTGTATATATTCTTTTTCTTTTAGGATTTGTGTGTTTAATGTCCATCTCATTGTCTGTTTCCTTTGTCCCTTCCAAGTGATTTTTTATGGATTGTGATCTGCCCATATGTTGGGCATTATTTCTACTTTATATATTTTGTTTCCAATTATTTTGTTTGTCCACAATATATCGATTCGTGACCAAGATTGGTGAAGGTTTGAGTAGAATGTATAGTCTTTTTTGTTTGGGTATCTTTTCCCACATATATCCTCTAAGTTGGTTTCTTTTATTAAATCAAAAAATGGTTTGGGTAGGCAATTCTTTTTTTTTTTCCTATTATGTTCTTTGCCAGTGTAATCTTTTTCAATATCTACTATAGCGTTGAAGTCCCCGACCAAGCATCCTGTCCTGTCTCCACTATTTTATCATAAAGGGTTTGGTAAAACGCTTTTTGATTCACATTTGGAGTATATATCCCCACTAACAGTAATTGTTTTTGCAATATTTCCAAATGTACCATCAAAATTCTTCCCTGTTCTTCTGCGTAAATTTGTTTTGTATTCATCCCTTTTCTAATGTACATAACTACCCCTCTTTTCTTTTGGTCTGCCAATGCTCCATATAATTCACCTAATTTAGGAAATTCCAAATATTTACTCTGATTTTTTTGGATATGCACTTCTTGTAGGCATATAATATCAACATTTTGTTTCACTAATTTTGCTAATGTTTGCTTTCTCTTGGCCGGGGAATTCAACCCGTTAATATTTATTGAAATTAATTTAATTTCTTCTTCCATCTTATTAATAGTAGGTCTGTCTTAGTCTTCTGTTGGTCCTTGCTTCTCTCTGGGGTCTTGTTCGCAATCCTTCTCTTCTTGGTCGATCTCTCTCTTCTTTATCTCCTCCTTCTTGCTCTTCTAACACCTCTTGTTGATCTTCTTGTTGGTCTTCTTGGTTCTTGCTCTCCAATTCTTCCTTACTGCTTGTTTCCTCTTCTGCTCCCATCAACTGTTCATATAATTCCTGTGCCTTTTCGATGGTATCGATTCTGATTCTTTCTTGCCAGGTCACAAGCATTCCTTCTGGCACCAACCATCTAAACCAGATACTTTGTTATTTAGGAATGATGCTAAAAAATTATATTATTTTCTGAGTTCTCTCACTCGCTTTGGGATCTGCTTTAGGGTCAAGATTTCTTTGTCCTTGAAGATCATCGGATCATCTTTCATCATCTTGTAGACAATATCTCTCACATTTTTCTGTGCAAATCTTACATGAACCTCCCTTGGCACCCCCTTCCACTTTCTCAAGCTATGTGGCAGCCTTGAATAAGGTTTCCAAAGCTGACACTCCATAGACATTTGGCTGTTCGGATGCTACAACACTTATTAGTGTGAGGGTCAATTGTAAGTTCCTCTTTTTTTCCCCAGTGCCTTTGTCACATGGAACGATTGCAAGTCGGGGACTATAGTCCTCCACTTATGACCTCAAAAACAACATTTTTCTTGTTAAGCGAAACATTTGTTATAGTGAGTTTTGCTCCACTGTAGGACCTTTCTTGCACCAGTGGTTAAGTGAATCACTGCAGTTAAGTTGGTACAGGTAGTCCTCGACTTACAACGGTTCACTTAATGACCATTTGAAGCTACAAGGGCACTGAAAAAAGTGACTTATGACCATTTTTCACCCTAATGACCATCATGGCATTCCCTGTGGTCACATTATTTACATTTGGATGCTTGACAATTGACTCACATTTATGACAGTTGCAGTATCTTGGGTCATGTGATCCCCTTTTGCGACCTTCTGACATGGGGAAGCCAGATTCACTTAACAACCATGTTACAAACTTAACTGTAGTGATTCACTTAACAAAATTGGCAATAAAAGTCGTAAAACAGGGCAAAACCCACTTAACAAATTTCTCACTAAATTTTAGGCTCAATTGTGGTTGTAGGTTGAGGACTGCCTGTAATACAGAATCTGATATTCCCACTGACTTTGCTTGTAAGAAAGTCACAAAAGGGGATCATGTGACCCCAGGACACTGCAACCATCATAAATATGAGTCGGTTGCCAAGTGTTGGAATTCTGATCACGTGACCATGGGGAGGCTGCAATGGTTGTAAGTGTGAAAAATGGTCACAAGTCACTTTTTTCCAGTGCCATTGTAACTTTGAACGGTCACTAAACTAACTATTGTAAGTGGAAAACTACCTGTATGCTACCTTGAAATTGCAAAAAAATGAATTTCTAGTTTTCTCCTTTTAGCCAGTTGAGAATAAACTAGGATAAACATGGCACTGAAGGCAAGGAGTTGGGGAAGACTAGATGGGATGATCTTCTAATGTGCATTTTAACACCATTCTTGGAAATTGGTCATTTCCAAGCCAAGTTGCAGGACATGCATTCACCAATCCTGAAATAATATAATCACTTAAGAGAGAACCAATCTGACAAGAGGAGACTAAAAGCTGGAGAAGCAAGGAACTAATGAACCAAAACTACAGCACCAGCAGGCTGGATGGTCCCTGAGCAAATAAAGGAACTATGCTTTGAGCAAGGGGAGAGATGGAATCCATCACATGAGCTGCGGTGGCGCAGTGGTTACAGTGCAGTACTGCAGGCTACTTCTGCTGACTGACGGCTGCCTGCAATTTGGCAGCTCAAATCCCACCAAGCTCAAGGTTGACTCAGCCTTCCACCCTTCCGAGGTCGGTAAAAGGACCCAGATTGTTGGGGGGCACCATAGGCTGACTCTATAAACCACTTAGAGAGCTGTAAAAGCACTGGTTAGAGTGGAGTACTGCAGACTACTTCTGCTGACTGCCTGCAATTTGGCAGTTCAAATCTCACCAGGCTCAAGCTTAACTCAGCCTTCCGTCCCTCTGAGGTTGGTAAAATGAGGACCCAAATTGTTGGGGGGCAATATGCTGATTCTGTAAACTGCTTAGAGAAGGCTGTAAAAGCACTGGGAAGCGGTATGGAAGTCTAAGTGCTATTGCTATCCACAGCACAGACACTGCTTCCCATCTGTTCCTTCATCTCGCCAGGGTCTTTCAGCTTGGAATTTATTTATTTATTTGGAAGCTTTGGTAGTTTTTAACTCTATGGAAATGTCACCCAGGCTCCTCTGTTGTGAGTTTATGTTTTATTGAGTCAATGAAGAAAATGGGCATTGGTTCTTACCTGACACACCATTTCTCTTTGAGCTGAGAGGATCATCCAGAGAGTGGGTGGTGCTTCAGTCTCTGCAGCTGTAGGCTGAGCTTAATTTTGAGGAACGCTCCTCCCAGCATCACGTGGCTTCAGTGTAGCGTTCCCCAGTTTTGCGTAGACGAGAGAGAAACAAAAGCCGTGCTCTCATCCTAACAGGCTAACAGTTCATTGGCCGTAACAAGTCCCCACCAGACGGTAATAAGAAAAAAAGGGAGGGGCTGGATGATCCTCTCAGCTCAAAGAGAAATGGCGTGTCAGGTAAGAACCAACGCCCATTCTCCTTAGAGCTGATCGGATCATCCAGAGAGTGGGACATACCAAAGCTGGGCCTGTCCTACGGGAGGGTCGCCGTCTGGTCTGTAGTCCCCTCGGGGTCCCTGAGAACCCTCTGAAGAACCCTTCTACCAAAAGAAGCCTCAGCTGAGGCATACCTGTCAATCTTGTAATGCCTAATGAATGGCGAAGGGGAGGCCCACGTCGCTGCCCGGCAAATGTCGGTTATTGGAGCCTGGGTAGCCCAGGCAGCTGAAGTTGCCGCACTCCTCGTGGAGTGAGCTGTGATACCCCTGGGCACCTGGAGGGCCTGGGTCTGATATGCCTTAGCAATGGTTGCCCTTATCCAACGGCCTATGGTGATAGGAGGAACTTTGAGTCCCTGTGACTTAGGTTGAAAGGATATGAACAGGGCCTCAGACTTATGGAAGGTCTCAGTGAGTTTAATGTAAATCCGCAAGGCACGTCTGACATCCAGAGTGTGCCATAGTCTTTCCCTTTCATGGGATGGCCCGGGGCAAAAATTGGGGAGGATGAGTTCCTGAGCCCTGTGGAAAACAGAATTAATCTTGGGCAGAAAGGAAGGGTCAAGACGGAGGACCACCCTGTCAGAATGGAATACGCAGAGGTCCTTCCTAATGGACAGTGCAGCGATCTCAGATATCCTTCGGGCTGATGTGATAGCTACTAAGAAAACTACCTTGTAGGAGAGGAACTGAAGAGAAACCTCTCTTAGGGGTTCAAAGGGAGGCTTCGTGAGGGAAGTAAGGACCTTGTTAAGGTCCCAGGTTGGGTATAGGTGAACAGAAGGAGGACGTAAGTTTGTGGCCCCTTTCAGAAAGGCTCGAATCCGGGGATGTTGAGAGAGGGAACTAACTTCCTGACAGGAGATGACTGTGGGAAGGGCTGCTACCTGATGCCTTAGTGTATTGGGGGACAGCCCCCTGCTGAGACCCTCCTGGAGAAAGTCAAGTACCTGGGCAATGGAGGGGGTAGTTGGGTCGATGCAAAGCTTAACACACCATTTACGGAAAATGGTCCAAGTGGCATTGTAGATCCTCGTGGTTGAGGGTCACCTGGCTGCTAAAATGGTATCAATGACCTTGCTAGAGAGATTTTCTCTCTTCAAACGTTGCCGCTCAACCTCCAGACGGCTAGTTGAAGCCATTGGAGGTTCGGGTGGAGAAGGGGACCCTGAGACAGAGAAATTCTGTCTGATGGGATCCTCCGGGGGGGGGGGCTACTGATAGGATGCGGAGGTCCGCGAACCAGGGGCGGCGAGACCAGTAAGGTGCCACGAGAAGCAGTTCCGCCTTCTCGTGAAGTACCCTCTGCAGGACAAGGGGCACCAGCGCCAGAGGAGGGAAGGCATAGAGAAGGCCCCTGGGCCACGGGCACCGAAGGGTGTTGTAGTCCTCCACCCCAGGGGAAGGGAATCTGGAGATGAACCTTGGAAGTTGGGTATTGAGGGGGAAGGCGAACAGGTCTACTACTGGAGGACCAAAAATGGCGGATGCCTCCCTGAACAGGGCTGGGTGGAGGCACCACTCCAACTGGTCTATGGTGGCCCTGCTCAACCAGTCTGCTCGGGTGTTGGAAATGCCCGAGATGTGGTCCGCCCTGAGGGAAAGGAGGTGAGACTTCGCCCACCGACAGAGATGTTCGGCCTCCCTCATGAGGCGTGATGATTGAGTGCCTCCCTGCTTGTTGATGTGGGCTTTGGCCGTGATGTTGTCGGTGAGGATGAGAACATGGCAGCCGCGTACCTGGGGGAGGAAACTGCGGAGGGCCAGGTGGACAGCACGGAGCTCCAACCAGTTTATGTTGCACAGTTTCTCTGTCACTGACCATCTGCCCTGTGCTGTAAGGGACTGTAGATGAGTGCCCCATCCGGACAGACTGGCGTCTGTAGTAACGGTGAACCTTGGGGGCTCCTTGAGGAGGCAGCCCTTGTTGATAGAAGCCTTGCTCCACCAAAGAAGGGAAGTGAGCACCCTTGGTGAGACCCTGACCTTGCGTTTTGAATTGCTTGATCCGGATCGCTGGTACGGGAGCAGGAACCACTGGAGGGATCTGGAGTGGAAACGGGCCCAGGGAATGATGGAAAGACAATATATCATTTTACCTAGTAATTGGGATAGCTCTAGAAGGGAAACCCTCTTGAGACGTCTGATGTCTTTGATGGATTTTTGTATACTGAGGAGTCTCTCCAGGGGGACAGGAACACCCTCCCTTCCACAGTGTCGATTACCATTCCCAGGTGGGTTATCCTGGTGGAAGGGGATAATTGGCTTTTCTTCCAATTGATGAGGAACCCGTGTTCCTGGAGGGAGGACAGGGTGGTACGGGTATCCCTCACTGCCTGCTCCCTCGAAGGGGAGAGAATGAGGATATCACCCAGGTAGCAGTGGAGACGCACAGGGAAGGTTCTGAGATGAGCAGCTAGAGCAGCCAGGACCTTGGTGAAGGTTCTGGGGGCAGAAGCCAATCCAAACGGGAGAGCTACATACTGAAAGTGGAGGTTATTGTAGGAGAAGCGCAGATATCTGTAATGGGAGGGTAGGATTGGGATGTGGAGGTAAGCCTCTGAGAGGTCAATGGAGGACAGCCAGTCTCCCTGCCTAACTCCCAGAAGGATGGATTGCAGTGTGTTCATCTTGAATTTGCGGAATACAAGGTGGTGGTTAAGCCGCTTTAAATCCAGAATCGCTCTCCATCCCCCCGAACGTTTGGGTACCACGAATAGATGGGAATAGAATCCCTGTCCTCTCTGAGACTGAGGGGCGGGCTGGATTGCCTGGATTGCAAGTAGGTGCTGAATGGCAGAGTCCATGAGGCTGCGCTTGGTGTGGTTCTTGGGGAGGGGGCATGGCATGAAAAAGTTGGGGAGGGTAGATTGAAATTTGAGGGCAAGGCCAAACCTAATGGTGTCCCTAACCCAAGCGTCAGAAGTGGAGGCATCCCATTGGGTGGCGAATGCCCAAAGGCGTCCACCAATGGGGATCAAATCCTGTGGTCTATCAGGAACGCCGGAAGGGCTGGCTACCGGGGCCTCGAAAGGGCCTCTTGAAACTACCGCCCCTTCTGTGCCTGTCCGAGGGGTCGGTCCTTTCTTGAGGCTGGCTCGACCCGAAGGAGGAGGGCCTAGAGGGCCTTGGAGAGAAGGAAGATTGGAAATAGGGACGGAAGGGAGCTCTCCGAAAGGGCTGAAGGGACCCGGGTTCTGACCTTTGGGTGAGGGAAGGAAGAAATGTCTTCTTGTTCCGCCCCTCCACTAATAGGGGATCCAAGGATGGTCCGAACAGCTTGTTGCCCACGAGGGGAACGGAAGCCAGTCTGACCTTATTTTTGAGGTCTGCCTGCCAATGCTTTAACCAAAGCAGACGGCGGGCAGCAAATTGGGAGGAGATGGATCTGGTTGAAAATTTAACCGAGTGGAAAGTGGCGTCGGCCGAGAATTCGGCTGCGGCCGTGATTTTGGCTATGTCCTGACGGGCTCGGACATTGGTGATTGGGATGTGCTGCTTGAGCTGGCGGAGCCAGCGAATGGAGGATCTGGTGAAGAATGAGGCAGCCGTGGCCGATCTAATTGCCCAGGCGTCTGATTGATGAGCTCAGCGAAGAGCCAGTTCGGCTCACTTGTTGTCCGGCTTCAAGGCCTCAAGGGGTCAGTGAGGGTGGAGGAAGCGGCCAGACCCACGATGGGTTCATCAACCTCCGGGGTGCCTAGTAAGTTGGAAAGGTCTGGGTCCAGGTTGAAAAACTTCTTGTCGTGGGCTGACGGGGCTGGGGGGGGCCGCGGACGAAGCTAACTGCTTGGACACCAGGTCAAGGAAGATGGGAGGGGTAGGGATAACCTCTGCTTCCACTACTGGCTGTTTAAAAATGGAATCCTCTGGGTCTTCCGATTCAAGGGGAGAGGGCTCAAGGGGAGCCTGGGACTTTAACCCAGAAATGTTTCTGGCCTTGAACAGGAGAGACTTGAATAATTGGGGTTTGAATAACCCTACAAAGGCTGGCTGGTCGGGAATGAGGCCCTCATCCTCGGACATCTCTGCTTCAGAAGGCTCCACGTCGGAGAGGGGCTCGTGATACTGTGAGTCCCCCAACTCGAATTCCTCCTCCTCCTCCCTGAATGGATCCAAACCCCTTTCCGCCTCCTCCTCCACCTCTCCGACTGAAGGGGAAACCTCCCCCTGAGGGGGTACTTGATCCTGGAGCGGTTCCAATCTGAGAGGGAGGGATCTTACGGAGAGAGATTCAGGCTCGGGGGCCAGCGGGTGGAGGCCTGGCCTGACTATCTGTTGGAGTCCTTCTGCAATGCCTTGTCAGATAGCTGACTCCATTCAGGCTCTCAGATGCTCCAGAACCTTTTGTGTGATTGGCTCCTCTTGGCGCAAGCTGGCAGCTGTGGAGGTAAAAGTAGCTTCTGGTGTTCGTGCGGCCGAGGTCCCAGGGGCCTGGTGACCTTGAGAGGTTGAGCTGCGCCTGGATAGGGAGGAATAGGCTAAAGGAGGTGGGGGTTGGGTGGAGGGAGAGGGAGTAGGAGGTGGAAGCACCGGAGGCACTGATCCTGTCTGTCTGGTGCGTCTATCAAACTCTTTTTCTAATGCCTTATGGCGTCTTAGGGCATCCCTCTATGAGGCTTTGGAGTTATCCTCAGCCTGCCTGCGCAGATGGTGGGTCTTGGACTTGGCCTTCAAAGAAGAACCCTTAGACGGATTGCTCTCTGCCATTTCAAGGATAATTGATAAGAGGCGGTAGACACACCTAGGGGTCAGCCTACAACAAAAGCCAGGAGCCCTAGCAAAATTCTTTCCGCCCCCCCTTCTATTTCTGTTTTTTTTTTAATTACTTCCTCTTTCTCCTTGCTTCTCTTTTTTTATTTTTAGTTATTTATTTATTGATATTTAGTTTTGTTTATTTTATTTGTTTATTTTTTATTTTTTGAAGAAAAACAAGATGTAGGGAAAAAAAGGTATTTGTTTGTATCCAATCTCCTAATAAACGCCAGAGGCCTGAATAGAGAGCAGGCCGAGACCGACTGCCTTCCCAGGAAAGAACTGGGCAGAAGTGGTGATGTTAAAGAAATACTACTGCTGCTGGCTGAAACAGCTGTGGGAGATTACTGAAATTAGCCTCCGTTTGAGGAGGCTGAGGTCAGAAAACAAGTTCAGTGCACTGAGCAGGCCTACGGGTCCTGCTGCTGGCTGGGAATAACGCAGCGCTCCAATGCGAGTTTTTTAAAAAAAAAAACTCAAAAACAAAATGGCGCCCGGCCATGAGGCGGCGCCAAAATGGCAGCCGCCTGCAACAGGGATGACGGGGCCTCTTAGCCACGCAGGAAAACACCTCCCCAGGGACATAGTAGGTCCGCAAACGAAGAGGGCAAAGCAAACGAAATAAAAGTTTACTTAAAGCAAAAAAACGGCGTTTGGGGGGGAGAACGGAACGGAACGAATTAAATCAATAGCAAGGAGAACTAAGAGGGAGGAAGGCAGCAGGGCTGGGCAACTCTGGAGGGAGTGGGGGTGTAGCGTGAGGACACTGCTAGCCCTCCCCTTGCCACCCACTGGGGCGAGCAAACCAAGCTGCCCAGGGGAATTTGGAATCCGTACCACTGCGCAGGGCTAAGGATCTAAAATTAAGAAAATAATACAACCTGAGAGTAGAAGGAAATGAATCAGCAAGGAGGAGAATTTGGAACGGCCAAGGAGAAAACACACGATATGCCTAGTCTCGCAAGAGGCTGAGCAAAACTGGGGAACGCTACACTGGAGCCACGTGATGGTGGGAGGAGCGTTCCTCAAAATTAAGCTCAGCCTACAGCTGCAGAGACTGACGCACCACCCACTCTCTGGATGATCCGATCAGCTCTAAGGAGAAAAACACTCTCCTTCCCCTTGTATCAGGAAAATGTGGTTTCTAGACCTAGCATCTGTGTCAAAAAGGGAAGGGAGGTTTTTTGTGGGTTTGAAAGAAAATATATGCAGATGAGATTACGAAGGGCACGGTAAAAGAATCCGAGAAGCACTGGATTTCACAAGCTCGGCTGAACCAGCAACCACATTCAGAGTCTTTGGGACTGTATGTGGATTAATAAAATGACTGTTCAGATTTTTTTCTGGGGGAAGAGATCAAGTAGAAGGGTCTTCCCCATGGCAAATTATATTCCTAAACATCCAATCACATGTAAGCCTATCAGCTTTACTAGTAGTAGTACTTTATTGTCATTACACCTTGTACAATGAAATTAAATGCCATCTTCAGTGTAAATCATACATAAGAAAACTATAAAAACTGAAACAAAAACATTCTTCACATTCTATGCAATTGAATTGAAAACCCCTGATGTTGCATTAATATTGTACTATACAGTAGAATTCAATATAGTTACTGCTCTGGGATAGAAGCTGGTTTTCAGCCTATTTGTCCTTCCTTGTTTTTACTGTCCTGTACCACCTGCCAGATGGTAATAGTTCAAAAAAGGGGGGTGCATAGGATGAGATGGACCTTTAAGAATGTTTTGAACTTTCTTAAGGCAGCGGGAGCTATAAAGCTCTTCCAAAGAGGGGAGAGGGCAACCAATGATCTTCTGGGCAAATGATGTTAACCCTCTGGAGCACTGTCCTATCTGCCACTGTGCAATTGGCAAACCATACACAGGTGTAGCAAGTTAAAACACTCTCTGTGGTGCAGCGGTAGGAGGTCAACAGCAGTTTTTCATTCAGTTGTTGTTTCCTGAGAAGTCTCAGGCAGTATAATCTCTGCTGGGCCCTTTTGACCAGCACTGCAATGTGATTGCCCCAGGTCAGGTCCTCTTTTATGGTAACACCCAGAAACTTGAAACTGGCCACTTACTCCACTCGATCTCCATTGATAACCAAGTGGTCTACGGTTCTGGCTTCAAATGTCTTGCCTTACAAATCAGCTAACTTAAATCAGCAGCCTTCAGCATGCAAATTGTTTTGCGGCACCCTAAATTACTCCAAGTCCAATCATGCAGCAGAGCCGCCCCACTGTCCCGCCCGCAGTCCATGCAAGCAAAACCCCAGCCCGGTTGCCATCTCACCTCAGCCCCTGACAGGAAAGAATGGGTCGTCCCCGTGATAGCCAGGTAATTCTCATTTTCCCCAGGGAACTTAGGAGAGAAAGGAAAACATCAATCAGTTTCTCTTCCCTTTTATCTTAAACCAGCCACACAACAGAAGTGGCTGGGATAAAGCCACAATATTTGCACAGCTAGAAGTTTATGAAACCTATTGCAGTTTTAGAGCTGTTCTCCCAACCTGCCCCCCACCCCCAAGAATGAATTCACTTTTTTTTTCTCCAAGGGGTGAGTCAGTCAGTCATGCAGGGTTTTTTGTGGTTGCTTTATGAAAGTGTAAATTGGTACACTGAGACAGGGTGTCAGGATTCCAGCAGTTACCCCAATTAAATAATGAGTCTCGAGCCAAACTTCCAAAACATCAAAAGGATTTATTGGGAGTTGAACTTCCGGTTGCTAGCTTTCGGCGGCGGCAGGGATTCGCGATACCGCGTGATCCCTGCTGCGTTCGCCGCCAAGGTTCCCCCGATCTGTTTGGATCTGGGGGATATAGCTGCCCCGTAGAGGCAGCTGAAGACAGGGGGGATCCGGAAAGGGGTTTGGGGGTGTCGCAAACCCCCTCCCCTGCTGGCTAAACTCCCTTTTCCCGAGGCGGAGGAATGGCGGTCAGTAATGGCTGCCACGAAGAAATCTGCAGCCGGACAAGCAGGTGCTGGAGGGAGAAAGTTGGAAGAAGTGAAAGTTGCTTGTAACCGGGACAAGACAAGAGAAAGTGACCTGGAACCTTGAAGGCTGCTAAGTATACATTGTTCCTTGTGAGAGTTATAAGCTGCAAATATTCTAAAAGGGAAAGTTTTTTCTTTTCGTTCCACTCTCCTCCTTAAAGTGACAGCGGAGGAAAAAAAATCTTTTTGACTGTGAGTGAGAAGGGAGAGGGAAAAAAATTGGAGCAGAATTTGAAAAAAAGGAGAAGATTGCCTAGAATTGTAAAGAGTTATTAAACATCAAAAAAAAAAAAAAAACCTTCCAAAAAATATATTTGAAGGGAAACTTTGTGATTACTTTAACTCCAGAAAGAGAAAGTGAAGAAGAAAGTATTTAAAAGAAACAGCCTGTTTGGATTGTTTGGTGACTTTGGAACCTTTGACAATTATTTCTGATTAAAACATCTGGGTGGTTGTTTGGAAAAACTTTTTCTCTACACAATGGCATCATCTGTGGATGGATTGAAACTTATATATCAAAAATATGAAAAAGAAAAACAAGAAGGGAAAGATGGTCTTGGCACTATTTTTCAATTTTTAGAAATGGCGGTTTATAACTATGTGAAACAGAATTAACAACAGGATGATGGGGACAAAGAAGAAGCCATCTTTGATGATCAAATGACTCTGGTTGGAGAAGGGAAAAAGAAAGAGAAAAAGGAAAAGAGGACTCTAAGATCTGGAAAAACAATCCAAAAAGAGAAGAATAAGGTGAAAAAGGGACATTATGTTAGGAAACAACAGAAAGGGGGAAAGCAGAATAAAAGGGAGGTGGAGAGACAAGGGGTTAAAGAGGACAAAGAGAAGGAGAAGGGAGAAAGGAAGGGATGAGAAGCCTTAATGGTGGGGAGCAAGATGTTAAGAAGCAAAAGTTTTTTAGAGATAATGGATAAACTTTATTGTTAAAGGGATTCTAGAAAGGTACATAAGACTGCATTTTTATATTTATATTTAGAAATAACCATAGAAAATTGGAAATAATATGTAATTTAAAATGTGATAAAATATTTAATATAAACTAGTGAAATTTTTGTTAAGAAAAAGGGAGTACTGTAATGAAATATGACTTAAGATTGTGATGTGGGGGGGTAATAATAATTTTCGGAAAGCATAAGTGTTCCTACAAAGGCATGATATTTAATTGAAATGGATAAAATGTTTAAGATATAAACAATTGTTAATATTAATTAGATTATGATATATTAGCGAAATTTTTTGCGAAATGAGAGATTTGACGTAGGAGGAGGAACACTGTAATGAAATAATGAGTTATAATATGTGATGTGGGGGGGGGGAAATTATGGAAAATAGGGCTCCCATTAAAGTATGTGATTTAACTGAAAAGTAATGTATTAAATGTTTCAGGTATAAATGAATATTAATACTAATGAATAGATTTGTATTATTTTTGACAACATCGTATAATTTTAGAATGTACCAGACAGAATCCCAACGTAAGTTATGTGTTTTATATTAAGTATTACAAATATAGGAGAAAGAGATAAAGGCATCATACTCCATATAGTGTACAGGAGAAGTTTTTCTTCTTTTTTAAAGAAGAAAAATAAACGGATGCTTGGAATAGAACAAAGAATGATAAATATTATGATATGAATTGAGAGGAGATAAATAAAATAAAATTGAGAAAATTTAAAAGAGAGGAGAAGTCATGTAGAAAATTGAAAATGTTAATAAGATATGAAATGGTATATAAAAGGAATATGAATTTGAACATGTGTCTGTACCAAGAGTTATAACCTGGGACTAAGCAACTTTCAGAAAAGAGATTTTTTACGCTTTTATGTTTTGTGTTCTTGTGTATTTGTGTATTGTCTGTCTTGAAGAATTAATAAAACTTGTTTTAAAAAAAAAGGATTTATTGGGAGTTAACATGTTAGGCACTGCCTGGGTGTAGCCGACTCTGACACACATAATTCAACTCATAAAATATTTCTATGGTCTTTTTAGAGTTGCCACAGGGGTTCCACAATGTTAAGACTTGCAGACTTCAACTCCTAGAATTCCTCAGCTAGCCATGCTGGCTGAGGAATTCTGGGAGTTGAAGTCCTCCCAAGTCTAATGCTGCCAAATTTGGAGACCCTTGCATTAAGAGGCAACAATCAGACATTAGGATGAGCCACACTATGGTTTGTTGACTTTGGCAAAACATGTGAACCAGCTGTCTTGGTCTAGAAGTCTGGTTTAGCATGACAGGTGAGCCTACCCAACTCTGACCTATTCAATAAACCTTGTTTGACAGGATGAGAGTGTGATGTGGAAGACAGCCAGGGACTGGCACAGGAGCATTGACAACTTAACAACCCCATAATCCCTTGCGGGGTGGAGTGTGGGCAGCTGAATGGAGCTGAGTGTTTCCTGGCTGGATGCCCTTCCTGTCGCCAATGTGGAGCTTTGTTCAGGAGATATATTCTCATTGTGCCCAGAGAGAAATATCTGCCTAGGATCAAACTCACAGCCTCCTGACTGAGAGGTGAGAGCTCCACCTCTAGGCCACCGCACCACTCAGGAGCATTGTTAGGGATAACATTGTTTACCCTAACTGGTTTAGGTAAATAATAATATGTAATCATAGTTTGTATGTTAAAGTGTCTGCAACTTTAACTGTGGGATAGTAATTAAGGGAGTGGTTGTGAAAGCACTTTAAAAGAAGCAAGACTGCAGCTTGCTCTCTCTCTGGCTTTGATGATCCCTGATTACTGCTTGGAATCAAGACTGCATTGCTCGAACGGGAGAGAAAACAAAGGACTGACTTGTAAGTGAACTGACATAGGATATTCTAAACGGACTTTGCTAACTGAATATCCCTGAATGGACTGACTAAATGATACATGACTATTGGACTGTTATTTTGACTATGCTATGAACTCATGATGGAATAAACTATATTATTGATAGCACAAGCGTATCTGTTATTTTTACTGTATGTTAATAAACATACAAGCTTAGCTCACTCATTTATCTGTGTGCCTATCTGACTAACGCTGCACATTCTGTTTAGCTTGTCTCCCTAACCCTGGTTGGGGAAACCAGGCTTAACAAGCATTCACAACTGAATTTGAAAAAAATAGACTGAAGGTTGCCTGAAGGTTGAATCATGGCAACTGGACCCAAATTGGTCCAGCTGTTATGATTCAAACTTCAGACAACCTTCAGACTTCTCTGCCTGGATGATTGAGAATCTTCATAGCAAATGATACTCCTTTGATAAGTTGCTGTCTTTGAATCATTAGGAAAGTGTGAGTCATGAATAGTTAATATGGATTCTCTACTCAGTTTGGCTGGGTCAGGTTTACGTATAAAGGCTGTGCCAGAAGGTCTTTCTCTTATCACAAGCCTCGGTGGAATGTGGCAGTTAGAAAGTTTGGTTCGGCCAGAAAGGACTTTATAACACATGGACATTTTGTGGAGATAGAGGACAGGTAGTGCCAAAGATGTTTTTTTTTTTTTTCATGAGGCAACTGGACTTTTTTTCTTCTTCTTCTTCTTCTTCTTCTTCTTCTTCTTCTTCTTCTTCTTCTTCTTCTTCTTCTTCTTCTTCTCTTCCTCCTCCTCTTCCTCCTACTCCCTCCTCCTCCTTCTGCTTCTCCTTCTTCTTCTTCTTCTTCTTCTCCATCTCCTTTTTCTTCTCCATCTCCTCCTTCTCCTCTTCCTCCTCCCCTTCTCCCTTCTTCTGAAGACATTTCGCTTCTCATTCAAGAAGCTTCTTCAGCTCTGACAGGATGGTGGGGAAGGGAAGGATTTGTATTCCTTGCAGACAGCTGGTCATTTGCATCCTTTTAGAGGCCCTTGGAGGTTTATCTGTGTCCTCAGGGTCACCCGAGTCATGCTCCTGGTTCCTGTAGTCTGCAATTTTTTTTCCCCTCTGGAAATCAATTCCTACTCCCACACCATTACAAGGGTGTTCATCCCAAATTGTACAGCTAAAAATCTGTTATATAAATTCTTCCATTCCTCACTATCCTGTCAGAGATGACAAAGCTTCTTGGATGAGAAGCGGCACAGGCTGTTAACTGATTTAGAAAAGCCAGCAATGAGATAAAACTTCCTCTTTGAACCACCACTGCTGCATAATCTCATATCAAGGCATTCCTTCAGCAGGTTGCCGGTCTTCCAAAGCCTGCTGAGTCTGCTTACTTCAAAGACCCAGAGCTGAACACAGCAGCCCTTCAACAGGCAATTAGGAAGTTTCAAAACTGCTGCAGAAGAAAAGGGAAAAGGGAAAAGAGGAAAGGGAAAGAAAAGAGAAGGAAAAGGAAAGGAAAAGAAAAAGAAAAGGAAAAGGCAGAGCAAGAAGCAACTACAGTCGACAGGAGCCAGCAAAGGTTTCACTGTGAACCATATTGCCACCAGCAATGTTCAGAAGCCTTTTGAGGCTTTACATGTTTTTGTTTGTGGAGTTCCTTGCATGTCAGAGGTAGCGCTCAATTTTCAAGTGATAAAATAAATGACCATTTATCTTATATGGGTGATGCAACCCGTATTTATGATGCCGGTCAGAAATATTCTACAGCATTTTACAGCCCCTGAGTCACATCCAGCCCTTTAGTTGCCCCTGTCTGGCTCACATGGATTGATTTTACTCTGAAGGTGACTGGTGGTTGTTTTTTTTTGTTTTTGTTTTTTCAATTTATGTGCGGGCATGCCTATGCACTTTCACAGACCTCTTAGTTCAGCCCTGAATAGGACCAGTTTCTCATGTGGTTCCTTGGAAAAATTGCCCACCCGTTCTTTTGCCATGTGTCTGAACCTTGACAGCTTCTAGACGTATGAACATCAACTAGAATTATTAGAATAACAGAGTTGGAAAGGACCTTGGAGGTCTTCTAGTCCAACCCCATTCAGGCAGGAAACCCTATACCATTTCCGACAAATGGTTATCCAATCACTTCTTTAAAACTTCCAGTGTTGGAGCATTTACAACTTCTGGAGGAAAGTTGTTCCACTGATTAATTGTTCTAACTGTCAGGAAATTTCTCCTGAGTTCTAAGTTGCTTCTCTCCTTGATTGGTTTCCACCCATTGCTTCTTGTCCTGTCCTCAGGTGGAGAATAGCTTGACTCCCTCTTCTTTGTGGCAGCCCCTGAGATTTTAGCACTATCATGTCACCTCTGGTCCTTCTTTTCATCAAACTAGACATACCCAGTTCCAGCAATCATTCTTTAACTAGAAAGTGACGTTCATACCTCTTCAAGTTCCCAAGGCTGAGAAATACTGTTCCACAATAACATGAACTGTGCCTCATGCAATAAGATATTCCATTTCAGCACAGCTTCACTGAAGAACATAGATGTGGAAGGGTTCAAGGTACACTGGGGCTCATAACTCCTCCCTCTCAGCAAAAGGTGACATGTAGAAATTCAAGACCAGGGCTCTGGGACAAATATATAACAAAAAGCTACCATATGTTAGAAATTAATAAAGAGAAAAGGAATGGAAGAAGTGAATCCACAGAGGAAAATAAAGAACCTAAGGAGATTAGAATTACAAGGAGCACTAGGCAAAGGAATCAATAAAAATTGGGATAGGTGTGAACTGATATAATTGAATATTAATGGCATAAACTCCCCAGTAAAAAGGAAAAAAAAATTAAAAAATTTACAGGCATTAAAGGTCGACATAATAGCACTTCAGGAACTACATATTTTAGAAAAACAAAAATATTTATTAGAAAATAAAATATTAGGGAAATTTTTTTCTGCTCTTGATGTACAAAAGAGGGGCAGCATTTTATATAAAGGAATGCATGCCTGCTAAAGAAATTTATAAAGATAACGAGGGTAGGATTTTGATGGTTAAAATTGAATTAGGAAATAGAAAGATCCTATTGGTAGTAATATACGTACCGAACGGCCCACAAGAATCTTTTTTCCAAAAATTGTATTGTAGACTCAAAGAGTTACAATATGAAGAAATCTGTATAATGGGGGACTTTAATGCAGTTGTTGACAAATTGTTAGACTATAAGGGAAACAATACAAAGTTAGAAGAAAAAAAAAAAAATTACCAAAAAGTTTTTTTGATTTGAGGAAGGATTTTAGTATTTGTGACCCATGGAGAGAAAGAAATTTGGAGAAAAAACAATATACATATTATTCTAATCAGCATAAATCATGGTTGAGACTCGATATGACATGGATGATCAATAAATTAAATTCGACATCAATTGAAATTAGTATTGAACCAAATTTCCTGGCAGATCATAGTATGATTAGTTTTAGCTGGAAGGGCCAAAAGCAAAGTATAGGATGGACACTTCAAAGATCGATCTTAAGAGAGGAAATATTTAATATGACACTAAAAAAAGAATTATTATTTTTTTTTGATGAAAATAAAGAGGAAGATACCTCCCCACAAAATAATTGGGATACAGTCAAAGCAACAATAAGAGTAGCAATAAAATATATGGTGGAAAAAAATGAAGAGAAAAAACAACAAAGGAAAATATTTGAACAGGGATATAAAGACTTAGAGAAGAAATTACAAGAGACACCACAGGAAAAACAACTTAAGTTACAAATGGAACTATTAAAACATAAAATAAACTTAATAGAGAAAGAAGAGTTAGCCCACCAATTAAAAATGACTAAACAATACCAATTTGAGAATGTGAATAAACCAGGATGTTCATTAGCGTATAAACTGAAAAAACAAAAAGAGGTGGATTACTAAATTAAGAAATGACCAAGGAGAGATCTGCTACCAAGAGGAAGAAAAAAGAGTGATAATCCAAAAATATTATGAGAGATTATAGAGAGAGGAAGAATACCCAGATGTTAAAATAAAAGAATATCTAAAGAAAGCAGGACTCACAAGAATTTAAGAAAACAAAAATATCCTGAATCGGGAAATAACAATAGAAGAAATCCACTGGGCAATAAATAAGCAGAAAAATGACAAAGCCCTGGGCCCAGAGGGTCTCCCAGCGGAAATTTATAAATCGCAACAGAATACGCTAAGTAGGAAAATGCTTAGAATATTTAATGAAGTGTTAGAAGAAGCTAAAATCCCTAATTCTTGGAAGGAAGGAAGGATAACAATTATACCTAAAGATGGATGTGATATCATGGAGTCTGGAAATTATAGACCGATATCCCTACTTAATGTTGATTATAAAATTTTCGTCTCAATTATTGCAGAAAGACTCAAAAAAATCTTAAATGAATTTATCTCTTCAGACCAAAATGGATTTCTTCCCTATAGACAACTTAAAAACAATATCAGGACAACTCTAGACATTACAGAATATGATGAGGACCACAGTGGTGATCAAGTTGCATTAATGTTTTGAGATGTGAAAATGGGCATTGGTTCTTACATGACACGCCATTTCTATGAGAGCTGCGAGGATCGTCCAGATAGTGGGTGGAGCTTCAGTCTCTGCTGTTGTAGGCTGAGCTTAATTTCTGAGGAACACTCCTCCTTCCATCACGTGGCTCGCCACCGCGTTCCCCAGTTTATGCAAAGACGAGAGGAAAAACAGGCATTCGTGCTCTCTTCTTACTAGACTTAAAGTGCATTGGCCGAAACAAGACCCCACCAGATGGTGAAAGACAGAAAGGGAGGGGCTGGACGATCCTCGCAGCTCTCATAGAAATGGCGTGTCAGGTAAGAACCAACACCCATTCTCCTGAGAGCTGCTCGGATCGTCCGGATAGTGGGACATACCAAAGCTGGGGCCTGTCCTACGGGGGGGACACCGTCTGGTCTGTAGACTCCTCGGGTTTCCTGAGTACACTCTGAAGGACCCTTCTACCAAAAGAAGCCTCCACTGCGGCATACCTGTCGATTTTGTAATGCCTAATGAAGGGCGACGGGGAGGCCCACGTTGCTGCCCGGCAAATGTCGAGTATTGGGGCCTGGGTAGCCCAGGCGGCTGAAGTTGCCACACTCCTGGTGGAGTGAGCCGTGATACCCCTCCTACTTGGAGGGCCTGGGCTTGGTATGCCTTGGAAATGGCCGCCCTTATCCAACGGCCTATGGTGGTTGAGGGTACCTTAAGCCCTTGTGACTGGTTGAAAAGATATAAACAGGGCCTCGGATCTACGGAAGGTCTGAGTACGTTTAATATAGATCCGCAAGGCACGTCTCATGTCTAAAGTGTGCCATAGTCTCTCCCTTTCATGAGTTGGCCTGGGGCAAAAATTGGGGAGGATAAGTTCTTGAGCCCTGTGGAAAACCGAGTTAATCCTGGGTAGAAAGGAAGGGTCAAGTCGGAGGACCACCCGGTCGGGATGGAAGACGCACAGATCTTTCCTAACCAACAGAGCAGCGATCTCTGAAATCCTACGGGCTGATATGATAGCCACCAAGAACACTACCTTGCAGGATAGGAACTGGAGAGAGACCTCTCTTAGGGGTTTGAAGGGTGGCTTAGTGAGAGAAGTCAGGACTCTGTTGAGGTCCCAGGTCGGATACCGGTGAAGGGACGGTGACCGTAAGTTTGTGGCCCCTTTCAGAAATGCTCGGATGCGGGGATGGTGAGAGAGGGAGCTGACCCCCTCGCAGGCAATGACGGTGGATAAAGCTGCCACCTGACGCCTTAGTGTGTTGGGGGACAATCCCTTGCTGAGACCCTCTTGAAGAAAGTCGAGAATTTGGGCAATAGATGGGTCGGTTGGGTCAATGAGATTGGTACACCATTTGCGGAAAATGACCCAATCCTTCTGGTGGAGGGACGCCTGGTTGCTAAAATGGTATCAATGACTTTGGTGGAGAAATTTTCCCTCTTCAGACGTTCCCACTCAACCTCCAGACAGCTAGTTGGAGCCATTGGGGGTCCGGGTGAAGGAGGGGGCCTTGCGACAGGGAGATCCTGTCTGCTGGGATCCTCCAGGGAGGGGCTCCAGATAGGCTGCAGAGATCCGTGAACCAAGGGCGACGGGGCCAATAAGGAGCTACAAGAAGCAATTCCGCCCTCTCGAGGAGTACCTTTTGAAGAACTCTGGTCACCAGCGCCAGAGGGGGGAAGGTGTAAAGGAGTCCCGAGGGCCACGGGCATCGGAGGGCGTTGTGGTTCTCCACCCCTAGGGACGGGAATCTCGAAACGAACCTTGGAAGTTGGGTATTGAGGGGGGAGGCAAACAGGTCTACTACTGGCAGACCGAATATTGCTGTCGCCTCCCTGAACAGGGCTGGATGGAGGCGCCACTCCGACTGGTCTATGGTGGCCCTGCTCAACCAGTCTGCTCGGGTGTTGTCGATACCCGAAATGTGGTCAGCTCTGAGTAAAAGGAGGTGAGACTCTGCCCGACAGAGGCGCTCGGTCTCCCTCATTAGGCTTAATGACTGAGTGCCCCCCTGCCTGTTGACATGAGCTTTGGCTGTTATGTTGTCGGTGAGAATGAGAACGTGGCAGCCCTGTACCTGAGGGAGGAAACTGTGGAGAGCCAGATGGATGGCGCGAAGCTCTAACCAGTTTATATTGCACAGCCTTTCTGATGCTGACCATCTGCCCTGAGCTGTAAGGGACTGTAGGTGGGCACCCCATCCAGACAGACTGGCGTCTGTGGTGACAGTGAGTCTTGGGGGCTCCTTGAGGAGGCAGCCCTTGTTGATCGACGCCCTGCTCCACCAAAGGAGGGAGGTGAGAACCCTCGGCGAGACCTTGACCTTGTGCCTTGAGTTGCTTGATCCAGCTCTTTGGTACGGGAGCAGGAACCACTGGAGAGATCTGGAGTAGAAATGGGCCCAGGGAATAATGGAGATACAAGAGATCATTTTACCTAGCAACTTGGTTAGTTCGAGGAGGGAAACCCTCTTAAGTTGTCTGATGAGTTTGACTGAGTGTTGGCTGCTGAGTATTCTCTCCGGAAAGATAGTCCCCAGGTGGGATAGCCTAGTGGAAGGGGCCAATTGGCTTTTCTTCCAATTGATGAGGAACCCGTGTTCCTGGAGGGCGGTAAGGGAAATTTGGGTATCCCTGACAGCTTGTTCCTTGGAAGAGGATAGGATGAGGATATCATCCAGGTAACAGTGGAGTCTCACCGGGGTGGTTCTGAGGTGGGCAGCCAGAGTGGCCAGAACCTTAGTAAAGGTCCTGGGGGCAGAGGCCAACCCAAATGGGAGGGCCACGTATTGGAAGTGGCGGTTATTGTAGCTGAAACGTAGAAATTTGGAGTGGGAGGGTCGGATTGGGATGTGTAAGTATGCCTCAGAGAGGTCAATGGATGACAACCAGTCTCCCTGTCTCACTCCCAAGAGGATGGATTGCAGCGTGTTCATTTTGAATTTGCGGTATACAAGATGGTGGTTTAGCCGCTTTAAGTCCAAAATCGCTTTTAGGGATAACATTGTTTACCCTAACTGGTTTAGGTAAAATAATAACTAAGTAATCATAGTTTGTATGTTAAAGTGTCTGCAACTTTAACTGTGGGATAGTAATTAAGGGAGTGGTTGTGAAAGCACTTTAAAAGAAGCAAGACAACAGCTTGCTCTCTCTCTGGCTTTGATGATCCCTGATTACTGCTTGGAATCAAGACTGCATTGCTCGAACGGGAGAGAAAACAAAGGACTGATTTGTAAGTGAACTGACATAGGATATTCTACATGGACTTTGCTAACTGAATATCCTTGAATGGACTGACTAAATGATACATGACTATTGGACTGTTATTTTGACTATGCTATGAACTCATAATGGAATAAACTATATTTTTGATAGCACAAGCGTATCTGTTATTTTTACTGTATGTTAATAAACATACAAGCTTAGCTCACTCATTTATCTGTGTGCCTATCTGACTAACGCTGCACATTCTGTTTAGCTTGTCTCCCTAACCCTGGTTGGGGAACCCAGGCTTAACAATCGCCCTCCATCCCCCCGAGTGTTTGGGAACCACAAATAAGTGTGAGTAGAATCCCTGTCCCCTTTGGGATGGAGGAACGGGCTGGATGGCCTGTATGTCAAGTAGGTGCTAAATCGCTGAATCCATGAGGTTGCGTTTGGTGTGGTTCTTGGAGATGGGACATGTCATGTAGAAATCGGGGGGGGGGGGGTGGTGGAGAGGAACTCGAGGGCAAGGCCAAACCTGGCGGTGTCCCTGACCCAGGCGTCCAAAGTGGAAAAGTCTCACTGGCTGGCGAAGGTTTTAAGTCACCTGCCAATGGGAATTAAGTCAGATGGCTTATCTGGAGCGCCGGAAGGGCCTGCTGCCAGAGCCGCGAAAGGGCCTCTTGAAGTTACCACCTCTCCTGTGCCTGTCAAAGTGGTCGGACCTGTCCTGGGGCTGTCCTGAGCCAAAGGGGGGGGGGCCTTTGGTACCTGGGAGGGAAGGGGGTTTGGGGATAGGGACGAAAGGGGGCCCTCCGAAAAGGCTGCAGGGATCTGGGTTCTGACTTACGGGTGAGGGATGGGAGGAATTTATTTTTGTTCCTTCCTTCGACTAGGAGAGGATCCAGGGAAGGTCCGAACAGTTTATTTCCCGCGAGGGGGGGCAGAGGCTAGTTTCACCTTATTCTTGAGATCCGCCTGCCAGTGCCTTAGCCAGAGCAGGCAGCAGGCCGAGACGTGGGAGGAAATGGCGCGGGAGGAGAATTTTACCGAGTGAAAGGTGGCGTCTGCTGCGAACTCCACCGCGGCCGTAATCTTGGCTATATCCTGATGGGCGCGGGTATTGGAAGTCGGGACATGTTGCTTAAGCTGGCAAAGCCAGTGAATGAATGACCTGATGAAGAAGGAAGCGGCTGTGGCTGCCCTAATCGCCCATGCGTCCGACTGGTGAGCTTGCCGTAAGGCCAGCTCCGACCGTTTCTCCTCCGGCCTCAAAGCCTCTAAGGGGTCGCTGAGGGAGGAGAAAGAGGCCAGGCCCACAACGGGCTCATCAACCTCCGGGGTGCTCAGGAGGTTGGAGAGCTCTGGGTCAAGGTTGAAGAACCTTTTATCATGGGCCAAAGGGGCCGGAGGGGCAGCTGAGGAGGCCAGTTGCTTGGACACCAGGTCCAGGAAATTGGGGGGGGCGGGTTGGGATGACCTTGGCCTCCACCACAGGCTGTTTAAACATGGAGTCCTCTAGTCCTTCCGGAGCCAGAGGAGTGGGATCAGAGGGGCTCTGAGTAGTTAGACCTGAGATGTTCCTGGCTTTGAAGAGGATGGATTTGAATATCTGGGGCTTGAAGAGCCCTACAAAGGCGGGTTGGTCGGGGGTGAGCCCTTCGTCCTCCGACATCTCCGCCTCTGATGGTTCTGAGTCAGGAAGGGGTTTGTTGTATTGTAAGGACCCCAGATCAAATTGTTCTTCCTCTTCCTCCCTGCACAAATCTAGGTCCCCTTCCGCCTCATCCTCATCCTCCCTGACTGAGGGGGAAACCTCCCCTTGAAGAGGTACCTGACCATGAGATGGTTCCGGAATGAGTGGGAATGATCTTACGGATTCGGTGGCCTGCGGAGGTAACCCCGGCCTAGCCATCTGCTGGAGTCCTTCCGCAATTCCTTGGCAGATAGCCATCTCCATCCAGGCTCTGAGCTGCTCCGGAACCGCCTGAATGAGAGGTTCCTCCTGGCGCAGGCCGGCGGCTGTGGGTGTGAATGTAGCCTCTGGAGTTCACCTGGCTGGTGTTCCAGGGGCCTGGTGCCCTTGGGAGGGCGAGCTGTGCCTGGATAGGGAGGAAAAAGCAACAGGAGGGGGGGGAAGAGCAGAGGTAGAAGGAGTGGCTGATGCTGGAGGCACTGAGCCTGCCTGTCTGGTGTGTTTGTCTATTTCTTTTTCTAGCACCTTGTGTCGTCTTAGGGCGTCCCTTTGGGAGGCTTTAGAGGACTCCTTAGCCTGACTGCGCAGGTGGTGAGTTTTTGCTTTGGCCTTTAAAGAAGGGCCTCTTGATGGATTGCCTTCTGCCATTTTAGATAATTGAGGAGGATAAAGGATCAGATATGAGGTGGTTGGCGCGCCTAGGGGTCGACCTACAACAAAGGCCGGGAGCCCTGGGAAATTCTTTTACGCCCCCCTCCCGTTTATTAATCGTTTATGATTAATCTGTTTGTCTTATTTGTTCTTATTTCTTAGTGTTTTTATTTTTATTTGTTTGTTTTTGTTTGTTTTTTTGTAAACTTATTCAATTAGGCCACCTTTCTCTGCCTCTTAATTTTCTACAGATCTTGGATTGTTGAAGATCTCCTTTTTTTTTTTTTTTTTTAGAAGGACTGATCAGGTTGATCAAGTCACGACAGAGGCCTTAAGGGCGAAGCCAGGCCTATACCAGGCTGCCGTCCCAGGCGGAACCGGGCGGAAGTGGTAAGAAACCGTGGCCGCTACGGCTGGCTGCGGGGGAAGCCAACAAACGGAGGTAGTAAACCAAGCCTCCAACAGAACAATTCAAATTAGGAAGTAAGTCGCTCCTGAGCAGGCCTGCTGGTCCTGCTGCTTTAATTAGGCACGCTGCAGCAATTGGAGAGATAAGGAGAAAACAAAATGGCGCCTGGCCATGAGGCAGTGCTAAAATGGCAGCCGCCTGAACGTGGACTTACAGGGGGCCCTGCTGCAGCGACCAGAAGACTCCCCAGGGGCAATCCAAGGTCCCCAGGGGAAGGACAAACAGAAAGGAACAAAACGAAGTAAAAAATGGCAGAAAACGGAGTTTGGGGGAGGGGGGAACAGAGCAAAATGGAGCGTTTTAAAGCTATCAGAACAAAAAACGGCAGTAAGGCAATGGGAAGGGGTGGGGGGCAGCTTTTAAGGTTTGCTAGCCTTCCCCCTGACACCCCCTGGGGCCGGGAGAGCCTCCCAGGGGACTCTAGAAATTAAAAGAACCAACTGCGCAGGGCTAAGAACAGAAAACAATTAAATGAATCAAATACAACCTGGAGAAGAAGAAATACGAATCAAATAGGGCTTTCCTGAAACGGCCAAGAGCACAATCAAAAACTGCCTACTCTGCATGAGGGCTGAGCATAAACTGGGGAACGCGGTGGCGAGCCACGTGATGGAAGGAGGAGCGTTCCTCAGAAATTAAGCTCAGCCTACAACAGCAGAGACTGAAGCTCCACCCACTATCTGGACGATCCTCGCAGCTCTCAGGAGAAAGGCCTTTGATAATATTAAATGGCAGTTCATCTTGCAGCAAATTAGAGATATGGATCTCGGACAAAAATTCTTAAATGTAATTTCGGCAGTTTATGAAAAACAAGAAGCCAGAATTTTGGTGAATGGGCGGATAACAGACAAATTCCAAATTCAAAAAGGAACCAGGCAGGGATGCCCATTATCACCACTTCTCTTTATTATGTCATTGGAGGTTTTAGCAAGAATAATTAGAAATGATAGAGAAATTAAAGGTCTAAAAATAAAAAATGAAGAATTTAAATTACAAGCCTTCACAGATGATTTACTTTTTATATTAGAGGAGCCACAAAATTCGGGACCAAAATTAGGCAATTTAGAAGAATTTGGAGAAGTCGCGGGGCTAAAGATCAATAAGGACAAAACAAATATTACTAAAAACATGACAAATAAACAGAAAGAATTATTAGCAATGAGAATGGGCATCCAAATTGTAGAAAAGGCCAAATATTTGGGAATTACTATTTTGGCAAGATATACCACACTCAAAAGAGACAATTATGACCCATTAATAAAATGAATAACTATAGATTTGGAAAAATGGGACAAATTAGCGCTATCCTTCATGGGAAGGATAGCAGTAACAAAGATGAATGTCCTCCCCAAATTACTATTTCTTTTTCAAAATGCCCCTATAAAACTAGAGAAAAAGTTTTTTGATAATTTGAATAGAATAATGACAAATTTTATATGGCAGAAGAAAAAACCAAGAATTAAGCTAAAGTTGCTGCAAGATGCTACTGAAAGAGGAGAATTTGGCCTACCCGACTGGGAGTTGTACTACAGAGCCACAATATTAACTTGGGTGAAAGATTGGATTAGTCACAGAAATAAAAGAACTTTAGTATTAGAAGGTTACAACTTACAGTCGGGTTGGCATGCCTTCCTCTGGCAGGAGAAATCAAAAGATTATAGTTATGTGCATAGGCACAAAGTGAGACAGACTCTTTTAAACATTTGGAACAAGATAAAAAGACAAATGTATGTATGAACTCGTATTTAGCTATCAACCCTGGAAGCATTGATGCACCCACACCTTTTGCACCAAGGGAAAATCATCACCTACGAAGAGATACTAAATGAAAAAAGAGAACTACAAACTAGACAAGAGTTGAGGAACCAGGGAATCGAGGTGGAATGGTGGGCCTATTTGCAACTCCAATCAAAATAATTAAAAGATAAGAGAGAATGGGGAATTAGTAGAACTAGGACAAAATTAGATGAAATTTTATTAGGACCTGAGCAGAAGATGATTAAAAAAATATATCAAGTTTTATTGGAATTTAAATTGGAAGAAGGAAAAGTAAAAGAAATGATGGTGGTATGGATGAAAAATTTTGCTTATAGCATTAATTTAGATGATTGGCAGAAACTATGGAACAGAAATAAAAAAATGACACTAGTGATACCCGTCAAAGAAAATTTGTATAAATTATTTTATAGATGGTATATACCACCATCAAGATTGGCAAAAATGAACCCTAAACTTTCCCCTATGTGTTGGAAATGTAAGAAATAGGAACTTATTATCACTTATGGTGGAGTTGCAAAGAGGCCCCAAAATACTGGCAAAATCTACATAAGTGGATAGAAGAAATGTGTGGAATTAAAATACATTTTGGCCTGAGTTCTTTCTGCTAGGAATTAACACTGGGAAATATGATAAAGGAACCCTGTATTTAATGGTTCATGTAATTACTGCAAGGTTGGCGTATGCACAGAATTGGAAAAATAAAGATATCCCAAATGAATTGGAAATATTGAAGAAAATTACAATGTGCACAAAAATGGATAAATTAACAAAAGTACTAAAAAATAAGGAAGATTTGGATTATTATAAAACATGGGAGAAATTTTATGGTTGGCTAGAGATGAGGAAGATCAAGGAGAATAAGGAATGATTATATGTATGTTTAAAGTGTATAGATGAAAATTATGTAATATTACTATTAGATTTAGTGATGTAATGACAATGATTGATGTTAGGGAAACTGTACCACATTCAACTTTTTTATTCTACGAATTGTGTCTTTGTGTTTGTTTGTTTAATAAAGAAAATTTTAATTAAAAAAAGGCTACCATACGCTACAGGATAATAAACAATGAAGCACTCCATTGTGTGTCTGTAGAAGAACTTCTGGGGATTAACATAAACCACAGAGATTTCCCATATACAGAGCTGAGTGCTATCCATCTTAACCTAGGGAATAAAAAGATCCCTGAACAAAATCCATCCAGCTTCTCTCATCCGACAGGAAAGTTTAAATATCTAATGTTCTATCTAAACACCCAATAATCCTGGAAGCATTATTGCAGCAGAAATAGAAAGCTGGATTGTGGTTTTATAAAAATGCAAAAAAGAATTGAACAAAGGATCGTAGACGTCTTCATACGGAAAATGAGCTCCTTCTTAACCACTGTCAGAAAATTCCACAGGAGTTTTAGCCTAATTCCACTGTAGCCTAAAAAGTTTATGAATAGCCCTAGCAGGGGGAAAAATGGCTACAACTGAAAACCACTGAATTTTAATCACACCAAGGCTTTCTTTTCCATGTTAATTTATAACAGTGGATTGAAATTTCACATACTCAGTCCGTAATGATTATACATAATACTGTATTAGGATGGCTTTGCTCCCACAGCATAGAATTAAGCTATGCTTGGTTTCTGAACATGTTATTCTTATTCTGTGAATCATTATATCCCATATTTTTCATGCTGATTTCCATCACATTTTTCAGGATAAACTATTTTTTCCCCTCTCATTATCTTTTAACACTTTCTGGCCATGCCTCCTATCTATGCTTCTCTGATCCAATATAGTTCTTTTTCCTCTATTCTCTTTCCATCAAGTACCCATATCTCATCCCTCCCCAAGAGTTTTCTACCCCCAATGTAGGTCACCTCAAGAAGGCAAAAGGCTATTAGCCTCCCAGAACTAATACAGGTAGTCCTCGACTTACAACAGTTTGTTTAGTGACCATTCAGAGTTACAATGGCACTGAAAAGTGACCTACCACCATTTTTCACACTTAATGACCTTTTCTAGCATCCTCATGGTCACGGGGTTGAAATTCAGATGGTTGGCAACTGGCTTATATTTATCACGGATGCAGTGTCATGTGACCACCTTTTGCAACTTCCTAACAAAGTCAATGGGGAAGCCAGATTTACTTAACAACCATGTTACTAATTTAACAACTTCAGTGATTCAGTTAACAAATGGGGCAAGAAAATGGGGCAAAATTCACTTAACTGTCTCACAAGTTTTGGGCTCAATGGTGGTCATAAGTCAAGGACTACCTGTACTACCTTCCCATTATTTTAATCTTCAAAATGTGAGATACCTGGAGCAAGGAGGTGAAAGCTGTAAGAGTGATGAACAACTGTGTGTGGCACTCCACTATAGCTGGGAGAGCCTGCTGTCTTCCACGTCAGCCCAATAACAGAGTTGGAAGGGATCTTGGAGGTCTTCTAGTTCAACCCCCTGCTCAGGCAGGAAGCCTATACCATTTCAGACAAATGTTCTAGTTTGTCTGACACAGCAAACTCTAATGCATATATTAGAAGACTTCAGAAGACCACAGTTCGCTGTGTTAGGTAGCTAGATAGGTGGATAGATTAAATAGACAAAGATACATGACAGAAGCTTGATTAGATAGATTAGACAGACAGATGATAGAAAAGATAGATGACACGTGCTTGATTAGATAATAGATGCTTGATTAGATAAATATGTTTGATTAGGTACATACCATAGATCTGGGGTGTAAAACTCACGACGTCGTCACGTGATGTGGGCGTGGCTAGCGCATGACGCATCTGGCCCGCAGGCCGTGAGTTTGACACCCCTGCTGTGGGTGGATGGATGGCTAGATGAGGCAAGCAGGTAACGGTAGGTACATGGATGATAGGTAGCCAGACAGGTTACGATAATCACTTGACACGGTGAACTGTAATTATATATATCCACACGGCCTCGACGGACACGTGTTCATACGCTCAAGGGAACCCAAGCAGCGAGAAGAGAGCAAAACCCCTTTCTCCCCACGCTAAACCCACCTGCCCACCGGATCGGGTCAGAGGGGCGGGCTGAGGACCACCATTGGAGCTGCAAGTCCTACATCCCCGGAGTGGGAGAGGGAACGTCGGAAAGGGCTGGAAAGAGCGCGCGGAGGCCCCCCTTCCGCTTCTATTTACGCCAGCCCCTCCTTGTCCCAAGACCCCGCACTACGCCCGGCCCTCCTCCTCGGCAGCCACAGCCTCTCGCCCCCTCACCTCCATGGCCGCCGCTTCGGAGCCGCGACGAAGTGGGGGGAGACCCCTGCCAGACTCTCCCCCACCCCTTGCTTTCTTCCTCCAGGCTCAGACCGGAACCTCCAGGCTCAGACCGGTCGCGTCACTTCCGCCCCACGTTGCCTTCCCCCCCCACCCCGCCTTTCTTTCCTCTATGATCAGGAAAAGCGTTGGTTCGAGAAGAAGCCGGGTTGGGAAAGCGGGAGGAACGGAGGGAGAGAGGTTTCTTTCCTCCTCTCCCCCCACACAGGTTTTTAATTCCTCTCAGGCGCCGTTAAGGCGACGAGCGGGAAGAGGCTCCGACGCCTCGAGGGGCAGTGAAAAGGGCGAGACACGCTAGAGCAGCCTCCACCGCCTTCGGAAGCCGGCGGATGTGACGTTAAAGGCAACGGTTACATAAGGGGTGTGCATAATCCCGTCTCTGTCCTATTGCGGGAAATTATGAGACTCAAACCTTGGAATCCAAAAATAAGTTGGTTTTATTTGCGCAAACAGGTTCAGAATAGTTTAGTCAAAACTACGTCTGAACAAATTTCTTTTAGAACAGCACATGCCTATATACTTCTTCAGAAGGGGCAAAACGCTTGTCGGTCATTCATTGGTTACTTGAAACACAGCTTTCCCCCTCCCCTGTTGCAAGGCAAGGATGGCTGGATGTCACAAACCCATCTTGCTAAACTCCCTAGCTTGTGGTTTTGTTACAAGCAAGAGAAAGTTTCTTGGCAAAATATGACTTTGTGACCAATAGATTATCCTTTTTATTCTGCTTTTTTAATATTCCCCAAGATATTTCATTTTTCTAGGAGAGGGGTGGGTGCTAACTTCCCACAGGTACATAAAATCCTTTAAAAGAATTCAAAAGAATATATCTTTCCACCACACACTCTATCCCCAACACATTAACATCTGTTTTACTTGTTCTTATTTTCAGCCGTAGGTAGAGGGTCAGCTTCCAGAGTGACACCAGTGTGATAAGTAAAATAATGTAATGCTACTTTTTGCTTCTGTAAATTTGCTTACGCTTAAAATTGCTTACAAAAGTATGTATCTTGTAGCCTTCCGGAGAATACAATATGAATCATTTTGTATATGTGTGTGTTTCAAAAGCAGCATCAGTACTTTTCCAGAGGAAATAGCCAAACCACTAACTGTCAGTTAGTAGCCTGGAAAGTACTGATAAGCAATGGGTGTTCCCATAAGGATGAAGTCTGATAAAGTTTGTAAGCCAAGCCCTTGTATAGTGGGGCGGGAAATGGGGTATAAGTATGTTGAATAGACTATGCTCAGGGTTCCATCCTGCTGCCTTGGATGTGAACCCGCTTCTGCAGAACCGCAATAAAACCAGAGAGAAAACTCAGATCCGTGTCGTGTCAGTCTCTCGTGCAAGTGCAATCTCACAATTTTGGCGCCCGAACACGGACATTCCACGGCGATCCTCGGTGTTCTGGGGACTGGTGAGTAGTGGCCACTCCGTCTCGTTTGGAGACATTCCCACTACCCATTGATCGAGAGGTCCCAGGAATCTCCGATCCAAAAACGAAGTTTTGGAGAAATCGAGAGAGAGAGAACGGACTGAGTGAAGGTACCTTGTGAGTGGTGATCGGGGATCACGAGAAAACCTGAGTCGGGGACGCCTGCACATCCGCATACCTGAGCTGACGACAGGTCCCGGAGTGATCAGGTAAATTTGTTCCTTTTTAAAGAGAACGGGGTTTTTGTTGATAGAAAGGTGTCCTTAAAATTTTCTCAGGGAGAAAAGTCCAGCGCCTGCTGGAGGACAGGTCTGGTGACGAGAATGGGGAAAGGACAAAGTAAGAGGTTATTAGAAACCTCGGGCATAGAAAAGATAGAAGAGAAAGAAGGCAGAAAACCTATTCCGGTAGATTCGCCTTTGGGACAACTACTGCACCAGTGGTTCTCCCCGAATCTAAAATGTTATACCCGGAATCTGGAGAAGAAGCACATGATTTACTTGTGCAAATATAGGTGGCCAAAATATCCCCTAATTGACCCTAAATTTCCCTACTATTGATCTCCGGAGGGAGAGACCAGTATATATTGGATGAATCAATTGAAAGATAACATATTGGCACATAAACAGAATGCTGAAATCCCATATATTGAGGTGTGGTACCATGTAAATTTTGAAGGACCCAGCCCGCCACCTGCTGATCAATTTGTGTCCAAAACCAAAGACCCAGAGTCAGACGATGAATTCTATCGTCCACCACCTCGGTATGATCCCCAGCAGGCAATTGCTGCTATAGCAAACATCCCAATTCCTCCTTCCCCTCCGCCTGTGCCACATGTGCCTTTGCGGAGAGAATTGAGGGATCTGGAAAGGAACGTGCAAAATCTTCCTTTTCCACCAGCACAACCGGTACAGGCTTACCCTTTGCGAGAAGTACCAAATGGTCTAAATGCTTTGGGTCAACCTGTGGCTATGTATGCTATTCAACCCATGAGGCCAGGGGAACTGAGAGAACTTAAACAGTCACTTCCCCGACTTCATGAGGATCCACAGAAAGTGTCAAAGGAATTGGAATTGTTCTTGGGGCCAAATGATTACACTTATGAAGAACTGATGTACATTTTGGGGCACCTATTTAGCAGAGAAGAAAGAGATCTAATTAGACAGGGAGCAATAGAATATTGGCGAGTATTGCAATTGGGAAATGCACAAGCAGTTGCTGGAGATGTCAAGTTTCCCTTGGCACCTCCCAATTGGAATATCCAAAATGCAGATCATAGACAAAACATGAAAGATCTGAAGACAATGATCATTGAGGGAATTAAAATTGCAGTACCACAGGGTCGAAACTTAACAAAAGCCTTCGAGATAAGGCAGGGAAAAGATGAGTCCCCAGGGGATTATTGTGCTAGGTTAAGACAAAGCTTGGAGAAATATTCAGGGGTAAGATCAGACACGCCTGCGTTTGAATCTATGTTAAAAATGCAGTTTGTGGCGGGAGCTTGGCCAGATATTCAAAAGAAGATTCAGAAGGTAGATAACTGGGGGGCACAGGGAATTACTGAATTGATTCGAAATGCCCAACAAACTTTTGTGAATAGGGATGTGATTAAAACCAGACAGAAATCTCAAATGATGTTGGCGGCAGTACAGAGCGCTGCTAAAAATGAAGTGAGAAAATCAGGAGAAAAGGATCAACCGAGGAAAGAGGCGTTTGGAGGAAGAGGTAGAGGATTCTTTCCCAGAGGAAGACCTTTTAGAGGGAGAGGGATGAGCACTAATAGAGTAGGTATGGACCGTAACTGTTTCAGGTGTGGCAAGTATGGTCACTTTGCGCGCGAGTGCCAGAACAGTCACCCTGAGAGAAGTTACGCTCTATATGAAGACTAGGGAATTTCCGGCTCCTTTAAAAGGACCTACGGGGAGCCACTGGTAAATATAAAAGTAGGTCCAGACCGTCAGGAACTAACTTTCCTGATAGACACAGGGGCAAGTCGTACCTCGGTATGCGAGCCCATAAATGAAAGAATGAAAGGAAAAGAAACTATTCTGGTAACTGGAGTGAGTGGGAAGCAAAATAGAGTGAGAGTTTTGGAAGAGGTAGAAATGAGTATGGATGGGATAGAAGTTTGTAGTAAGGTGTTGTATATACCAGATGCAGGAGTGAATTTGTTAGGGAGAGATCTCATGCCAGCGTTTGGATTCCAGTTGAGGGATAATAGTGGAATAAGAATGTGTGTTCTGAAGGAAGAGGATGTAGAACGAATTCATGATGATGTTTGGGCAGATGGACAAAATGTGGGGAAGATGGAAATAAAACCTATCGAGATTAAGGTGCAGCCAGGGATTGTTAAAAAATTGGACGCCCCAATACCCAATGAGCAAGAAGGGTAGAGAAGGATTGAAGCCTGTAATTGATCAATTGTTACAGCAAGGGTTATTTGAGCCAACCATGTCCCCTTTTAACTCTCCTATCTTGGCTGTACTAAAGAAGGATGGAAAGCATAGGCTAGTAGTGGATCTGAGGGGGGTCAACCGGATTGTAATACCACGTTTCCCGGTGGTGCCTGATCCCTATACCATTTTGGGTCAGATACCTCCTAAGGATGGGTGGTTTACAGTTATTGATTTGAAGGATGCTTTTTGGGCATGTCCGCTGGAAGAAGGGGAGAAATGGTTTGTGGATGGCTCAAGCAGAGTTGAGGATGGCATGAGGAAAGCAGGATATGCAATAGTGACTCAGAATGGGGAGGTAATTGAGAAAGGATCATTACAAACAGGATGGTCGGCTCAGAAGTGCGAATTATATGCTCTCAAAAGGGCTTTGGAATTAGCTGAGGGAATTGATGTGACAATATGGACTGATTCTAAGTATGCTTGGGGTGTGGTTCATACTTTTGGGAAGATCTGGCAAGAAAGAGGGTTTATAAAATCAGATGGGAAACAGATAGAACAACTCCAGCTAGTAGAAGAAGTGTTAGAGGCTTTACAATTACCACACCAGGTAGCCATTGTTCATGTAAATGCACACCAAAAGGGGAATGGCCTGGAGGTTGTTGGAAATAGATGGGCAGATAAGTGGGCAAAAGAGGCAGCTGGGGAGGTAACTCTACAAATGGTATCAGTACCTATGTTGCCTGAAGAACCCGAAGACAAATGGGAACCAGATGGAACTGTAATAGAGAGATTAGAAAAGGAAGGGTGCAGGAAAACAGAGAAAGGATGGATGACTGGGAATGGAGAAACAGTTTTGTCAGAAACACAAATGAGAAATGTAATGCAGTATTTACATGAAGGGAGTCATTGGGGAACTGAAGCTTTAGTACAAGCTGTCAAGCCGGTGTATTGGAGTCTGAACATGTGGACAATTGCTCATTCCATTTGCTGGAAATGTTTGATATGTCTAAAAGTTAACAAAAGTGCATCCAGAAAAACAGAGAAAGGGGGGCGGCCTTTAGCAGCTTGGCCATTCCAGAAGATACAAATTGATTACACTGAATTGCCACCTAGTGGTGGATGGAAATATCTGTTGGTAATTAAAGATCACTTAACAGGGTGGATAGAAGCCTTTCCCACTAAACAGGCTACCGCTTCCATGGTAACGAAAATTCTGCTAGAACAGATAATACCTAGATATGGCATGTTTGAAATAATAGACTCTGACAGGGGCACACATTTTACACAGAAAATTCTCCAAGAGATAATGAGGGCTATAGGGGTGAGATGGGACTTACACACCCCTTGGCATCCTCAGTCTTCAGGGAAGGTTGAAAGGGGAAACTCAGAAATTAAGAAACACTTGACAAAATTACAGTTGGAGAATGGGTTACCTTGGACCAAGAACTTACCCCTAGCTCTGTTGAGAGTTAGGACTTGTCCAAGAAAGGACGTGGGGGTTTCACCTTTTGAAATGTTAATGGGCCGACCATATCTTACAACCCTTGGGGGACCCGTACCAGAATTCAGAGATATGTTTGTGAGAAAATATCTGCAGACACTGTCCAGGTCTTTATTGTCTCTTCACAAACAGGGACTTTTAGCACAGCGACCACCGCTAGTAGGAAGTCAACATCCCTATGAAGTTGGTGATTGGGTGCTTGTGAAGACCTGGAGAACTGAGAAATTACAACCTAGCTGGGAAGGACCATATCAAGTACTTTTGACAACTGAATCTGCTGTCCGGACGAAGGAAAGTGGATGGACTCATCATAGTTGTGTGAAAGCAACTCCAGAACCCGAGAAGCCCTGGAGAAGCCACCCAGTGGAAGGACAACCCTTGAAACTAACTCTTAAAAGATAAAATCATGTATCTGTTTCTGTGTACTTCAACTGTACTTGTGAGTATTTTTGTCTTACAACAGGTTAAAGAAGCAGAAACTGGACAGTCTCGGCATGTTCAGAGAGCAGGGAATCTTGGAGAAGATCTCTGGACAGACAATTGCTACATCAAAGCATAAGAGCAACGGCTAAAGGTCTAAATATCACTAATTGTTGGTTATGTATGCATTTGCCTGGGAAAGCTGAAAAAGGGGGTGTCTGTGCCTTAATACATTCTCATTGCTGTACTTATATACACAGTTATGAACCAAATATAACTAAGACTGTACATGATATGGAGACTAGGATAAATGAATATCAGAAGCAGTGGAATGGTGATTCAGGATCATTGTGGGATATGCTATGGTCTTGGCTTCCTGATGGATCATGGTGGAAATCGATAATAACCACTCTAACAATTATAGTAGTAATTTTGGTTAGCTTATGCTGCTGTGTACAATGCACTCCAAACTTAATAAATATGTGTATGCAATCTTTCAGGGAAATTAGGTTCACAAATGGAGAGAAAGAACGCTTTTTATACAGTCAATCAGAAAGAATGTTAATGCAAGTTAGTAAAGATCTCTGTGCTTTTGAAACAAAATGTAACCAGAAGAGGAGGGATTGTGATAAAATAATGTAATGCTACTTTTTGCTTCTGTAAATTTGCTTACGCTTAAAATTGCTTACAAAAGTATGTATCTTGTAGCCTTCCGGAGAATACAATATGAATCATTTTGTATATGTGTGTGTTTCAAAAGCAGCATCAGTACTTTTCCAGAGGAAATAGCCAAACCACTAACTGTCAGTTAGTAGCCTGGAAAGTACTGATAAGCAATGGGTGTTCCCATAAGGATGAAGTCTGATAAAGTTTGTAAGCCAAGCCCTTGTATAGTGGGGCGGGAAATGGGGTATAAGTATGTTGAATAGACTATGCTCAGGGTTCCATCCTGCTGCCTTGGATGTGAACCCGCTTCTGCAGAACCGCAATAAAACCAGAGAGAAAACTCAGATCCGTGTCGTGTCAGTCTCTCGTGCAAGTGCAATCTCACACCAGTAAGGCGTCTTCTGCCCCGTATGTTGCCTGCCCAATGCCTGTAGGGCAGTTATAGGGGGCGCTTCTTCAAGCGTACCATGGCATGTGTCCGTTTGCTTGGTTTGGGGGTTAGGGTGTGTGGCAGCTGGTGATGCAGCTGTGGTCTGGTTTCTGGGCGGTGGTTGTCTTTCGTCTATGGGATGGGTTTGGGTTTGAGTCCCAGCCATGAAAACCAACACTGGACCCAAAACAACACATGACGCCACCACCATTCTCCCTCACCAGACTCAAACCCAAACCCATCCCGGTTTCCAGTTCCGCGTGGCTTCGGGGCAGCAGGAATTCGCGACAGCTCACGATTCCTGCTGTGCTAGCCGCCGAGGTACCCCCGATCCAGATGGGTCAGGGGGATATGGCTGCCCTGTAGGGACAGCTGAAGAGAGAGGGGAGTCGGACAGGGGGTTGGGGGTGTCGCAGACCCCCTCCCCCTCCGGAAAAAACCCTTTTTCCCAAGGCGGTGGAGCTGCGGTCAGCAATGGCCGCCACGAAGAAGCCAGCAACCGGGTAAGATTGCGCTGGAGGAAGTAAGAAGAGTGAAAGTGCTGTCTGAGCCGGGTCAAGTAACATCTTGCAAATTGGCTGGAACTGAGCTGTCTGAATTGCTGGAGGATACATTGTATCCCTAAGAAGATCGAAAGCGGCGGAGAAGCTGTTAAAGGGAACTTTTTTTTTTTCTTCACTCTCCCATCCCATGGAAACAGCAGATATGTTTGGATATACTGGACATTGAAAGTGAATTGTTTTGAGAGTTGAAGCTAAGAGACAAAAGGGTTTTTGGACATTGAAAAACTTAAGAAATTGGAAAACCCTTGTTGGAGGTATGGATTTCTGATTATTTAAAATTGATATTGCAAATGGGAAGGGAGAGGAAAAAAAATTGGAGCAGAAGTTGAAAAAGGAGGAGATTGCCTAGAATCCCAAAGAAAGGTATATGGTAATTGGACCTCTTTGATTAAACATTAACCCCAGAAAGAGAAAGAGAAGAAGGAAGAAAAGTATTAATTTTTGGAAATTTTTTTTTTTTTGAATTATTCTTGATTAAAAATATTTGTGGTTGTTTTGGGAAAAGTTTTTTTTTTCATGATGGCATCGCTTGTGGATGAACTAAAGACTGAATATCAAAAATATAAAAAAGAAGATACTTTGGGCAGTTTGTTTCAATTCTTAGAAATGGCGTTATGTACTTATGAAAAGTTGATTACGCAGCAGAAGGACTGGGACGAAGAAGAAGAAGCCATCTTTGATGAACAATGGGTTCTTTCCAGGGAGGAGGAGAAAAAGGATAAGAAAAAGGGGATTTTAAGAATTATAAAAACAACCAAAGAAGAGAAAAATGAGCGGAAAGGTGGAGGCAAGGTTAGGAAGCAAAGGAAAGGGAGTAAGAAAAGGGAGGAGGAAAGACAAAGGGGTAAAAAGGGCAAGGAGAAGAATAAGCAAGAGAGAAAGGGGGGGAGGAGAAGCCTCAATGAGGGGAAGCAAGATCTAAAGAAAAAAAGTTTATTCAGAGACAATGGGTGAATTTAATTTAGGATAAAAGAGGGATTCTGGAGGGTACATAAGATTGTGTTTTTTATATGTGTATTTAGAGTATAAAATTTATTGTGTAATTTTAGAATCTTTTAAACAGAATCCCAAGAAAAATTGTTATATGAAGTACTTTTAAGTTAGGGTAATGAGTTAAAGGTGTCACTCCAGTTAGTGTATAGGAGAAGTATAGTAAAAGAAAAAAGATGAATGGATAGTTGGAAATAGAACAGACAAAGAATGTTATTGAAAATGGAAATAAGATTTGGAAGGATATATAAAGGTTTTGTTATTTTTTTTTTTTTTGTATATTGATAAAAGGCAATAACATTTTAATCAATAAGAAATAATTTGGATGAAAAGGAGAAGCTGGAATAAGATATGAAGTTAAATAGATAAAGTATTGGTTTGTTCTTTAATTATTATTATTTTTTTAGGAAAGAATTTATAAGCTGTTATGCCTTGATTGTTTATGCACTGTTTTTGTAAAACTGATAAAATTGGTTTATATATATAAAAAAGAAAATGATAATAAGATATGGAAGGATATATAAAGTGAATATGATGTTTGAATTTGTGTCTGTGTGAAGAGTTTCAACCCGGGATCAGGCAGCCTTCAGAAAAGATGTTTTAGTTTTGTTTATGTTTTGTGTTTTGTATGTTTATGAAAGGCAATAAAATTTTAATAAGCTGGAAATATAATTTGGATAAAAGGAGAAGTTTGGATAAGATATGAAGTTAAATAGATAATGTAAATATTGATATTACAATTTGGAGTTATGTTCTATTGGCTTTCTTCTTTAATTATTGTTATTTTTTTTTAGAAAAGATTCTTCAAGTTGTTATGCCTGGATTGTGTATTGGTTTTTTTTGTAAAATTAATAAAATTTGTTTAAAAAAAAAAAAAAACCCAAACCCATCCCATAGACGAAAGACAACCACCGTCCAGAAACCAGACCACGGCTGCATCACCAGCTGCCACACACCCTAACCCTAACCCCCAAACCAAGCAAACAGACACATACCATGAACACATATCCAGGCCTCAAACCCGGAGCCAAACGAAAACCCAGAACATCACATCACAGCCACCCGCTCAGGATATCACATCACAGAACTCAGGAGGTTACACCACAAAACCTCAGGATGTTGCAACACAGCCAACGACCCAGGAGATTACAGCACAAGACCCAGGATGTCACAACAATAGAACTCAGAAGATCATCACACAGCCCATTACCCAGGTCATTACAACATAGGAGGCTGATAGACACACAGCCAATACCTCAGCCACACGTGTTCTTACGAAAAAGCCAGCCAATCTGCAAACATCAACTCCATCAACCAATCAAGAAATGACAACACAGCCAACCTCCCCACCAGTATATATAGGGAGATGGCAGCTCCGATCACGCTTTGCTCGCACAAGCACGAAGCCGAAAGCACCAGCCTGAAGATGGCAAGTGGGACCTCATCGAAATGTTGCCAAGATGCTCTCAATCTTACACGGGAAAAGACCCGAACACGCCAAGACCTACATACATGTACTCGTGAAAATGTACGAAAATATATATGTATGTTCTGTCTCACTTGTAGCCACAAGTGAGAGTCCAAATGTCCCAAAGAAATAAACACAAACAAATAATACCAGAAACCCACAGAGTTAATTTGTCTCTGTAATCGTCGTTGGCAGCTTTCCCAGAAACTGTCTTCAAGCCGAGATAATGTAAGATAAATCAGGAACAGGAACAGAGAGCTTCTTCAAAGCTGCGCAGTAATTAACGAAGTTTGATCCAGACAAGGGCCGTCAACTAACACGCCTCCTTATATTCCTTGGAGGGGCGTGTCAGTCTCTCTAATTAGTCTCTGACTTGACGTTTCTTTTCAAATTGTGCTTGACATCTCAACCTGCGTCTAGTCCTTGCATCAACCCAACATTCGTCATCACTCAAGGACTCTGGTATATTCTGTGGATCAGCTGCTGACACCTGAGGTATGATTGAAGTGGAAGGTTCTGGAGAGGAGGGAGTTTCCAACACTCCCTCATTCTCCTGGCTCACGTCTGCATCTCTCATTAGAGCAGGCTCCAATTCCAATGCCAAACCTTCCTCATCACTTGACCCTGTGTCTTCTGATACATCAGACTCAAAGCTCACAGAAGGCTCAAACCTTCCAGTCACAAGACTATCCCTCACCGCAGGGCCCTTCCCCCGAGTCTGACAATCCGGATGTGGTTTCAATGGGAATTGTGCATGATATAGCCGGATAAGGTCCGGGGCATGCACCTTGGACGCATCCTCCCAGGAACAAATCTCTGTTTCATTTTCCAGCCTCCCTACAAAGTACTGAAATCATCCCTTCAGCCATCGTGAATTGTAAATGCCAGCCACCGTGGTATCAACAGGATCAGCGCTAGGCCCAGATGGAGGACCCGTATCGTCGGGAGAATGGAGAGTACACGATGGGGTGTCAGGTACCAAAAGGGAGCGGTGGAAGACAGGGTGAATGCGCATGGAGCACGGTAGGGTGAGCCGATAAGCCATGGGATTGATAACCGCCTTGATAGGGAAGGGACCAATAAAGTGATGATCCAACTTCCTAATCGGACGATCGACCTGGAGATGCTTCGTGGACAACCACACCTTGTCTTCCACAGCCAGCGGAGGCGTCGCTCGATGTGAACGATCCGCAAAATGTTTATAGTCTGCTTTCGCTTGTTCCAATTGTCTGGAAATCAATTGGTGCACTGCATATAATTCAGACAAAAAGTCTTGTGTCTCTGGAACTGGAGAATCCAAGATCGACAGGGGAAAAAACCTCGGATGGTAACCCGCATTTGCATAAAAAGGCGTCATGTGGGTGGAGGTATGCTGAGAATTATTAAAAGCAAACTCCGCCAACGGAAGATGGGTCACCCAGTCATTTTGCCGTTGATTACCAAAACACCTGAGGTATTGGGCGAGGATGCCAATTACTTTCTCAGTCCCACCATCGGTTTCCAGATGGTGCGCCAACGCTAAACATACTTGCACCCGTTATGCATTCATTAGGCTCTTCCAGAATTGAGCAGTGATCTGGACACCGCGATCTGACACAACTCTGTCCGGTAAGCCATGCAAACGGAATACATGTTGTATAAAAAGCTGGGCAGTAACATGAGCCAATGGTAACCTTCTACATGGGATCAAGTGGGCCATTTTGGTAAGCATGTCAACCACCACAAGTACCGTTGTATAACCCGACGACGAGGGCAAATGTGTTAAAAGTCCATGGAGATTGCCCCCCAGGGTCGGTTTGGAGTCAGTAGTGGTTGAAGAAGGCCAGGAGGGGCACCCGATGCAGTCTTTGCTTGCCGACACGGTATACAAGAGGCAACATAAGCGAAGACATCATGCCGGACTCTAGGACACCAAAAAGTCCTTGTGACCAGGTGAAGGGTTTTGAAGAACCCAAAATGACCCGCAGTTGGGTTGTCATGACATTGGGTCATGATGAGTGCTCTAAGTATTTTTGTGGGCACGTACAATTGACCCCGATGTCGCAATAAACCCTCTTCCAGAGTCCATGGAGAATCAGGACCAATTTCTCTCATTCGTTGCTGCAACCAATCATCCAAACGCTGCGCCTCTCGTACGCGAGCTCTCAAATCCACCGGTTCCTGGATCATGGCCAAAGATTCCGGTGGTAGCACTGTACGTGGAGGAAGAGGTTCTTCAGGACACAGATATTCCGGTTTACGGGATAGGGGATCGGCTCTTTTATTTTGACCACTGGAGATGTACGTGACCGAAAAATTGAACCTAGCGAAGAACAACGACCATCGGATCTGTCGTTGGTTCAATTTCCGAGCAGTGGTCAAGTGCTCCAGATTACGGTGATCTGTCCTAACCTCCACCTTGTGCCGAGCCCCCTCAAGGTGATGTCGCCAAACGTCAAATGCAGTCTTGATGGCTTGCAACTCTTTCTCCCAGATTGTATAATTACGCTCGGAAGTTGTAAGTTTCCTTGAGTAATATGCGCATGGAAAAAGAGGTGCGCTATCCGCTGGGGCTTGTAACAACACCGCTCCAATGGCCACGTTGGTTGCATCTGTCTCCACCACAAATGGACGATGGGGGTCGGGATGCCTCAAGATTGGTTCCGCAACAAAGGCTTTCTTGATGGCCTCAAAGGCCTGTTGCTGTGGAGGTCCCCACTGGAATGGAACCTTCTTGCGAAGGAGCTGGGTGATGGGATCCGTCTGGCAAAACCCAGGATGAAAGATCTGTAATAATTAGCGAACCCCAAGAGACGTTGCACATCTTTTACTCAACGAGGGGGTTTCCAACTACACAGAGCCTCCACCTTACGCGGGTCCATGGCAATGCCTTTGGGAGAAATGATATGTCCCAAGAACTCTATGGAAGTCTGGAAAAAGAAGCACTTCTCCAGCTCCAGAGTCTATGCTCCCGAAGACGTTGTAGTACCTGGCAGACTTGGTGAAGGTGGCTTTCCCTGGAATTGGAATAGATCAAAATGTCAGCCAGGTACACCACCATGAACCGATCAAGCATGTCCCTAAAAATATCATTCATGAAATGTTGAAAGACCACGGGGGCGTTGGTCAATCCAAAAGGCATTACCGTATATTCGAAGTGGCCATATCTAGTGCCAAACGCCATCTTCCACTTGTCCCCTTTGCACATCTGCACCAGGTTGTAAGCCCCTCGAAGATTGAGCTTTGTGAAAATAGTGGCCTCTCGTAGTCATTCCATCAGCTCGGGAATGAGCGGCAAAGGATAACTATTTTTCACCGTAATGGCATTTAACCTGCGGTAGTCACAACATAAGTGCAAATCCCCCGTCTTCTTTTTCACAAAAAGGACAGGAGCGGAAAGAAGAGACGATGACGGTCTGATAAGCCAAGTTCTTGTCCAGAAAATCTCGCAGAGCGACCAATTCGGGCTCAGACAGTGAATACAAATGACCCTTGGGTAGCAGAGCATTGGGTAGGAGGTCCACAGGACAGTCATAAGGTCAATGCGGGGGTAACCGATCCGCCTTCTCGCTAAAAACATCCAAAAAGACAGATAGTTCAGGAGGTACAGAGATGGCGGGGGCAACAATGTCCTGACCAGCACAGATGTGTCTTAGATGGTCCACACACTGGAGACTCGGGAACGAAATAGCGTTTTGTGCCCATGCTACCCGAGGATCGTGCAACTGTAGCCAAGCCATTCCAAGAACCAAGGGGAGATGGAGGTCCGAGGTGATATAAAAGCTAATCGCCTCCTCATGGTCCCCAATGACCAGACGTAATGGCTGAGTAGCAAAACGAATAGGCCCAGACCGCAGTTCCCGCCCATCAATGGTTTCTACTTTAATGGGAGGCTCCACAGCAACCAAGGGAATTTTATAATGGGTGACAAAAGTCTGGTCCATGAAATTGGTAGTAGCCCCCGAGTCCACCAACGCCACCGCAGGAATCCTCTCCGACTGGGACTGCAAGAAAACCTGCATGTCCAAAAGCAAATGTCGGGGAGGACCAGAGTTCACCTCCGCTACTTCGGGTGGTTGTGCGGTATGTGCCCGACCTAGGGTTTCCCCGAAGCCGGGCCTGCCCCGTTTTCCGACGGTACAAGATGAGAGTCGGGCACTGGCTTTCATACCCCCCGTCGTTTACCAGGACAGGAACTGGCAAAATGTCCTGACCCTCCACAGTATTGGGGGCTTGCTGCACGAAAAGCCGCCAATACAGGAAACAACGTTGCCAGCCAATCAAGACAAAAAAATGCTACAAAACAGACAGAAGATATTAGAAACACCAATCAAGCAGAACACAGCAAACTCCAAGACCAATAAACACAGACCGAGACTCCCAGCCAGATGAGATTCTGCCAAAACGTCCTACAGCTTTAAAAGCACAACTATAATGACGTGAGAAAATACCCGAACAAAGCTGAATATCATATATATAATTTGTATTTAATGTAAAAATTACACATACACACTCACACACACTTATTTATGACAAAAATGTAAATGCTTAATGATAACAAAATAAAACGTTCAGAGCTAGAAGCCGCCGCCCCCGCCCCCGCCCCCCGCACCTTCCAAAGAGACAGAAGAGCCTTTCAGATGCCAGGTGGAGGATTGAGAAAGCTCAGATCTGCAGCCGAGGAAAAGGGGGGGGGGTGGCTCTTCCAGCCTCACCTGGAGACAGGCAAGGAAAGGTGTCCCTGGGGTCACTTCGCTCGCTTTACCACTTCGCTGCCAAACCCAGCCACAGCCAGTGATTATTTGGGGGCGGCGGAGGGGGGAGAGAGAGAGAGAGAAAGCATATTTCGCATTATTAGGGGAGGAAAGGAGGTGAAACAAAACTCACTCTTTCACCGAGACCTACAAAACGCCAATCTACCACGTTCTAGGAGATCTTAAAAACCACCAAACGCTCCCACTTGCCGTTCCCGCGCCTCCCGGATCAGGTCCCTGACATGCACGCTCCCACACACGGCGGCGGCAGCAACAACAGCGCTCGCTGTCAGCTCTCCCCATTAGTTCTCTTGGTTTGAATTGCTCCCGGCTCTCTCTCTTTCCTCCCCCCCCGCACCCACGCAGAGGCAGGAAAGGAAAGGGAGCCGGAGCCATGCGTAGCTCGCCACTTTTCCAGCCCTCGCTGCCTCTCTCAACATCAAAGCCTCAGAAACGCAGGCAAAGCCGCCACAGCAGTAGTGCCCTGAGTTGCTTGCTTCTCCACTACTGCCTCCTCCTCCTCCTCCAGCACCTCCTTCTCTGGGTAGGGCGATTCTTAACTAACCGAGCATGCTCAGGCAACTCAGGGCGCTACCGCTGTGGCGGCTTTGCCTGCGTCTCTGATGCTTCGATATTGAGAGAGGCAGCGAGGGCTGGAAGAGCGGAGAGCTACGTACAGCTCTGTCTCCCTTTCCTTTCCTGCTTGCATGTGGGCGCGTGTGGGGGGGAGGGGGAAGGAAAGAGAGGCGGGAGCAATTCAAAGCTACAGAACTAATGGGGAGAGCGAACAGTGGGTGCTGGGGATGGGGACTGTTGTTGCCTCCGCCGTGTGTGGGAGCTGGTTGGCACGTGCATCTCAGGGACCTGACTCCGGGGTCCCTCAAAGAGTTGGGAGGTGAGAGAACTGTGTGGCCCATATTAATTGCTTTTGGGGGCTATTTCTTCTGCGGCCCACCAAAGTTTTTCCACGGCCCACCGGTGGGCTACAGCCCACCGGTTGACAACCGCTGATCTAGTCCAGTGGTCCCCAACATTTTGGGCACCAGGGACCGGTTCTGTGGACAGGTTTTTCCACGCCCCTGACTGTGTTTTTTTTTGTGCTGCCTGCAACCCGCAGATGGGGCTTTGCTGGTTTGCACAGCCTAGTTTCTGGCATGCCAGTTGGGGATCCCTGATCTAGTCCAAACCCCTGCTCAACTAGGAGGGTCTATATACCTGTCGGGCTCTGGAGGTCCAACCGGGCTTGCAGCATATTTATTTATTTTATTTATTTATTTGATTTGTCAATCACAAGATAATAGGTATAAGGATAAACATAGTTATGAATACAAGAAATGGATATATATAAGAAAAATAAAAGAAACAATAGGACAGGGACAGTAGGCACTTTGGTGTGCTTATGTACACCCCCTACAGGCCTCTTAGGAAAGGGGTGAGGTCAATAGTAGAAAGTCTAAGGTTAAAGTTTTTGGGGTTTGGGGAAGAAACCACAGAGTCAGGTAGAGTATTCCAGACATTGACCACTCTGTGGCTGAAGTTGTATTTCCTGCAATCAAGTTTGGTGCGGTTAACCTTGAGTTTGTATCTATTGTTTGCTCTTGTGTTGTTATTGTTGAAGCTGAAGTATTCGTTGACCAGTAGGACATTGCAGTGTATGATTTTATATACTATACTTTGATCGGACCAAAGACAGTGTAGTTGTAGGTTTTCTAGGTCTAGAATTTTGAGTCTGGTGGCATAAGGTATTCTGCAATGAGTAGAGGAGTGTAAAACTCTTCTTGTGAAATATTTCTGGACTTTCTCAACTGTGTTAATATCAGATACGTAATGTGAGTTCCAGACTGATGAGCTGTATTCGAGTATTGGTTTGGCAAATGTTTTGTATGCCCCAGTTAGTAGTGTGATATTACCAGAGAAAAAACTACACAGGATTAGGTTAACAACTCTTAATGCCTTTTTGGCTAAGTAGTTACAGTGGGCTCTAGCACTTAGATCATTAGAGATGAGTATTCCAAGGTCCTTGACAGAGTTTAGATCATCAAGGTCTTGACTATTCAGCTTGTATTTTATTTTCTGATTTTTTTTTGCCAATATGTAAGACAGAGCATTTATTTGTTGAGATTTGAAGTTGACATTTGTTTGACCATTCTGATACATAGTCGAGGTCTTTTTGAAGGGTAGCAGTATTGTCGTGTTGAATAGCTTTATATCGTCAGTGAAGAAAACACAGCTGCTCTTAATATGATCACAGAGGTCATTTATGTAGAGTATGAAGAGAGTTGGTCCAAGAACACTGCCTTGGGGGACTCCACTGTTGACAGGTACAGAATGTGATAAGACGCTCCCAATTTTGACCATTTGTTGTCTGTTTGACAGGAATGCATAATCCAGAGCTCGACACATCAGGGGACTAGCCAGGGTGTCGGGTGGACCACTACTGCGATCGTGGACAACGTCAGTACCAGCCTCCCGGATGGTCACAGCTGCTCTCAGCTGCGAAGATCGAAACAGACATGAAAGTGGGGGGCGGCGACTGGATAGCTGGGCTAGAAGAGGACCTGCTAAACATACTGCACACACTGGGGGAATGGATGGGAGGAAATGGAACAAGAAGGGGGGTTGGATGGGAGACACTGAATACGCTGGGAAACACAAGCGTAGGGCTAGGTGACATGAAGTAGGCACGGGGGATGTTAGATACTTTGGCGGATGTTAGGCAGGTGGGAACAGCTGGGAGGGGCTGGATTAACTTTGGTTTATTAAGCGCTGAGAAGCAGAAAGAGCTAACTTTGATTGGGTTATCCGTTCTTTCTACTGAGGACTGGAATACTGAAATAAACCAAACGTTACTACGAAGCCTGTGAATGACGTCTATTTGTTCAAGTAACCCTCCAGTACCTAGAAGAGGCTGAGAATACCATTTCAGACAAATGGCAGTCCAGTCTCTTCTTGAAAGCCTCCAGTGATGGGGCATCCACAACTTCTGAAGGCAAGCTGTTTCACTGTTTTTTTCTCACCATTAGGAAATTTCTTCTTACTTTTGGTTTGCTTCTCTCCTTGATTAGATTCCATCCATTGGTTCTTATCTTGCCTTCTGATGCTTTGGAAAATAGTTTGCCCCCCTCATCTTTGTGGCACTCCTCAAATACTGCAGCACTGCGATCAGATCTCCCAAAGACTTTTCATTAGACTAGACATACCCAGTTCTTCCGAACTGAAGAAGCTTCTTGGACAAGAAGTGAAACATCTTCAAGGAAAAACAAAAGTCCGGTTGCCTTTTGAAAAAAAGCATCTTTGGCACAACCATGACCTGGATGACAGAATTTCCATAGACAATCAACTTGTCTAGTTTCTAGCAATTGTTCAAATACAATTTAGAAACATTTGTTTCTCAGTAAATATCAACAGTTGTCAGTAAAGTACAGGATTGAGATGGGATTGGCCAGGCTCCTTTATATGCATTCACTGCTACAGAACTTAGAACAGAACAGAAGAATTGGAAGAAGCTTTGGAGGTCTTCTAATCCAGGGGTCGCCAACCTTTTGGACCTCAGGGACCACCAAACTTATCATTTTAAATTCTGCAGACCAGAGATCCTGGGAAAATCCCCCCAAAAAGTCTGCAGGAAAATTCTCCACCCCGTTTTCCTACCAATCAATCAGTCTTTATTTGGGATCGCAGGATCCCATCTCCAGCTCCGTTCTCAGGGGAGAGAGAGAGAGACTTTTGCCTTCATGCAAGGAAAGCTGCAGAAGCCTTTCTTTCTTTCCCCCAAACTCCACCAGAAATGAGTCTTTGTGAGACTTGTTGCACCTGTGCAGCCTCTTGGAGCAGGAGGCCATGCAGGGTCCCAAAGACTCATTTCTGGCGGAGTTTGGGGGAGAGAAAGAAAGACTTTTGCTGATTTCCTTGCATGCAGCCAAAGGCAGAAGAAAGAAGTGGAAAGAAGCAGCCCAGTGCCTAGGCCAGGCGCATGGGGTGAGTAGGGCAAGTTCCCCCCTCCGCCCTTTCCCCCCTCCCCTCACTACCTCGAGTTGTTCACAATGCAAGCAATGCAAGCCTTGTGTTCCCGCACAGCCTAGATTAATTGCTTTGGGAGGGATATTTCTCTGCGGACCACCCACATTTTCTCACGGACCACCAGTGGTCCCCAGCCCACTGGTTGGCAACCACTGTTCTAGTCCAACCCCCTGCTCAAGCAGGAAGGACCCTATACCATTTTCAACAAATGGTTGTCCAATCTCTTCTTAAAAACTTCCAATGATGGAGCATTCACATCTTCTGAAGGCAAGCTGTTCCACTAATTATTCTTTTTTTTTTTTTTTCAAAAAAGCTTTTATATATACAGTGATTCCATTCCATTTCAACCGTGTGTCAACTTGGTACATGTTTCATGTGCTTACAATTATATTTTCCTAAACAATATATCAATAATCACATTTTCTTATACATCTTATCTAATATATCTGTTTTTTAACAATCTTATTGTTGTATACACTGCTCAAAAAACTGAAAGGGAACACGAAAATAAGACATCCTAGATCTGAATGAATGAAATATTCTTATTAAATACTTTTGTGGGAATAAACTTTGGCCTGAGCTTGAGCAATGATTAATATAATGCCTTATACATTCATGCCTGTCTAAAGGTCATTAAGATAGTACAAAGAAAAGAGAACAATAAGAACAAATACAAACAAAGAGGCAGCTTAGACAACTGCAAACAAGCCTGTACTATATCTAATTGTTAATACACAATGTAATTGCTTACTATGCACAAAAATCTCAATAAAAGGAAGCACTGGAATTTTATTCTGGGCTCCCATCCCAAGTACACCAGCCTGTGTCTCATTCTTTCCATGGGAGACCACCACAAGTGGTGACCCCGACGTGATCCACTGCAGGTGGTACGTGTCTGGACCTCCGTGTTTCCTCGCCTGGAATAGGTAAAGTACATACTTAACTATTGCTGGACAATAGGATTATTCAGGGAACATGGGGGGGAAACTCTCTCAGCCACAGGAACGTCATGTTAGTGAGCTGCTGAAGTTAGTCAGGACAAACTTCTTTATCTTTAAACCCTCTGGAGAGGAGCAAATAGTTCTTTCAAAAGATAATGTGAGAGAGCTGCTGCTAGAGATCTGGCGGCAATGTCCCTGGTGTCCAGAGAAAGGCTCTTTAAAGTTAGACACATGGAGGAGAATTGGAACTATCCTTCATGAAGAGCCACGGGCAACACCTGAAATTTTGATATATTGGAAGGTTGTTATGACTGCTTTAGAGACCCAGCAACAACCTCTTTTAAAATCTTTAGTAGAACCTCCTCCTTATAGAGGAATTGTATTGCACCCGCCTTCCCCAAAACTGGAGTGTGCTTTATCATTTCCACAGCCTATGCCTGTGAATGATAAAATCCAACCAAAAATGGGAAAAGTTCAAACAATGATGCATCAGGCTTTCAATGAGGGGAAATTAGAGCCTGAAGAGATTCCCCAGATGAATTTGATTCCAGTCAAAAGGCAAGTGGATGCTCAAGGCAATCTGCAGACTGAATGGGTTCCGATTCCTTTAGCAGTTCTTAGGGAAATTTAAAAAGCGGTAAAAGATTATGGTATTCAAAGTCCTTTTACAAAGGGGCTCCTGACAAGTTTGGCTACCTCACGCATGATTCCTAGTGACTGGAAAGATTTAATGAGAATGATATTGAGCTCTACTCAGTATGTGGTTTTTGACTCAGAATACCAAAGGGAGGCTGTCACTAGGGGAAGGAATTCGGGGGGGCTGTATACTCCAGACCAAATCTCCGGGGGCAGGCTTGTTTGAATCCACTGCTGATCAAGCTGCTAATTTGCCTGATCACGTATTTCCAGTGGTTATGGCAGCTGTCCTTGGGGCGTTGTCCCGCATCCAGGATGTGGGAACCCCAGCACGGTCTTTTTCTCAAATTAAGCAAACAGCATCTGAGTCTTATAATGATTTTGTGGAAAGGCTACAATTGGCTATTACCAGGCAAATCTCTAATGAGGAAGCTGCAAAAGAACTTTTGCTGAAATTGGCAGTTGAAAATGCAAACGCTGACTGCAAATGTATCTTACAGCCTTTGGTGGCTAGAGGTGAGGTTACTCTGTCTGATCTGTTAAAGGCATGTGCAGTGGTGGGTTCTCAGGCTTACAACATGGAGACTTTGGCTATGGCATTGCAAAAAGGGATGAAACCTACAGGGAATTGTTTTAATTGTGGAAAGTGTTGTGTCCGCGAAATGATGCCAGGAGTTGGTGACTTCAATGCAAGCTCTTTTATTGGTATGCTGGAACCGAACTGGCGAAAGGAAAAAAGCCCGTGGCTTTTATTCCTTTCGCCGCCGCGGCCGCAGCCAATGGCACCGCTTTGAATCTCCTGCGGTCTGAACGGACCAATCGCGGGAGATTCTTAGCGAGCCAATCAGCGCGGCTCGCCTGACCAATCGGAGAGCCCTGCGCTTTGGCCAATCAAAGCGCGGGGATCTCGAGTATGTTAATGAAGGACAGAACACCCCTCCCCTCTTGGTTCAGTCCTTACGTTGCGTAGTCACGTAGGTAGGCGGGGCTCCGTCTGGTCCTACTTGACCTGCGCAACTCAGTTGTAGGCTGGATCCCGGCCGGTTCGGTCGGGATCTCCTCTGCTCCTGCTGCTGTCGTGGGAACCGGCTGGTCGATCGGGCCGGTCCTTTCTCCGTAGCTCCCTCCTGGGCCTTCCGGGTTGGTTGAGCTACGGGTTTCGCCGCTCCCGCTCGGTCTTTCCGGGTCGGTCGAGCTGGTTTGGCTGTTCCTTCCTGGTGAGGGGTCGTGGTGGCTGCGTTCCGGTGAGTACTGCTGGTTTATTTTTCTTTGGATTTGGTCCCCTGGGTATTCCCTCCCCCCTTGGCTTGCGTTGTGGGGGTTGGGTTAACTTGTTTGTGCGTCGGTGGTTTGTTGGTTTGTAGTTCTCGACCTAAGTTGGTCGATGTGGCGTTTCCACGCTCGTCCGTCTGCTGTTTGTAGCCGGTACGAGTGTGGGCCTGTTGCTTGGGTGATGACGGCTGGGATCCATAGAGGGTCTCCCGTCAGGTTCTTTGCATATATGGGGTCCCCGGGTGCGAAGGTTCGGTGTTTGGTGCTTGAGTCTGGGGGCCTCTCCGGGTTATACGTGGGGTGTAACCTGTCGAGTGGGGACCTTAGCTTTCTGCCCATTAGTAGTTCGGCTGGGCTTTTATTGGTTGTGGTATTTGGGGTTATGTGTTGGGTGAAGAGTAGTTTGTTGATTTTCTCTTGGATCTCCCCGTGGTCTATTTTCCGGATGGTCTTTTTAGTGAATTGGACCATCCGTTCCGCCCTACCGTTCGCCGCTGGGTGCGCCGGTGCTGTCAGCGTGTGGCGGATGCCCCTTTCCGCTAGGAATTTTTCGAATTCCAGCGAGGTGAACTGGGGCCCGTTGTCGGAGACGACGACGTCTGGGAGGCCGTGTGTTGCAAAGAGTTTGCAGAGTTCTTTGATCACGGCCTCCGTGGTTGTCGTCTTCATGTTGCTTACCTCCAGCCAATTGGAGTAAGCGTCAACTGTTATGAGGAAGGTGTGTCCTTTTGTGGGCCCGGCGAAGTCTATATGGATTCTAGACCAAGGTCCCCTTGGGGTTTCCCACTCTAGGACGGGTGCTGTGGGTGGGCTGGGCCTCGTTTCCTGGCATCATTGGCACCTAGCTACCCAGGCCTCTATTTGTTTGTCCATCCCTGGCCACCAAGCGTAACTTCTGGCCAGGGCTTTAGTCCTCACGATGCCAGGGTGCCCCTCGTGTAGCATTTCCAAAACCTTCCCCTGTAGCTTTTCCGGAATGACCACCCTGTCCCCCCATAGTATGCACCCTTTTAACAATGAGAGTTCCGTTTGGCGGTTTCGGAACGTTTTGACGGACTCGTCGTTGTCCCTTTCCGGCCACCCTTTCTCCACCCAATGCAACACCCGCGCCAGACGTTTGTCTTTATTAGTCTCTCGGGCAATGTCTGACGCGGTTATGGGCAGGTTGGGTAGAGTCTTTATGCTGAGGGTGGTCGTCGTGGGTGCTGGGTCAATGTCGGGTTCCGGTAGCGGCGAGCGGCTTAAGGCGTCTGCATGGGAGATCGTCTTACCCAGTCTGTGTATGAGTTTGTAGTTGTAGGCGGCCAGGAACTCGGACCACCTTGTCATTCGGGGAGACAGAATGTTCGGGGTGGCCCGGTTCCCTGCAAGGATTCCCAGCAGCGGCTTGTGGTCCGTTATGATGGTGAAAGTCCGGCCGTAGAGGTATTCGTGGAATCGTTTTATGGCGGCAACTATAGGTAGAGCCTCTTTGTCCAGTTGGCTATAGTTCCGCTCCGGTTTGGTGAGGGTCCTTGAAAAGAATGCGATGGGCGCTTCTTTTCTGTCGGGAAGGGTATGGCTGAGGACAGCGCTGACGCCGAAGGGTGATGCGTCGCATGTGACGGCCAGAGGTAGGGTCTCGTTGAATTGTATGAGGACGGCGTCGGAGGTGAGGAGGTCCTTCGTTCTTTGGAAGGCGGCTTGCTCCCGTTTCCCCCAAGTCCAGGTCGCCGCCTTGTCCAGGAGCCTATGCAAGGGCTCCACCGCCGTCGCCTTTTGGGGTAGGAAAACATTGTAAAAGTTCAGTAACCCCAAGAATGCCTGTAGCTCAGTCTTTGATTTGGGGGTGGGGGCTTCTTTGATGGCCTTGATTTTTTTGCTTGTGGGGTGAATGCCGTGCCGGTCTAGGAGGTAGCCCAGGAATTCCACTTGTTCCGTGCAAAGCTGGCATTTTTCCCTCTTTACTTTTAGTCCCGTCTCTTTAAATTTAGTTAGGACCTCCCTTAGTCGACCTTCTAGTTCGGCTTGGTTGGCTGCCGACACTAGGACGTCGTCGAAATAAGGTACCACCCCCTTGATACCTTGCAATAGCCTCTCCATTAGGCTTTGGAATATGCCCGGTGCCACGCTGACTCCGAATTGGAGTCGGTTGCATTTGAATGCTCCCCGGTGGGTGACAATGGTCTGCGCTTCTGCCGTTTGCTCGTCGACCGGCAACTGTTGGTATGCCTGGGTGAGGTCGAGCTTGGCGAAAACCTTGCCCCCTCCCAGTGAGTGCAGTAGGTGTTGTACTACTGGGACGGGGTAGGCGCTTTGTTGCAGCGCGCCATTTAGGGTGGCCTTATAGTCCCCACAGATCCTCACCGACCCATCGGGCTTGATCGGGGTGACTATGGGGGTCTCCCACCGGGCGTGGTCTATGGGCTGCAGGACCCCTTGTTTGACGAGCTTGTCAATTTGCTCGTCTATTTTGGGTTTCAGTGCGAATGGCACCCGCCTTGGTTTCAGGCATTTGGGGGGGACGTTAGGGTCTAGGTCGAACGATATAAGGGGCCCTCGGTACTTGCCTAGGTTTCCGTCGAAGACCTCTTGGAACTCCCGGGCTAGTTGCTGCTCCCAGCCGTCATCGGTGACGTGGTCGACTCCTGTGAGGGCGATGTCGAGCGGGGTGAACCATTGTAGTCCCAGTAGGCTTGGGCGGTCGCGGTCAACGATCATTAGGGGGAGTCGTTCGGTGTGCCCCTTATAAGTGATGTTAAAGCTTTTGGTGCCGACTACCGGGATGCGATTTCCCTGGTAGTCCTTTACAATGAGTCTCTGGCTGTCTACGTTCCTCCTTTGGAGGGTCGGCACCAACCGCTTTATCTCGTGCCATGCAATCATGGAGAGGTAGGACCCGGAGTCCACCTCCATTTTGCATGGCTGGCCCTCGATGCATACCTCGACGTGGACCTTCCGGGCGTCGTTGGTGATGGCGTGGCCGATGGTGACTGTCTGGTGGGTCTCCTCTCTCCGCCGGTTGTCGCTGCCTCGCGAGGATCGTCCGTTCCGGTCCCATCAGCTGTCCGAGGGGCGATCTCTGGTCTGGGGTGGTGTGCTTTCCCTCCTCCGGTCACTCTGGTCCCATCGTGCCGGACTGCGGTTTTTCTTCAGGCGGCAGACACGGGCGATGTGTCCCTTTTTATCGCAATGCCGGCAGATTGATTCGAAAAACCGGCATTCTGACCTGGGGTGGTCGCCGCCGCAGCCGGCACAGTTGGTCCTCGACTTACGACCTCGCCGGTTCCGTGGGTCGCACCCTGTCTGGAGTCGATGGATGTCCTCCTCGTCATCGGACGTGCCGGATGCTGAGTGGAAGTCGCCCTGGTGGGTGGTCGTCTCGGTTTTGGGCTCGGTCGACCTCGCCGGGTTGTTGTTTCCGCTGCGGTCCCCCGTGTTCGGTCTGCGCATGCTGTCGGCGGAAGTTCGGGTTGCTTCGGCGGCTGCGGCTGCGGTGAGGGTGTCTGCTAGGCTGATGTCGCCCTTAGCCATCAGCCGGCTCTGGAGGGCGGGGTCCCACAACCCGAGCACGATTCGGTCTCTCAGAGCGTTGTTTAGGTTATCGAATTCGCAGAGCCCCCCTAAACGCCGCAGCTCGGCGACGAAGTCGCTGAAGTTCTCACCCGACCTCTGGTCCCGCCGGTAAAACTCGTTTCGCCGGATCAGGATGGGTACCTCTGGAGCATAGTGCCGCCGCAGTATGGGTTCGAGGACGTCCCAGTCCATCGCGGTGGCATCGGCGGGTTTGGCCAGCGCTTTGGCCATCTGGAAGACCTCGGTTCCGCAGTGGGTCAAGAAGACGGCGCGTTTCATTGGGCCGGAGGCGTCCTTCATGCCGGTGCACTCGAGGTACATGCGGAATCGGTCGGAGAACGATTCCCAGTCCTCGGTGGTGGGGTTGAAGGGGGCGGGCGGTGCGATTTTCGCCATCTCGGAGGTTCGTCTGGCTTCCGTCGGACACGTGGTTCGGTTCAGGGTCTGGATCCCACCTTCGTCGCCAGTGTTGTGTCCGCGAAATGATGCCAGGAGTCGGTGACTTCAATGCAAGCTCTTTTATTGGTATGTTGGAACCGAACTGGCGAAAGGAAAAAAGCCCGCGGCTTTTATTCCTTTCGCCGCGGCGGCCGCGGCCAATGGCACCACTTTGAATCTCCCGCGGTCTGAACGGACCAATCGCGGGAGATTCTTAGTGAGCCAATCAGCGCGGCTCGCCTGACCAATCGGAGAGCCCCGCGCTTTGGCCAATCAAAGCGCGGGGATCTCAAGTATGTTAATGAAGGACAGAACAGAAAGCCTGGCCATTTTAAAGCCCAGTGCCGTGCCCCTGGGGGGGGGATGGCATTTAACAAAAACAAAATTAAGGACGTCCATCCAAAATCAGTCTGTCCAAAATGCAAAAAAGGGTTTCATTGGGCAAATCAATGTCGCTCTGATCAGAACCAAAATCCAGGAAACTAAATTTGGGGCGTGCAGCTAGCCCCGCTCCCAAGGCTGTCACAAAAGCATCACCTGCAATTACTGGGAATGCAGGTTTGGGTTTAAAAATGTTGAACTCAATTAATGTGACCTTTCCTAATCAAGTGTACATTGAGGACACTCATTTGCATGGGCCACTGCCAGAAAAAACAGTGGGATTAGTACTTCCCATGTCTTCTGCAGCAGAAAAAAGGTTTTTTGTTATTCCAGGAGTTATTGATCAAGATTATAAAGGGGTTATTACGATACAATTGTACACTGATACTCCCGCATCATTAATGGCCGGTGACTCTATTGCCCAGTTATTACTGCTTCCATACATCCCTATAAATCCTTTAATTGGGATCCCACGAACTAGTGGTTTTGGGTCCACTGAAATGGCAAGTTCTCCAGTTGCTGCAGAATTGCTAGCGCTGACAAAAAATTTGACCACAGACCAACCAAAAATGACAATTGAAATTCAGGGAAAATCATTTTCTGGCCTTATAGATTCCGGAGCAGATGTCTCTGTGATACGCCAAAAGGAATGGCCAAATGAATGGGCGCTTGAAGACTCTCCGGCTGTTCGTGGAGTGGGTGGTATGCAGTTTGCAAGAAGTAGTGTACATTGGTTGAAGGCATTGCATGGAGAAACTGGTGAGACTGCAAGGATTCAACCTCTTGTGTTGCCCCTGCATATAAACTTGTGGGGTGGAGATTTGCTGTCACAATTTCGCACAAAAATTGTGATTGGATAATGGAAAAATTACATGATCGATGCATTCCTGATACTCCGTTTGCTTTGGCAATTTTACAAACTCCAGCCTTGCCTACTGCAGCTTTATTTCAATTCCATGAAGCGCAGGTTTATATCATTGAATGGTTGCATTTGCAAAATACTCCCCGAAAAACAGTTTCTACTATGGCTATGCTTTATAGTGAGTTAATCATCAAAGGCCGAAATCGCAGTATGCATTTATATGGCATAGATATAGTTCAGCTATTTTTACCTATCTCCCTCACTCTGTGAGAAACTTGGTATAGTCAATCCATTGAATTGCAAATTGCTCTTGAAAATTGGCCAGGGAAGATTTCTTGCCACACCCCCAGTGACCCTCGTTTCCAATTGCTTCGAAACGTATCTGTAAATTTTAATTCAGTTATTCCTAAGCAGCCAGTTGGGGGAGTGACTGTTTATGCGGATGGTGGTAAGACCTACGGCGCTTGTGCATGGAGACAGGAAGGGGTATGGAAAACAAAAATTACCCCTCCTCAGCAATCAGCACAAAGGGCTGAATTTGCTGCTGCTATTTTGGCCTTACAGGAATTTGCACAAGAACCGCTAAATCTTCTTGTGGATTCTCTTTACGTTTATCAATTGATACTTAACATTGAATTTGCTTATCTTTCTCCATCTGTTGATGCTAATCTTATGAGTTTGTTTCTAGCTCTGCAAAGCTGTCTTCATTCTCGCACACATTCTCTACATATCGCACACATTTGCAGCCACCAGCCACTTCCCGGGGAGCTGCAGGAAGGGAATGACGTGGCTGACGCAGCGGCCTCGGCCATGTCCTGTCTCTCGCTTTCTCCTGTTACTCCATGGGACTCACATAGCTATTTTCATCAAAATGCCAAAGCTCTTTGTAAACAATTTGGTCTCACTGCTGCAGAAGCTGCAGCTATTATTCAACAATGTCCTAGTTGCAGTGCTCAATCCACTGCTCTTCCTCAAGGAGTAAATCCTTGGGGGACATCTGCTTGTCAGCTATGGCAGATGGATGTCACACAACACCCTCCCTTCAAACCATGGCACCATCTGCATGTCACGATTGATACATATTCAGGATTTATTATGTCAACACCTCAACGAGGAGAGGCTACAAAACATGTAGTCAACCATTGCCTCCGTACCTTCACACATGTGGGGCCACCAATGGAGATCAAAACCGATAATGGCCCTGCTTACATTAGCACCGCCTTTGCGGAATTTTGTCATCGATGGTCAATTATACATAAATTTGGCATTCCCTACAATTCCACTGGTCAGGCCATTGTGGAACGAGCTCATCAGACACTCAAACAAGCACTCCTTCACACAAAAACAAAAACGGGGGAAGTGGATGGATATGGCTTGCCTTACATACAAAACATTCTTAATATTACCTTATACACTTTAAATTTTTTAAACATGACAGGATCTCCCGCTGCTACAGCAGCCAGTAGGCATTTTGCTTCCTCCCCTTCTGCAGGTACGCCAAGACCGAAAGTTCGGTATAAGAGACTACCAGATCCAACGTGGAAAGGACCTGTCCCGCTGATAACTTGGGGCTGAGGATACGCTGCTGTTGAAGATGAGGGGACAGTTGTTTGGGTTCCTGCGTCCTTATCATCAGCCAAAGGGGCAAGGGGATGGATTTGGGGGAATGGAAAAGAAACACGTAGATCCAGGACTTGGGGAAGCTAGCAAACCTTCATAATAAAACTGATTGTTGGGTATGTATGCACATGCCAACTCACAAAACATCAGGGCTTCCAATGGTTGCAGTACCTCTGGCCGAAGGTGACTGGTATAAGGGACAATGCTATGGTTGTTCAGGGATGTGGTCTAACAGTTGGACTACAAGTAACATAAATACATTGCATCTTGGAAGCCGAATCCAAGAGGTGGCGGGTATCTGCTGGACCCACAATGAGACGGTAGAAAATATGACTTACTTGGGAACATATCCGTTTTGCAACAAAACAATTGTTATTAGCAATGGAAGTCGGGTTTATCCAGATGACATGAAAACTAAAAATCTCACTTACTTTGTGCATAATATTTCTAAATTTGATATCATATCTTTGATCAATGAAAATGGGTGTCCAATTATCCCTGCCACATGTTGTCCCATCATGATAGAAAACCAGCTGCCCAAATGTGCAAATGGGAAATACGCACCACCGCCCACTTATTTGGCTATGTTAATGGAATCCTTTGCAAAATTAATCTATGCTGAACCAAATACGGTTGGTCATCTCCTGGGAGCAAATCTATGGTTGCTGTGTGGACGGATGGCCTATGATCGCATGCCAGCACGATGGAAAGGAGTCTGCACCTTTGGGAAAGTAATCCCATCTCATGTCATTTTAAAATCTTTGGGAACTGCTCATATCCGCAATGCGCGTTCCGCAACGGAAGTAAACTCTGTTTTGAATCATGACTACTGGACACAGATATCAAGGGGAGTTATTCCTCCTTTAGGAGTCATGATGAACTATAGAGATTTGCATCGTTTAAACAATTGGACAGTTACTATGTTTAAAGACACCATTAAAACGCTAAAGCTGCTTGAAGAAGAGCAAGGAAAAATCCTTGACTTTGTCCTGCAAACCAGATATGCGATGGACACTATTTTGGCAGTGCAAGGGGGAGTTTGCGCTGTGATTCATACACATTGTTGCATGTATATCTCTGATTATTCTCCAAACATTACCGCTACTATACAGCATATGGAACAAACCCTGAATGAGAATCCATTACAATCAAAGGACGAGGGTCTGGACATGTGGTCTGCACTTTGGTCCTGGTTGCCAGATGGTTCATGGATTCATCACCTAATTGTTGGAGCGATATTGCTTGTTATATTTTCTCTCTGTGTATGCTGTTGTATTCAATGTCTCCCTGGACTTTTAGGAATGTGTCGGGTGAAGCCTGTGGAAGGAGAATTGCTGTTGCAGATGGCGAAAAGCTACCGAGGCATCCGCGATCATCAAAAAACTAAAACAGGGGAGATGTGGGAATAAACTTTGGCCTGAGCTTGAGCAATGATTAATATAATGCCTTATACATTCATGCCTGTCTAAAGGTCACTAAGATAGTACAAAGAAAAGAGAACAATAAGAACAAATACAAACAAAGAGGCAGCTTAGACAACTGCAAACAAGCCTGTACTATATCTAATTATTAATCCACAATGTAATTGCTTACTATGCACAAAAATCTCAATAAAAGGAAGCACTGGAATTTTATTCTGGGCTCCCATCCCAAGTACACCAGCCTGTGTCTCATTCTTTCCATGGGAGACCACCACATACTTTTTTATCACAGTTGAATGTGCTGACAACAAACTCACACAAAAATTATCAGTGGAAATCAAATTTAGCAATCCATGGAGGTCTGGATTTGAAGTTATACTCAAAATTAAAGTGGAAAAAAAACACTACAGGCTGATCCAACTTTGATGTAATGTCCTTCAAACAAGTCAAAATTAGGCTCAATAGTGTGTGGCCTCCACGTGCCTGTATGACCTCCCTACAATGCCTGGGCATGCTCCTGATGAGGTGGCGGATGGTCTCCTGAGGGATCTCCTCCTACACTTGGACGAAAGCATCCCCCAACTCCTGGACAGTCTGTGGTTCAACGTGGCATTGGTGGATGGAGCAAGACATGTCCCAGATGTGCTCAATTGGATTCAGGTCTGGGGAACAGGCAGACCAGTCCATAGCATCAATGCCTTCATCTTGCAGAAACTGCTGACACATTCCAGCCACATGAGGTGTAGCATTGTCATGCATTAGGAGGAATACAGGACCAACCACACCAGCATATGGTCTCACAAGGGGTCTGAGGATCTCATCTCGGTACCTAATGGCAGTCAGGCTACCTCTGGCGAGCACATGGAGGGCTGTGTGGCCCCCTAAAGAAATGCCACCCCACACCATTACTGACCCACTGCCAAACTGGTCATGCTGGAGGATGTTGCAGGTAGCAGAACGTTCTCCACGGCGTCTCCAGACCCTGTCATGTCTGTCACATGTGCTCAGTGTGAACCTGCTTTCATCTGTGAAGAGCACAGGACACCAGTGGTGAATTTGCCAATCTTGGTGTTCTCTGGCAAATGCCAAACGTCCTGCACGGTGTTGGGCTGTAAGCACAACCCCCACCTGGGACATCGGGCCCTTATACCACCCTCATGGAGTCTGTTTCTGACCGTTTGAGCAGCCACATGCACATTTGTGGCCTGCTGGAGGTAATTTTGCAGGGCTCTGGCAGTGCTCCTCCTGTCCCTTCTTGCACAAAGGCGGAGGTAGCGGTCCTGATGCTGGGTTGTTGCCCTCCTACGGCCTCCTCCACGTCTCCTGATGTACTGGCCTGTCTCCTGGTAGTGTCTCCATGCTCTGGACACTATGCTGACAGACACAGCAAACCTTCTTGACACAGCTCGCATTGATGTGCCATCCTGGATGAGTTGCACTACCTGAGCCGCTTGTGTGGGTTGTAGACTCCGTCTCATGTTACCACTAGAGTGAAAGCACCACCAGCATTCAAAAGTGACCAAACCATCAGCCAGAAAGCATAGGAACTGAGAAGAGGTCTGTGGTCACCACCTGCAGAACCATGCCTTTATTGGGGATGTCTTGCAAACTGCCTATGCTTTCCACCTGTTGTCTATTCCATTTGCACAACAGCATGTGAAATTGATTGTCAATCAGTGTTGCTACCTAAGTGGACAGTTTGATTTCACAGAAGTGTGATTGACTTGGAGTTACATTGTGTTGTTTAAGTGTTCCCTTTATTTTTTTGAGCAGTGTATATTCATCTAATTCAGTTTAATTTGTTTTATTTTCTAACCATTGATAAAATAAATCCCATACCATATAATATTCTGTTTCTTCTTTTTCTTTAGTTACCAATGTTAGTCTATTCATTTCTGCACATTCAAATATTTTCTCAATTACTTTTCCCTCTTATCGGTATCTTATCGCTTTTCCAATTCTGAGCAAATACAATTCTAGCTGCTGTTCATACATATATAATTAAATATGTTTTTTCTTTTCTGTAACCTTCAGGTACCATTCCTTATAAAAATATTTCAGGTTTCAAATCTATGTGTTGTTTTATCATTTTTTCCAACTATGTATTTTTGTCCAATGTCTTTTAGCTTCGATACAAGACCACCACATATGGTAATATGTCCCCGGTGTTTGATGACACTTCCAGCATTTGGCTGATTTATCTTTAAACATTTTAGCTAATTTTGCGGGTGATAAGTGCCATCTATAAAACATCTAGTACAAATTTTTTTTATATGCTGTCAATATTGTTAATTTATAGTTTCTGTCCCACAGCTTCTACCATTTGTCTAGCTCTATGGCATATCCAAAAAATTTTGCCCATGCTATCATTGTTTCTTTCACTTGTTCTCCTTCTAATTTAACACTTAATAAATAACAATATAATCTTTTAATCAGCTTATCTTCTGTTCCTGATAATATTTTATCCAATTCCGTCAACTCCTTACTAATCCCTTCAGCTTTGATATCTTTTTCATACCTTGATTGTATTTGCGTATACGAATACTAATACATTTCTAACCCTTGTTCATTCAATTCTTGTTTTGTTTTGAGTTCACCCTTTTCATTTAAAATATTTTTATATCTAGCAATAATTCCCATTTTACAAACATTTGGGTGTATAAGTGCTTCCATTGTTGAAAACCAAACTGGTATCTTCATGTAATGTTGTTCTCTAGTTTTTTCCCATACACATAACTGTGAATTCCTGACCATATGCCTTTGTAAGTACCCATGTACTTTGCTTCTCCCATATCACAAAAATGCATGCCAACCCATTTGCAAATCATGCCCTTCCAATGTTACTAACCTTTTATTCCTCAATGTTATCCATTCTTTCATCCAAGTTAATGCCGTGGCCTGATAATTTATTTCCCAATTAGGTAACCCAAATCCACCTCTAGTTCTAGCATCCTATAACATTTTTACATTAATTCTTGCTTTCTTCCCTTGCCATATATATTTCCATACTGTTTTATTGATATCTTCAAACTATTTTTTTCCAATTTTTATCAGAATTGTTTGGAACAAATACAACACTTTGGGTAATATGTTCATCTTAATCGCCGCAATCCTTCCTGTTAATGATAACTGCATATTACTCCATCTTTCTAACTGTCTTAATTTGTTATTTAAGTTTATAATAATTATCTTTAATTGTTCCACATCTTGCAGTCAATTGAATTCATAGATATTTAACTTTCTTTACTATCTGAATATCTATATACTCTGTCAGTTCTTTATTTTGTTTCTGTCATGTTTTTTACCAATATCTTAGTTTTCCCTTTGTTTATTTTCAATCCTGCCATTTTCCCATAATCTTCTATTTTATTTATCAACTTGGGTCCTGTTCCTAAAGGTTCTTCTAATATAAAAACTAGATCATCTGCAAATGCCTGCAAATTATACTCCTCTTTTCTTATTTCCATCCCTTTTATCTAATCTTTTCTGATAGTTCTATTTAATACTTCTAGCGTTAATACAAACAACAATGGTGATAAAGGACACCCTTGCCTTGTTCCTTTTTCAATATGGATTTTTTCCATCAATTCTTGATTATTGTTCTCACTGTCAGGAAATTTCTCTTTAGTTCTAGGTTGCTTCTCTCCTTGATTAGTTTCCATCCATTGCTTCTTGTCCTGCCCTCAGGAGTTTTGGAGAATTGCTTGACTCCCTCTTCTATATGTAGTTCAGTTATTTGAAAGCCTGGCTTCTCCCATTGCAGGTAGTCCTCTACTTACAACCATTCATTTAGTGACCTTTTGAAGTTATAACAGCTCTGGAAAAAGTGACTTATGACCATTTGTCACACTTTCACACTTATGGCCATCCCCATGGTCACATGATCAAAATGTGGTCTATTTATTTATTTATTTAGGAGATTTATATTGCCTATTCACACATGTCGACTCAAGGCGGCTTACAAGAATATAAAAACATCATATAAAAACAATAAAACTCATAAAAGAGAGAATCATATATAATAAAATCAACTGGCGTGTATTTAGGATGGTCGTAGTGTCCCTAGGTTGTGTCTTCACCTTTTGTGACCTCCTGACAAAGAAAGTCAACAGGGAAGCCAGATTCACTTAACCAACCAGGTTACTCATTTAAGAAGAAGAATTCTTTATTGGTCAAGTGTGATTGGACACACAAGGAATTTGTCGTGGTGCAAATGATTCACTTAACAACTGTGGCAAGAAATTACTCTGTACTGGTGCTTTTCAAATTTGAAAGCTTTAAAAAAAAGGCTGGGCTTCAGTTCTGGGAATTGAAGTTCAACCGTCTTAAAAATTCCCAAGTTTGAAAAACACTTCTCCATATCTTTTGTCGAGAGAATATTATGGGATGGAAAGCAAGATGAAGACTCAGGAAACTTCTTTGGCAGTCCATTTGCCTCTCAAGGAAGTTCAGGTTGTCCTTGACTTATGACCTCAACTAAGCCCCAATTTTCTGTTGTTAAGTGAGATATTTGTTAAGTGAGTTTTGCCCGGGTTTACGGCAACTCTTGCCACAGTTGTTTAAGTGAATCACTGAAGCTGACACGTCAGTAACCCAGTTGTTAAGTGAATCTGGCTTCCCCACTGACTTTGCTTGTCAGAAGGTCACAAAAGGGGATCGCGTGACCCTGGGACACAGCCACGGTCATAAGTGTGAACTAGTTGCCAAGCACCTGAATTTTGATCACATGATCATGGGGGGATGCTTGAAAGATCGTAACTGAAAAATGGTCCTAAGACACTTTTTTTCAGGGCTGTTGTAACTTTGAACAGTCACTAAGTCGAGGACTACCTGTATTGTAGGCAAATTGGGTTGATCAGAGTTGCTTTTTTCCTATTGCTAATTTGACTTCCATTTTTAGAAACTCCAGTTATTTGTTGCTATCTGTCTATCTATCTATCTATCTATCTATCTATCTATCTATCTATCTATCTATCTATCTATCTATCACAATTATGGACTGCTTATCTCTCTTAAAGAGTGACTCTTTATGACTTACTTCAAAGGAAAATAGTGTTTAGAAGGCACAAAAGAGTGTGAATATCTAATATGCAGAAAGACAGCAAAAAGAGAATTTCCAGAGTGTGTATTCAGTAAATCCTAATACACTTTTAATTATTCTATCATTTAGGATCCACTCCTCTATCTCAGGAAAATGGGGTTTATTAAATGCTGAGGGATTATAAAGATAAACAGGTATAGTTTGCACCTATAAAGAGTATAAATGCATCTGTAAATTGTTCCCTAGAATGCTTAAGTTAGACACAAATCTCTTTTTTTAGCATAGGAGTTTACAATAATATTTTATCTTTTTTTTTAAGTGTCAGGAAATCATGCCTCTTGCTACAGTTCACAGATAAATGGTTTATGGCTGTTCATGATTTGACAGTCGGTGAGAATCAAAGTCAGATGGCTCTGTGAGTCTTGGGGAACCATAATTGTTGGAATTGTGCTTAGCTACCTGTAGATGCCCTATGGAGAGAAAAGTCACTGTGTTATTATTACAGTACTAAGAATATACACAGTGGGGTTGAAACTCATATAGACAAAGGTTCCATGTTCCAACTTCCTGAGAATATACAGTAGATGGAATATACAGTAGATACAATATGGATAATCAGCTCGGTGTAGTGGTTATGGCATCAGGCTAGAAAACAGGAGAATTTTTAAAATTTATTTGATGTCCATTTCACTAGGAGGTGACTAGAATGTGAGTTCTAGTTCCAATTTTGGTACAAAGCCAGCTGGATGACATTGGTGCAGTCACTTTCTCTCAGCCATAGGAAGAAGAAGGCAGTGGCAAACCACTTTGGGGAAAAATTTGCCCAGAAAAATTGCAAAGACTTGCCCAGACCATTTTTGAAAATCGGACACAATTGAATTGAAGAAAAAAAAGATGGATGGATGGATGGATAGATGGATAGGATAGGATAGGATAGGATAGGATAGATAGGTACAGAGAGAGCGTGAGAGTGTGATGGATAGATGATAGAGATGATAAATAGATTGATTGATACACAGGGAGATGGATAGATGATAGATAGATAGATAGATAGATAGATAGATAGATAGATAGATAGATAGGATAGATGTACACACAATATATATAAATATTATAAGATAGTCCTCAACTTACAACAGTTTGTTTAGTGACTGAAGTTACTACAGCAGGGGTTCCCAACCCCGAGGCCACGGTCCATTACCAGGCAGCAGCCTATTCGAAACTGGGCTGTGAGAGTAATGGGCAAGCGTGTGCATGTGAAGCTCCTATCACGTGAATACAGAACACTTGAGCTCACGGCAAAGCTCCATTCACATGAATTCATGCATGAGCACAAGTACCCTCCACTTGTGCACAAAGCACCATCCATTTGCACGAGGACATGTGCCCCATTTGGACAAATGGAAGTGTGTGCAAGTGCACGGGCCTGCCTCTCACACTCCTTTTCCCTCACACCAGGTTAGGCCACCAAGCTTAAAGGTTGGGGCCTGTTGTTTTACAGCACTGAAAAAAGTGACTTATGACTCACTTAACAAGCATCTCTCTTAGCAAGATAAATTTTGGGCTCAATGGTTGTCATAAGTCAAGACTACCAAGATAGATAGAACATGAGAAATACAGGCAATCCATCGGGAGAAGATCATTTTAAAATTTTCTAAGGATAGCAGAGGATAGGTTAGGATAGGATATGATGACAGAATAAGAATAGAATAGAATGGAATGGAATGGAATGGAATGGAATGGAATGGAATGGAATGGAATGGAATGGAATAGAATAGAATAGAATAGAATAGAGTAGAATAGAATAGAATAGAGAAGAGAAGAGAAGAGAAGAGAAGAGAAGAGAAGAGAAGAGAAGAGGAGGATGGAATGTAATATAGAGTAGAATATAGAATATCCCGAGTTTCTGTAGTTATTCCTTCTTTTGTTCTTGCACCTCTGCTTGTTGGACTCTTAATTTCACAAACTATTATATACTCTGTTCCTTCCCGCCTTTCTCTAGATTTCCCCCCCCCCCAATTCCTGCCTTCCCCTTCCTCACCCTAGTCTGGGTTAATGTTTGGGGATCATGCCAAGAAAAGGGTACAAGTGGGAGTCCAGTCCACTGAGCCTGGTCCCCGTCAAATCTCTTTGTCTTCCATTTCCCCACCAGGTGTGGAGTTCGGGGCATGGATGATTACCATTGAAAACAAAAAGATCAAACTGCAGATTTGGGATATGGTGATGAACCCCAGAAGCCTTTTGTGGGGGATTGGTTGAGTGTGTAGAAGAGACAGATTGAATGGGACTGGACTGGCCAAGAGGAGCAAGGAGCAGTTGATCCCAGCTACCATCCCACCTCCACACCAAGGTGTGGTGCCATTTGGCTCACTCTTTAGGCCTGATGCGTAGTTTTTGTGTGCTTCTCTTTTGCTCCAAAGGCTGGCCAGGAATCCTTCAGTTCGATCACCCGCTTGTATTACTGAGGAACAGCTGGGGCGCTCTTGGTCTATGACATCACCAGGTGAGGCCCAACCGCAATGCAAAACCTAGACATGATTCAGGATCAGGTTTAATTGTTTAGCCCGGCGATTCCCAATGTTTTGGTTTGGAGGGCCTTTGATGGTCTTCAGGTCCTTGCAGGTTATCCTGTTAATCTGCTGGAATTATTTGGATAGAGCCGTGATGGCAAACCTATGGCATGCGTGCCAGAAGTGGTATGCAAAACCATCTCTCCGGGCACACCAGCCATCGCCCATTGCTCTTCCGGGTTCCGGCACATGCATGCGTGCCAGCCAGCTGGTCTTTGTGCACACGGGAGTGCCAGAAACCAGAAGAGCAGGTGGCATGCCAGAAACCAGAAGCTCAGCTTTCCGGCACACGCATGCCTGCCGGGGAGCTGCTCTTTTGGTTTTCAGTGCTCCCCCACATGCATGCACACGCTCCTGTTTCAGCACTTGGTGCCGAAAAAGGTCACCAACACTGGGATAGAACAAGGAAGGAAAATGAAGGAAAGAGGGGAAGGAAGAAGAAAGGAGAATGAAGAGGGAAGGGAAAAGACAAGGAAGGAAGGAAGGAAGGAAGGAAGGAAGGAAGGAAAGAAGGAAGGAAGGAAGGAAGGAAGGAAGGAAGGAAGGAAGGAAGGAAGGAAGGAAGGAAGGAAGGAAGGAAGGAAGGAAGGAAGGAAGGAAGGAAGGTTATAATGAGAGGGAGGGTGCCAGGGAAGTCCTGCCTTAGCACTTGGCCACCACAGGTGCCCCTGACACAAGTCACGCACATCATGGACATGCCCGGCCCCGGCCATGCCCACTCACCCCAGCCCTCCAAGGTCAAACACAACCCTGATACAGCCCTCAATGAAATCGAGTTTGACACCCCTGGGATAGAGATGGGTGAAACTAACATTTCCTAAATAGGCCAATTTATTGATTGATTTAGAGAATTTACGCGGCCAGCCATTCAATTTCAGGGACTCTTAAGTGGCTGGCAAAAGATAAAAATCCCAATGTACAAAGAGTAAAAACAATAACTCCCCACCCCTTGGTGACAAGCAGCAATCTTGATGGGCTCCATCACACTCTGGGTTCCCCAGGGTCGTTGGCAAAACCAGGGCCTTGCAAAAGAGTGTCAAATTGGGGGCCAGTCTAATCTCCACAGGGATGATGTTCCAAAGGGAAGGAGCCACTGCAGAAAAGGCCCTTCTTCTGTGTCCCATGTCATGTACTTCTTTATTAGGTTGCTTTGCATGTATACTGAGAGCTTCTGCACCATCGACAAATTCTTGTGTATCTAATCACACTTGGCCAAATAAAGCTGTTCTATTCTATTCTATTCTATTCTATTCTATTCTATTCTATTCTATTCTATTCCATTCCTATTCCTATTCCTTTTCCTATTCCTATTCCTATTCCTATTCCTATTCCTATTCCTATTCCTATTCCTATTCCTATTCCTATTCCTATTCCTATTCCTATTCCCATTCCACTCTACTTTACTCCATTTCACTCCACTCTATAGCTGTCTGGTTTGGTTCTGCAACTCAACAAGACAGACACAGACTTCAGAGAGTAATTAGGACTGCAGAAAAAACAATTACTACCAACGTGCCTTCCATTGAGGACCTGTATACTGCACAAGTCAAAAAGAGGGCTGTGAAAATATTTACAGACCCCTCATATTCTGGACATAAACTGTTTCAACTCCTACCCTCAAAACAACGCTATAGAGCATTGCACACCAGAACAACTAGACACAAGAACAGCTTTTTCCAGAACGCCATCACTCTGCTAAACAACTAATTCCCACAACACTGTCCAACCATTTTTCTAAGTCTGCATTACTATTAATCTCCTCATCATTCCTATCACCCCTCCCCTCCCACTTGTGACTGTATGACTAACTTTGTCGCTTGTGTCCTTACGATTTATACTGACTGTTTTCTAGTATGATTTGATTGCTTATTGTACCCTATGACTATTATTAAGTGTTGTACCTTATGATTCTTGACTCTTGACGAATGTATCTTTTATGTATACTGAGAGCATTTGCACCAAGACAAATTCCTTGTGTGTCCAATCACACTTGACCAATAAAGAATTCTTTCTTTCTTTCTTTCTTTCTTTCTTTCTTTCTTTCTTTCTTTCTTTCTTTCTTTCTTTCTTTCTTTCTTTCTTTCTTTCTTCCTTCCTTCCTTCCTTCCTTCCTTCCTTCCTTCCTTCCTTCCTTCCTTCCTTCCTTCCTTCCTTCCTTCCTTCCTCTTTCTTTCTTTCTTTCTTTCTTTCTTTCTTTCTTTCTTTCTTTCTTTCTTTCTTTCTTTCTTTCTACTCTACTCTACTCTACTCTACTCTACTCTACTCTACGATTTCCTGCAACTTTCTCACACTACCTTCTGTTAGACAAGTGAATTAATTCTTATGCCTGATGTTCCTCTCCGCCATGATCTTTTGGAACTGTAGAAACACATATGGAGAGAAGGAAAAGGTTTCTCTTCTGTCCTGGTGTTTTCTCCCCTACAATCAGGTGCTCTCCCAATCAGTTGACATCCAGTTTCCAGAACAATGCCTGGGAATCTTGCAAGGGGGAGACCAGCACATCCAGACAGCAGTCCAAATAGGAAAAACTGATAAAGAGAAAGCTATCTCATTCACTCTGCTTGCCTTGGCAGCAACCAGAAGTAAGTTCTGTGTGGCACTGGCATCCAGGCCTTAGAAGATTCCACCCGAACTCTACAAAGGGGTGGCATAGTTTTCCAACAAGTTTTCAGCTTAGAACATAGAATGAATCATAATGGTGCAGTGATTAGAATGCAGTACTGCAGGCCACTTCTGCTGCCTGCCGGCTGCCTGTAATTTGGCAGTTTGAATCTCACTAGGCTCAAGGTTGACTCAGCCTTCCATCTTTCCGAGGTGGGTAAAATGAGAACCCAGCTTGTTGGGGGCAATAGGTTGACTCTGTAAACCGCTTAGAGAGGGCTGTAAAAGCACTGTGAAGCAGTATAGAGGTCTAAGTGCTATTGCGAATAACAGAGTTGAAAGGAACCTTGGAGGTCTTCTAGTCCAACCCCCTGCTCGAGCAGGGGACTGTATACCATTTCAGATAAATGTTTGTCCAGTCTCTTTTTGAAAGCCTCCAGTGATGGAGCACCCACAACTTCTGAAGGCAAGCCTTCCCATGATTAGTTGTTCTAATTGTCAGGAAATGGATTAGTTTTTCTAACTGTCAGTTCTAGGTTGCTTCTTTCCTTGGTTAGTCTCCATCCATTAGTTCTCATCTTGCCTTTTGAGGCTTTGGAAAATAATTTGATCCCCTCATCTTTATAGGTTTAATTGGTTTCCATGCCTGCATGGAATGGCCAATGCTTATTATCTCTTTTAATTCTTTTGATATTGCTTTCAAGCTTGCAAAGTAAAGGGGAGAAGGAAAAGCTTTAAGTAGTCCTGGAGGTCTCACACCCTTCATTTGCAAGACTTTTTCCTCTGCGTGGCACTCGCAACCAAGTTTTAGAAGATTCCACCCAAACTCTACAAACTTACAAAGGGGTGGAGTTGCTTTTGAACAGGTGTCCCACTTATTTTATTTCCACCCAGCAGCCATGGCCAATGCTTCTTATCTTAATTGATATTGCTTTGAAAAGCATGAAGGAAGGGAACAAGGAAGGGTTTGAGCAGACCTGGGGTCTCACACCCTTTATCTGAGAGACTTTTTCCCCTCAGGGATTCTGGATGTCAAGTGACAATGGAAGCGACACTCCTCTCCAATCCCCTCTCCAGTGCAGGTTCTGGGGACAAAGAGGGTTGGAGAGGATGTTTCTCCAGGAAGCTATAATCTTCTCAAGCTTTGATCATTTTCACCTTCAGCTTGACTTTTGGTGTTTTTTTCTTCACTTTTCACAGGCGGGAAACTTTCAACCATTTGTATGCCTGGTTAGAAGATGCTCGACAGCATTCCAGTCCTCACATGGTGATCATGCTCATTGGCAATAAAAGGTAAAGTTGATTCCTTTCTTCTGTTTTTTTCCTTCCTGCCCACCCATTGAAGGCCTATCAATCAAAGCATGTCAGACTGTCTGCAGTTCCTTCTATCAGAAGCATCTTTACATGGCTGCAGTCAGGGTGGATAACGATCGGTGGTGTCAGGTGAGGCTCCATTCAAAATCCAAGAAAGAAACCATTAGACTCCATTGTTATAGAAAAAAGGACTTTTACTGGAAATCAAGTGGTAGCATCAAAAGAATTCAAAATCTGAGGCATTAGGAGCAAAAATCACATATACAAAGTTATGGCAACGTTCCCATCCACAACAATTCAAACTGGCCATTCAATCTGAGATGTGTATAATGTCATGTGGGGCATCGTCAGGTGGTGATTCAGATATCTGGCCGTTGACCTTGGCCTGGATAGATGCTACAGATGCGCAGTAAGCAAGTAAGCATTTTCCCAAGTTTTACATTTCACCAACTTAAGCCTCTTCCCCCTCAAAGCCCAATTTATCCTCCCTCCCCCCATTACTATGGCAGCCAGAAAGAGAAGCAGAAGAAAGAGGCTGAGAGATGGTTTTTTTTATTTTTTTTAAATCAGATTTTTAAAAATTTAAATCGGATTTTTTTTTATTTTGATCAAATTTATTTTAATAAAATGTTTTGGAGTAAAAATCTATCTAAAGATAGATTGTAATTTTATTTTTATGATTTATATTGTTTTATTTAGTTTCCTAGTATGATTTGATTGCTTATTGAGTATCCTATGACTATCACTAAGTGTTGTATCTTACGATTCTTGATGAATGTGTTTTTTTATGTACACTGAGAGCATATGCACCAAAGACAAATTTCTTGTGTGTCCAATCACATTTGGCCAATAAAGAATTCTGTTCTGTTCTGTTCTGTTGTTCTGTCATTCCATTCCATCCCATCCCATCCCATCCCATCCCATCCCATTCTATTCTATTCTATTCTATTCTATTCTATTCTATTCTATTCTATTCTTCCATATTGTATTGTATTGTATTGTATTGTATTGTATTGTATTGTATTGTATTGTATTGTATTGTATTGTATTGTATTGTATTGTATTGTGTTTATTCTATTCTGTAGGAGAAGGAAAGGAGCTACAAATACAGGTGAAACTCAAAAAATTAGAATATCATGCAAAAGTTCATTTATTTCAGTAATGCAACTTAAAAGGTGAACCTAATATATGAGATAGACTCATTACATGCAAAGCAAGATAGTTCAAGCCATGATTTGTCATAATTGTGATGATTATGGCTTACAGCTCATGAAAACCCCAAATCCACAATCTCAGAAAATTAGAATATTACATGCAATCAATAAAACAAGGATTGTACATAGAACAATATCGGACCTCTGAAAAGTATAAGCATGCATATGTACTCAGTTCTTGGTTTGGGCCCCTTTTGCAGCAATTGCTGCCTCAATGCGGCATGGCATGGAAGCTATCAGCCTGTGGCACTGCTGAGGATGCTTCAATAGAGGCCTTCAGCTCTTCCGCATTGTTTGGTCTCATGTCTCTCATCTTTCTCTTGGCAATGCCCCATAGATTCTCTTTGGGGTGCAGGTCAGGCGAGTTTGCTGGCCAATCAAGCACAGTAATACCATGGTCATTGAACCAGGTTTTGGTGCTTTTGGCAGTGTGGGCAGGTGCCAAGTCCTGCTGGAAAATGACATCAGCATCCCCATAAAACTCGTCTGCGGAAGGAAGCATGAAGTGCTCCAAAATATCCTGGTAGACGGCTACGTTGACCCTGGTCTTAATGAAGCACAGTGGACCAACACAGCAGATGACATGGTTCCCCAAATCAACACAGACTGTGGAAACTTCACGCTGGACTTCAAGCATCTTGCAGTGTGTGCCTCTCCATCCTTCCTCCAGACTCTGGGTCCTTGGTTTCCAAATGAGATGCAAAAGTTGCTTTCATCAGAAAAGAGGACTGTGGATCACTGAGCAACAGCCCAGTTCTATTTTTCTTTAGCCCAGGTAAGACGCTTCTGACGTTTGTTGTTCAGGAGTGGCTTGACAAGAGGAATACGACATTTGAAGCCCATGTCCAGGATCCGTCTGTGTGTGGTGGCTCTTATTGCACTGACTCCAGCCTCAGTCCACTCCTTGGGAAAGTCCCCAACACTTTTGAATGGCCTTTTCCTAACAATCCTCTCCAGGCTGCGGTCATCCCTGCTGCTTGTGCACCTTTTTCTTCCACACTTTTCCCTTCCACGTAACTTTCTATTTATGTGCTTTGATACAGCACTTTGGGAACATCCAACTTCTTTTGCCATTACCTTTTGAGGCTTTCCCTCCTTATGTAGAGTGTCAATGATGGTTTTCTCCACAACTGTCAGGTCAGCGGTTTTTCCCATGATTGTGATTCCTGCTGAACCAGACTGAGAGACCATTTAAAGGCTCAGGAACCCTTTGCAGGTGTTATGGCTTAATTAGCTGATTAGAGTGGGACACTTTGAGCCTAGCATATTGAACCTTTTCACAATATTCTAATTTTCTGAGATTGTGGATTTGGGGTTTTCATGAGCTGTAAGCTGTAATCATCTCAATTATGACAAATCATGGCTTGAGCTATCTTGCTTTGCATGTAATAAGTCTATCTCATATATTAGGTTCACCTTTTAAGTTGCATTACTGAAATAAATGAACTTTTGCACGATATTCTAATTTTTTGAGTTTCACCTGTATAACAGGGTGGAAATGAAGCATCCTTGGTGCTCTCTAAACTTGGTTGTTTTCTTGCAGATGTTTCATTACTCAAAGTAGGTTTTCTGGTTTGGGTAACGAAACATCTGCAAGAAAACAAGCAAGCTCAGAGAGCACCAAAGTCCCCTCAGACATGGAAAAAGCTTGTGACAGGGTCACCCATTAGACTAAACTCCAAAATAGTGGGGGTTTTTCCTGGTTTAGGATTTAGCTTTGTACGAACCTAGACTTTATGGCAGGAAGAGCATGTTTCTGGCTTAGTCGGATGTGTGGAAACGCAGCCAATTCAATCAACCAGGTCTAGGAGAATTTCAGCATAACAGGACGTGCAAAACAGGCTCACATTGCAGTCTTTTTCCCCTTTTCTACAAGAAACTCTGCTCTTTCCATGCTTTGAAAGTCCAGTTTGTACTCTGTTTTCCATGGGTCCGTTTGGTAATAATCCAATTCGCTGGGAGACCAGATGGTCCCTCTCAACCCAAGAAACTGTCTCTGGACCTCACAGTCCTGGATAGTTTTTGTCCAATATTCAACCTGGGGAAGGTTCTTGAGAAGTCATGGTTGGGATGCAGCTTCAGAGAGTCCTGATAGATATAGGTATGCTTCCCACTGCACTGAGCTAGGTGTTGCATTGGGGTAATGCCAGAGAAATGACACACGTCTGGTGGTGTTTTAAAGGTGTACAGGTAGTCCTTGACTTACAATCACAATTGCTAAATGAGACATTTGTTAAGTGAATTTTGCCCCATTTTGCAACCTTGCTTCCCATCGTTGTTAAGTGAATCACTGCAATTAGTAATGCAGAATTAACAGAGTTGGAAGGGACCTTGGAGGTCTTCTATTCCAAGCCCCTGCTGAAGCAGGAATCCCTACACCAGGGGTGTCAAACTCAATTTCATTGAGGGCCCCATCAGGGTTGTGTTTGACGTCACCAATGTTGGGGCACCTGTGGTTGGGGGCACCTGTGGTTGGTAGTACCCAGGGTCTGTTTTTGGCTGTGACAGTCTCCTGCAGCCCTCTACCAGTGAAAACAGAAGCTCTGTTTTCACTGGCAGAGGCACTGCAGGCCGGTCTTTCACAGTTTCAAGGGTGGCCCCGGGGGCCAGATCTAAGCATCCCATGGGCCAGATCCAGCCCATGGGCCATGAGTTTGATACCCCTGCCCTACACTATTTCAGACAAATGGTTGTCTAATCACTTCTTAAACACCTCCAGTGTTGGAGCACCAAAAGTTCTGGAGACAAGTTGTTCCACTGATTTAATTGTTCTGATTGTCAGGAAATTCCTCCTCAGTTCTACGTTGGTTCTTTCTTGGATTAGTTTCCATCCATTGCTTCTTGTCCTGCCTTCATTTATGAGTCTTTCCCAGATAGTTACATTAAACTTCGAACTCCAGATAGACATATTCAAATCTGGTAGCCTTCCTTACCTTAGCCAGTTGGAGGATATTGATAGGGCCTAGTCGAAAAGTCTTCTGTACAGTTCAGGAACCCAAAATCACATCTTTTAAACTGAAAAGTTGGTTCAATTAACGAGAATGTTACTACATTAATAGCAGCAATAGCACTTAGATACTGCTTTACAGTGCTTTACAGCCCTCTCTAAGTGGTTTACAGAGTCAGATTATTGTCCCCAACAATCTGGGTTCTCATTTTACCGACCTCGGAAGGACAGAAAGCTGAGTCAACTTTGAGCCCATCAGGATCGAACGCCTGGCAATCAGTAAAATTAACTTGCAATACTGCATTCTATCCACTGTGCCACCACAGCCTTTGTGTATTAAATTTTGAAGTCAAAGTAGAGATATATTAATTAACTATTAATAGGAATAGCACTTAGATTTATATACCACGTTACAGTATCGTACAGCCCTCCTTAAGTGGTTTACAGAGTCAGCCTATTTTCCCCAACAATCTGGCTGTCAGGATTCCGGCACTTAACTCCATTTAAATCATAGTGTCGAGCCAAACTTCCAAAGCTTCAAAAGGATTTATTGGGAGTTAAAGGTGAGGTGTTGCCTGGGTATAGCCAACTCTGAAACACATACATAATTCATTGTCACCCTTGACCCTGGTTTTCCTCCCACCCACTGGGTGTATCGTAATTCATATTCTCCAATGGGGCACATCCATAATACTGTACTTCTCTGGTCTTTTTAGAGTTGCCACTGAGTCCCCATTTTACCGACCTCGGAAGGATGGAAGGCTGAGTCATCCTTGTTCAGAACTGAACTCCTGGAGTGAGCAGTGAATTAGCCCTGCAGTACTGCATTCTAACCACTGCGCCACCATGGCTCTGTTTATTAATTATTATTAATTAATGCACACTGCTTACAGTTTATGAGAAATCGTTAATTTGTATTCTAAAAAGGGCACAGATAGAGAACGTACGCCTTTCTAGTTCGTGTAGACCGGGGGTGTCAAACTCAAGGCCCACGGGCCAGATCTGGCCTGCGGGGTGCTTAAATCTGGCCCGTGGGGCTGGCCTGGAAATATCAAAGGACCAGTCCACAGTGTCCACGTGGCCCGTTTTTGGCCACCAAAGTGCTGCAGGAAGTGTCCATCATGTCTCCCCACCCCTGCTTCCTGCCTCCCCCCGCCCCCGGCCGGCCCCCGGTGGAGAACAATGCTGATCTGGGCCTCGAAGAAATCCAGTTTGACACCCCTGGTGTAGAGTATAAGCTTAAGATGGGTCAGGGCAACTTTGTTTTCAATGTTTACGTAGATAAATCCTTTTTCTTCTCCCCTTCCAGGGAAATGGGATCAGGACTGGCTCTAAACAACCAGCTGTTATTCTGGGTGGATCATCACTCCACCCGGGACCGCAAGGCTCTGGGGACCGATTGGGCTGTTGCTCAGTTTGCTTGAAATCCTGACAGGCTCATTGAGGCTGGGAACAAAGTGAGGATGGTGCCAGGGGTGGGATGCAAATATTTTTACTACTGGTTCTGTGGGCATGGCTAGGTGGGCATGGCCATGTGACTGGGTGGGCATGGCTTTCTTTTTTGCAGCCCTCTGTGCTCTGTTTTTTGACCTCCTGGGCCTCAGGGAAGCCTCCTGGGCCCCAGGAAAGCCTCCTGAGGGGCGTTTTTGCTCCCAAGAAGCTTCCCTGAGGCAAAAAACGGAGCATAGGGGGGCCTCCTGGGTGAAGCAGTAAGACAGTGAGGGGGATCCCAGCACAGCTGATTGTCAGAGCAGCTGATCGTCGGGAGGGAAAAAAAATACCGTAAGGAGTGACTGGACGGGGCAGGCGGGGGAGAATGCAGTCAGCGATGTGCGTGATGTCGCGCATGCTTGATAAGGACTGACTGGGTGGGGAAGGGAGGGGCCAGCCAGGGACACGATTTGCTGGTTCTCTGAACTGGCCAAAATCATAACAACCGGTTCTATAGAACTGGTCCGAACCTGTAGAATCCCACCCCTGGATGGTGCCTTTCATTTTTTTTTTTTTTGAAAACAATTTTATTAATTTTCTACAAACAAACAAGACAAACAAAACATTAAAACATCAACTCTCTTATGTACATACAGTGTGTCAGTTGGTTCATCAGTTTTGTGCATTCATTTTGTAGTCTCAATTACAATTATGTTACATAACAACTCATATTATCAATCCAAGCTTCTATATATCCTAATATCGCTTTTAAAAAATCATTTGACTATACTTTTAATCATTCATACTTTATGAGATAACAATACTTTAAATAGTTTATTCTATAACAAATCATATAATCATACCAAATCTATCCTAAAAACACTTTATAATTATAATGTCAAATAACAAAGGCGAAAGAAAAAATAAAGATATTCCTTGCTATCTAACATTTTAAATATTCTATTATCGTATTTTGTCATCTAGCCATTGATAAAAAAGATCCCAAATTTCATAAAATTGTTTATCCTCTTGCTCTCTAATTTCAAATGTCAATCTACTCATCTCAGCACATTCCAATATTTTCTTCTTCTTCTTCTTTTTTTTTTGGTAAGAGTTTTTATTGATTTTAACGACAGACAAAAAACATATAAGACATAAAACATAACATAAAATATATATATATATATATATATATATATATATATATATATATATATATATATATATATATCATTCTTCATAAATTTACATTGTATCGGTTGGTTTACCACTCCCTTTTGTGCATCCATTTCATAGTCATCAAAATAATTATATTACATAATAACTCACATTATCAATCATCAATAAAATATCCCAATATCATTATTGAACAATCATTTGACTATAATTTTACTAATTCATACTTAAGCGAGATAACTATAATTAAGTTAAATTATTTTATAACAAATCATACAATCATACCAAATCTATCTTAATAAAATATTCTTAAAAATTATCAAAACCAAGAAAAATTACATATTCATTATTTCCTAAATTTCTAAATATTCTATTATCATACTGTATTATCTAACCATTGATAAAAAAGATCCCAAACTTCATAAAATTGTTTATCTTCTTGTTCTCTAATTTCAAATGTCAATCTACTCCTTTCAGCACATTCCAATATTTTCTTAATAATTTCTTCCTCTAATGGTATTTTCTCACTCTTCCAATGTTTAGCAAATACAATCCTAGCTGCTGTTAATACATTTACAATCAAATACTTTAAATTTTTATGATATATATCAGGTACGATTCCCAATAAAAAAATCTCTGGTTTCAAATCTATGTATTTCTTTGTCATTTTTTCCAGCCATATGCGAATTCTAGTCCAGTATTTCCTGGCCTCCTCACAAGTCCACCACATATGGTAATATGAGCCAGGTATCTGATGACATCTCCAGCATTTTTCAGATTTATTCTTGAACATTCTTGCTATTCTTGTCCGGGGGGAAGTGCCACCTGTAAAACATCTTATACAAATTTTCTTTATATGCTGTTGACATTGTCATTTTATAATTTTGAGACCACAATTTTTGCCATTTCTCTAAATCAATCCCATATCCAAAATTCTTCCCCCAAGCAATCATAGTTTCTTTAACTTGTTCTTCCTCTAGTTTAATTTCCAACAAGTAACCATATAATTTTTTAATTACCTTTTCATCAGTACCTGTCAAAGTCTTATCTAAATCAGTCAATTTATCATAAAATCCTTCTGTTTTAAAATCTTTATCATACCTTGAATGTATTTGCGCATATGAAAACCAATTCATCTTTATACCTTGTTCCTCTAAATTTTGAATCGATTTAAGTTCACCCTTTTCATCCAATAGTTCTCCATATCTAACTGTTTGTTCCTTCTTATAAATTATAGGATAGGAAAATGCTTCAATAGTCGATAACCAAACTGGAATTTTCAAATAACTTTGTCTTTTTATCTTCTCCCAGTTTAACCACAATTGGCTGGCATATAAATTGAGAAAGGAGAAAGAATCAAGAAAAATATTGAAGTTAATAGATGATCAAGGCCAAGTTTGTTATGGTAATAAGGAGAAAAAGGAAATTATTCGAGATTTCTATGGGCAATTACCTATATAAACAAGAGAATATTGATGAAGAAAAAGTCAAACAGTATCTACAGAATGCTAACTTACGGAAGATATCTAAAGAGACTGAAGAAATGCTAGAAAGCAATATAACAATGATGGAATTAAATGAAGCACTTAAGAAACAAAATAATGGGAAAGCACCAGGTCCAGATGGGCTTCCGGCAGAATTCTATAAAACATTTCAAGAATCATTGAGCATTCCATTGCTAGAAGTTATGAATGAAGCTATGTCAAAGAAGATGATACCCAAAACATGGTCAGAGGCTTATATTACACTTATTCCAAAAGAAGAGGCTGACCCACTGCAAATTAAGAATTATAGACCTATTTCTTTATTAAATGCAGACTATAAAATCTTTGCTTCAATTTTAGCAGAAAGACTTAAAAAAATACTTAAATAATTTCATTCACCCAGATCAAAATGGATTTCTGCCAAACAGACAAATTAGAGACAATATGAGAGTAATCTTGGATACTCTGGAATACTATGAGGCACATCCGGAAAAGCAAATGGCTTTGATATTCCTAGATGCTCAAAAGGCATTTGAAAATGTGAACTGGAGATTTATGTTATTACTATTGGAACAGATGGGTTTTGCCAGAAAATTTATCCAAGCAATAGAAGCCATATACAATAAACAGACAGCAAAGGTCATGATGGAGGGAGAACTTACAGATTTTATCAATATAAGAAAAGGCACAAGACAAGGATGTCCCCAATCTCCTTTGCTATTTGTATTGACTTTGGAAGTGTTGAATAGAAATATTAGGGATGATAAAAGCATAAAAGGAATGAAAATTAAAAAGGAACCATTAAAATTAAAACCATTAAAAGGAAGAATTCAAACTGCAAGCCTTTGCTGATGACTTAGCCTTTATTTTGGAAGTTCCGTTAGAAACAGCTCCAAAGTTATTGGAAAAGATAGAGATATATGGTGAGGTAGCTGGTTTGAAAATAAATAAAGACAAAACAAAGATTTTGACAAAGAACATGCTACTGAGACAAAGAGAAGAACTGGCAGGCCTGTTGAAAATCCAAGTTACAAATAAGGTCAAGTATCTGGGGATATATTTGACAGCAAGATGTAGCACATTAAAAGAGAATAATTATATTAAACTTAAACAACAGATAGCTACAGACTTGAAGAAATGGGAAAACTTACAATTGTCATTAATAGGGAGAATTTCAACAATTAAGATGAATATTTTACCCAGAATCCTATTTCTGTTTCAAACAATACCAATTAGGCTCGGAAAAGACTATTTTGAACATTTAAATAAAATTATGTTGATAGGTTTCCGGTTTCGCGTGGCTTCGGGGCAGCAGGAATTCGCGACAGCTCGCGATTCCTGCTGTGCTAGCCGTCGAGGTACCCCCGATCCAGACGGGTCAGGGGGATATGGCTGCCCTGTAGGGACAGCTGAAGAGAGAGGGGAGTCGGATAGGGAGGTGGGGGTGTCGCAGACCCCCCCCTTCTCCGGGAAAACCCCTTTTTCCCAAGGCGGTGGAGCGGCGGTCAGCAATGGCCACCACGAAGAAGCCAGCAACCGGGTAAGATTGTGCTGGAGGACGTGTGAAGAGTGAAAGTTCTGTCTGAGCCGGGTCAAGTAACATCTTTTAAATTGCCTGGAATTGAGCTGTTTGAATTGCTGGAGGATACATTGTATCCCTAAGAAGAGCGAAAAGCGGCGGAGAAGCTGTTAAAGGGAACTTTTTTTTTCTTTACTCTCCCACCCCATGGAAACAGCAGAAATATTTGGATATATTGGATATTGAAAGTGGATTGCTTTGAAAGTTGAAGCTAAGAGACAAAAGGATTTTTGGACATTGAAAAATTTAAGAAATTGGAAAACTCTTGTTGGAGGTATGGAATTCTGATTATTTAAAATTGACATTGCAAGTGGGAAGGGAGAAAAAAAAAATTGGAGCAGAAGCTGAAAAAGGAGGAGATTGCCTAGAATCCCAAAAGAAGATATATGGTAATTGGACCTCTTTGACTAAAAATTAACCCCAGAAAGAGAAAGAGAAGAAGGAAGAAAAGTATTAATTTTTGGAACTTTTTTTTGTTTTTTAATTGTTTTTGATTGTCTTTGATTAAAAATACTTGTGGTTGTTTTGGAAAAAGTTTCCCTTTTCATAATGGCATCGTTTGTGGATGAAGTAGAGATTGAATATCAAAAATATAAAAAAGAAGACACTTTGGGCGCTTTGTTTCAATTCTTAGAAATGGCGTTATGTGCTGTTGAAAATTTGATTACGCAGCAGAAGGACTGGGACAAGGAAGAAGAGGAAGAAGAAGCCATCTTTGATGAACAATGGGTCCCTTCCGGAGAGGAGGAGAAAAAGGATAAGAAAAAGGGGATTTTAAGAATTATAAAAACAACCAAAAGAGAGAAAAATGAACGAAAAGGTGGAGGCAAGGTTAGAAAGCAAAGGAAAAGGAGCAAGAAAAGCGAAGAGAAAAAGCAAAGGGGTAAAAAGGGCAAGGAGAAGAATAAGCAAGAGAGAAAGGGGGGGAGGAGAAGCCTTAATGGGGGGAAGCAAGACCTAAAGAAAAAAAGTTTATTTAGAGACAATGGGTGAATTTAATTTAGATTAAAAGAGGGATTCTGGAGGGTACATAGGTTTGTGATATGTGTATTTAGAATATAAAATTTATTATGTAATCTTAGAATCTTTTAAACAGAATCCCAAGAAAAATTGCTGTACGTAGTATTTTTAAGTTAGGGTGATGAGTTATAGATGTTACTCCAATTGGTGTACAGGAGAAGTATAGTAAAAGAAAAAAAGATGAATGGATAACTGGAAATAGAACAGACAAAGAATGTTGTTGAAAATGGTAATAAGATATGGAAGGATATATATGCTTTTTTTTTTTTTGGATCTTGTATATTGATAAAAGGCAATAAAATTTTAATTAATAAGAAATAATTTGGATGGAAAGGAGAAGTAGGGATAAGATATGAAGTTAATACTATTTGAAGTATTGATATTATAATTTGGAAATGTTATGTCTTATTGGTCTTTTATTATTATTTTTTCCTAGAAAAGAATTTATAAGCTGTTGTGCCTTGACTCTTTGTGCATTGTTTTTATAAAACTGACAAAAATGGTTTATATATATATATATGAAAAAGAAAATGATAAATAAGATATGGAAGGATATATGGGATGAATATGATGTTTGAATTTGTGTCTGTGTGAAGAGTTTTAACCCGGGAACAGACAACCTTCAGAAAAGATCTTTTAGTTTTGTTTATGTTTTGTGTTTTGTATGTTTGTGTATTGTGTTATTGGTAAAACTAACAAAATTTGTTTTTTATAAAAAAAGGAAAAAAAGAATTAATAAAACCTTGGAGGAGTGTTAGATGAGAATAATTTAAACAAGCCAGAAAGAAATGAATATGATGATTATAAAATGGATAATTATGGAAGAGAAATGAAATTGAATAGGAGTAAAGAGAAATAATGAGAAATTTGCTGAAAGATATTTGTGTGTCCATACTGGAGATGGGATAAATTGGAATTATGTTGTTTAAAAATAATGTTTTATTCGACTTGTAAGGATTTATAATGTTAAGAGGTTTTATGTATTTATGTATTTAATGGTTAATGATGTGTTGTTTTATCTTTAAAATTAATAAAAATTTGCTTCAAAAAAATAAATAAAATTATGTTGAAGTTTATATGGCAAGGTAAGAAAGCGAGAATAAAGCTAAAGCTTTTGCAAGATGCTAGAATAAGAGGTGGTTTTGGCCTGCCCAATTGGGAATTGTACTATCAAGCTGCAAGTTTGATGTGGGTTAAGGAATGGATAACATTAAGAAAGACTAGATTGTTGACACTAGAAGGTCATGATTTGCTGTTGGGTTGGCATGCTTTTATATGGTATAAGGGAACTAAAACACAGGGTTACTTTAGAAGACATTATATACCGGAGCCTTTCATTTCTTATTCAAACAAATATTGGGGGAGATGGGGTGGCAAGGATTTTCCAGTCCAGTTTTCCTTTCCCCTTTTTATATGAATTTGGGACCAACCTGAATTTAATCTTTGGCTGGTGGCTAGAGCATCCCTTTCCAAAATCTCCTCATCAGGGCTGTTTGGCCTTTTTTCTAGAAGGAAAGGTATTTCCTTCCTCCAGTCTGGTTATATGTCAGCAGTGGCTTTTCTCCCCACTGTTGAAAACTTCCCTTCCCTACCTTGGATTCCTTAAATTTTGGGGGATCTTCCAGGTCTTCATGCCTGATTTTTAATATTAAGCTGTGATGTACACTTTCTCCTCTTCCTATTAAAAGTTTTCACATTTGCTTTCATCTGGCTCTTTTTTTGTGGGAGAGGGAAGTGAAGGGCAATAAAAAAAAGGATTTGTTTCATATTCTGCCACGGCAATTCTTTTAACGCAACTTTCCAATGGAGGTGGTCCTTGACTTATGACTACTGTGGCCAAAAGGTTGTGGCTGAGCAAAACAGCAGTTAAGAGAGTTTTGCTCCATTTTGCAACCTTCCTTGCCGCCATTAAGTGAATCACTGCAGGCGTTCAGTTAGCAACACAGTTGTTGAGTGAAGGTTGAAAAAAGGTGATCACATGATCCCAGCACATTGCGACTGTCATAAATATGCCCCGGTTGCCAAGTGCCCAGATTCTGATTGCGTGACAATGGGAATGTTGCAATGGTTGTAAGTGTGAAAAATGGTCATCAGTCACTTTTATTTCTGCTGTTGTAACTTTGATTGGTCACTAAACAAATGGTTGTAAGTCAAGGACTACCTCTTAAGTAGGAAAGGACTACAGAGGAAAGAACATTAAACCACAAAAGATTTTAAAGGTAAAGCTCCACAGATACTTTTAAACATAAGGTTGGTATTTGTGACAAACATAACCAACATTTAAGGTTGCTTTAAATGAACCCATATTTAATTGTTCTTCCAGGTCTTCAGCATGGTTTTTCAGTATCAGCTGTCTGACTTCTTTTTCACTGTAGATGCCAAAAAATCAGAACCAGGTTTAGATGCGTTGATATTGATCTATGTTGGAACAAACTTCGTGCCAGTCAAAACCTGTGAATGTCTTCCGGATTCAGTCTTGGTTTCTATTATCTCCACTCAAAAATAAGTTCTATTCAGTCTATTATCAAGCCTCCAGCATAAGCCTTCATTGTGTCCCAAACATTCTGAATTGAAGTATCTTCTTTTTAATTTTCTCTAAAAAAGAAGGCCAATTCTTTCTCCATCCATTGTGTGAAGTCTTTTTCCTTTAAAATAGTATTATTTAACGTCCATCTCAATCTTCTTTTTTGTCCTTTCCATTAAATTGTCATTGGGTTGTTGTTGTTAAGCCTGGTCCCCCAACCAATGTTAAGGAAACACACTGAACAGAATGTGCAGTGTTAGTCAGTTAGGCAGACAGGTAAATGTGTGAGATAAGTTTGTATGTTAGTTAACACTCAGTAAAAAGCAGATACTCTTATGCTATCAAAATATAGTTTATTCCATTTAAGAGTTATAGCATCGTCAAAAACAGTCCATTAGTCATGTATCATTTCAGTCAGTCCATTCGGGGATTCTCAATTTGCAAAGTCCGTGTTGTGTATTCAATGTCAGTTCACTTACAATAAATCAGTCCGTATTATCTCTTCTCACCGTTGAGAAATCAACACTCCTTTCTCTCTCCTGTTCCAGTAGGAAAAAACGCAGTCATCAATCCATCCAGTAATTAGGGATCATTAAGCCAGAGAGCGAGCTGCCGTTGTCTTGTTCCTTTTATGGTGCTTTTACAACCACACCCTTAATTACATTCTTGCAGTTAAAGTTACACACACTTTAACCAACAAACCATGATAACTTATTTATTATTTTACCTAAACCAGTTAGGGTAAACAATGTTATCCCTAACATTCTCCCTTTTTGGGTAATAATAATAATATAACCATTTACACCTTTAAATCATAGTTGTTACAACTCTATTTAAACTTGACTACACCTTGAGCTTTTGTAAACTGGTCTGCAATGTTTTCTTCCATCATGCAGTACTCCAGTTTAATGAGACCATTCTTCACAGATTCTCTAACATTTAAGTATCTTAAATCAGTATGCTTTGATCTAGTTTTTACAGCAATATTAGTAGCCAACTGTATGGTTGCCTGGTTGTCCTCGTATACAATAATGGAAACTTTAACAGTTACACCCATGTCTAACAATAACTTTTTGTACAAAATTAAGTCAGTGCATAGTAATGACAGGCATGAAAATTCTGCTTCCATCGTGGACAAGCTGATATGCTGTTGTCTGATTGACCTCCACCCTATTAGTGTCTTACCAAATAATATAGCCATTCCAGAGGTTGATTTTCTAGTGTTTATGTCGGTTGCAAAACTTGCATCTGCACAGGCACTAAGACTCAAATCACTCTTTGGCTCTATATACAATGCATGGTGCATTGTTCCTTTAAGATATCTTAAAATTCTCTTTAATGATTGCCAATGACATTGATGTGGATCTGCATTAAATCGTGCCAGCTGATTAACGCTGTAAGCAATATCTGGCCTTGACCAATTGCTGATATATGATAAGCTACCAATCAAAGATTGATTTGTGAACTTATCGAATTTGGGACTTTGATCATCAGTTTGGCAAACTTCCTGACTCATTGGAGTTTTTGCCGGTTTACAAAGTTCCATTTTATACATTTTAATTAATTGGCAAAATTAGTCTTAGTTATCAAAACAATATCATCTGTAAATAATAACAATAATGACACCATTCCATTATTTTCTCTTTTAAACACACATGGATCTGCTAAACCAGATTTAAAACCTATATTGTTTAACTCTTTCACAATATATTGGTTCCATTCATAGCCAGATTGTTTCAATCCATAAAGACTTCTTTTGAGTTTCCAACAATCATTACTATTTAATTTATTATCTTTTATTCCAACTGGTTTTTTCAAATATATAGTGTGCTGCAATGGTGCATGCAGATAGGCAGTTTCTACATCTAAATGGTTAATGACATAGTTTTTCTTCGCTGCCCACAGTAAAGCTGCTCTCAAGGATGTTGCTTTAAGACTTGGTGCAAAAACTTCATCATAATCAGATGCAGTTTGATTAAATCCTTGAGCTACTAACCTAGCTTTATGGGTAACAGTCCCATTATTTCCTGTTTTTACTTTGAATATCCATTTGCACCCAATGGACTTTTCTCCTGGAGGTAATTTGGCATCTTCATATACTTTCATTACCTTTAATGAATTTAGTTCCTTTTCCATTGCCTTTTGCCAATTCTCCTGATCCTTAGCAGGATACATCCTAAGTTCATCTACACTAGTTGGAACTTTAGTTCCTTGGCAAACTATACTTGCTTGATACCAATCAGGTGGTCTAGTTACACGTGTAGTAGGTCTAGGTATTACAGGACTTACAGGTGGACTTTCCTTCACTACCTGTTCTTGATTATCTAACTCTTCCTGATCAACTATTTCCTCTTGTTCTGGTCCTATTTGCTCTTTGTGGACTTCTTCTTTAATTGGACTCTTCTTATAACTAGTCTTTTCTTTCTGCCTTTTGTAGGGTTCAATAATTACATCATTATCTAAATCTTGCTCTGATCTATTCCATCCTGCATGTTCTAGCAATTTTGCACTAGCACTGGTGTAAACTCTAGATGTACCTGGTTCCCAGAATCTATAAGATCTGTGATTTGATTCATATCCTACAAAAAAATAATCTTTTAGCTCTATGCTGTCCTTTGTGTCTAAGTTGTGTAGGGATATGCACCCATGCTGTTGCTCCAAATGTGTGCATGTAACTTAAATCAGGTTTTGTACCATGCCACAGTGTCAATGGTAATTCACCTGTTGTTGAATTAACAACATTATTTAACATATGATTACCACACATTATTGCTTCTCCCCACAAATTGTCAGGTAATCCTGAATCAGACAACATAGTACGTGCCATTGACTGCAGTGTTTGGCCTCGTCTCTCTATAAAGGCATTATGTTGTGGCCTATATGGTGCAGACTTTTTATGTTGAATACCTGCCATCCTAAGTCTCCTCTGGAATTTATTATTTGTAAATTCTGCACCATTATCTGTTATAAGAGTTACTAATTTCTTTTTAGTCTTCCTTTCTACAAATTTTAACCAATTAAAGAATTTTAGATAAGTTTCAGTTTTGCTCTTCATCAAATCGCAGAACCCATATCTAGAATAGTGGTCCATTATACTTAGTATGTATCGAGCACCTCCTACACTTGGTTTTTTTGGACCTATTAAATCGGCAAATACTATCTCTAAAGGCTCTTTGGTAGTAAATCCATCAACTCTATTTGCCAGTATGACCTTGCTTTTGCTTTGATTGCAAACAGAACATTGCAAATACTTATTACAAGGTTTCAAACTTATTCCTTTAGATAGTTGAACAGTTCTCTTAAGCATTTTAAAATTTAAATGCCCTAGCCATCGGTGTAACAAGTGAATACATTCATCATGAGGTTTCTTATTTTCATAAACTGTGTTAGCCACCTTTAAACCATCATCATTTAACACATATAATTCACCTCTTAAAGATGCAGTAATTTTCTTATCTTCTTTTTCAATTATGCAGTTATCTCCTTTAAAGGTAACTACATATCCTAGTTTAACCAAAATTCTAACTGAAAGTAAATTTAACTTAAGTTGTGGTACATATAACATTTTTACATTCTCTTTTATGCAAGAACAATATGCTATACCTTGACCTTTAGCTTTCAGTTTCCAGCCATTGGCTAACGATATCTGCTGTGAACTCATGGACATGTTAACAAAATTTTTGTTGTCATTTGTTATACAGTGGGATGCTCCACTGTCAACCACCCATAAATTATTTTTTACAGCTCCATTACTATACATGGCTAACTCAAAATTTTTCTTTTTCTTTTGATGACTTTTAGTATTCTGGCCAGCGTTCTGGCGCTTTGATTTTTTACAAAACCTTACCAAATGTCCTCTTCCTCCACAATTAAAACACTTTTTAATTGTGTATGCAGTAGGAGATTCAATATCTTCTTTTTGAGGTTGCTCCCTCCTTAACTGATATCTTTCAAGCCTTCTTCTGGCCTCTTCAATGAATCTGCCAGTGATATCAGTTATAGTTAGGATTTCCTTAGGCAAAATTTCAAGGGAAGTGACGTAGTTATCAAAATTTTCATCTAATGAAGACAGAATTATGTAGACTTGGTGTAGTTCAGAGAAAATAAGCTCTTTCTCGTGCAGTTCTTGAAAAATGCTTTTCATAGTATTCAAATGACTCAGCATATCACCATTCATTTGGAGATGCGTCCTGAAAAGCTTCCGTGTTAGATTTATGTGAGCACCAACGTTATCTCGAACATAAATCCTCTTCAGCTTCTGCCAACACCCAACAGCCGTTTGCTCTCCGCGGATATGAACAAGTTGCTGGTCAGGTAGTGTTAGTCCTATTATGCAAAGAGCTTGTTCATTCTTCTGCTTAAAGTCTTCTATCTTTTGACTATCTTCCTCAACCTCCGGATCCCATTCCTCTACGTTTGGTGGGTTTTCAATTATGTTCCACAGACCTTCTCTTCGTAGAAGTAGACTACATTTCATAGACCATGATACATAGTTCGTTCCATCCAGCTTGGATATAAGGGACAAACTTTGTAGATTGACTTGTGCCATGTTTTTTTTGTATGGATATAAAACTACAATTAATAAAACACAGCTGTCTGTTTACTGTAACGTGTAACAACACAAACTCTCACTTTTTACATAAATCTGTTTTATCCTAGTTAAACTGACTTTGCAACCTCTGGGCCCATAACCTTTGTTAAGCCTGGTCCCCCAACCAATGTTAAGGAAACACGCTAAAGAGAATGTGCAGCGTTAGTCAGTTAGGCAGACAGGTAAATGTGTGAGATAAGTTTGTATGTTAGTTAACACTCAGTAAAACGCAGATACTCTTGTGCTATCAAAATATAGTTTATTCCATTTAAGAGTTATAGCATAGTCAAAAACAGTCCATTAGTCATGTATCATTTCAGTCAGTCCATTCGGGGATACTCAATTAGCAAAATCCGTGTTGAATATTCAATGTCAGTTCACTTACAATAAATCAGTCCGTATTATCTCTTCTCACCGTTGAGAAATCAACACTCCCTTCTCTCTCCCGTTCCAGTGGGAAAAAACACAGTCATCAATCCATGCAGTAATTAGGGATCATTAAGGCAGAGAGCGAGCTGCCGTTGTCTTGCTCCTTTTATGGTGCTTTTACAACCACACCCTTAATTACATTCTTGCAGTTAAAGTTACACACACTTTAACCAACAAACCATGATAACTTATTTATTATTTTACCTTAACTAGTTAGGGGAAAACAATGTTATCCCTAACAGTGGTCTGCCCAAGTACTTGTTTCAATGTTTGTTTCCTGAATTTTAGATATTAATTCTGTTGAGATCCAAATCATATCTATTCTGGACCATGATAAGTGCCTATTTGAATAAAAAGTAAATTGTTTAATTTTAGAATTTCTTTCTCTCCATATATCTTTTAAGTTTATTTCATCTATCATTTAAAAAAAGGATTTAGGGAGAGTCTTTCTGTTTTGCTTTGTTGTTGTTGCTGTATAGTCCAGTTTATTGTCTACAGTTCCATTGAAATCTCCCATCATAACTATATTAACATAGTCCAGTCCAATTATTTTCATATGTAGTTTTTTGTAAAATTCTTCTTGTTTATCATTCGGAACATAAATTGCAATCAGGAGTGTTTTCATATTATTATCCATTATTTCCACCATTAATACTCTTCCATCTTCATCAGTATGAATCAATTTTGCTGGGATAGTCTCTTTAATGTATAAAACCACTCCTCTTTTCTTACATTGAGTCAATGAAGTGAATATTTTCCCTAATTTTGGCTGTACCAACAATTGTTCATATTGTTTTTTAATATGTACTTCTTGTAAACAAATTATATCAAATTTTAATTTCTCTAATTTATGAAAAATTTTCCTTCTTTTAACAGCTGAGTTAAGTCCATTTATATTCATTGTAATCAGTTTTTTCTCTTCCATTATTATATTTTGTAATTAGGTTTGGCAGCTCTCGTAGATCTTGGTTCACGTTGTTCTTTGATCTCCACTTGTCCACCTACTGCACCTTCTTCTTTTTCAGTCTCCATTTGGTTTTGGAATTCAATTAATGAAATCTCTTTTTCCGCCTCTTCTTCTCTCCTTCCAAAAAAATTCTGCGTAGAATAGTTCTGCTTTCTCAATTGAATCAATTCTATAATTCTATATCTCTGTTCTTGCCATGTAAACCTTAGTCCTTCTGGAATCAGTCATCTATAATTCACCTCTTTTTTCAATAACATTTTAGTCAGGAATCGGTATTCTCTTCTCATCTCTCTCACTCTTCTAGGTATTTGTTTTGAAACCACAATCTCCTTGCCTTTGTATTTCAACGTTTTCTTTCTTGCCACTTGTAATATTTGAGTTTTAATGGCTTTTTTTGTAAATCTGATATGAACTTCTCTTGGTAGATTGTTTCTCATCGCATATCTTGTAAAGACTCGGTATTCCTCATCTACTCCATCCATCATCTTCTCTCTTATTTCCAAAGCTTCAGCCAGTATTTCTATCATTATTGCAGCTAGATTTTATCCTTTTTCTTCCTCTATATTTTGAAATCTGAGATAAAATTCTGATCTGTCCATCTGCCATTTCAATACCCCACTTTTATCTTGTTCAACCACTGTTAATCTGGTATCAATGTCTCCAATCTTTTTATCTCTTTATCTTCTTCTTCAATTTTTTGGAATCTCTCATCATACTTCACCATCAATTGTTGAATATTCTCCACTTTTTCATCAGTTTTCTCTGTTCTTTGTTCAATATTCTCTGTTCTCTTTTCAATAGTATCTGATTTTGTTTTAAGTTCTTGGATTCCTTGCATGATCATCTGTAGAGTCACTTTTTCTTGTTCTTTATCTTGCTTTAACATCGTCTGAATTAAACGTTGTCCTCCAGATGGTGGGGAGGCAGAAGTGAAAGTTGAGGCGCCAGAAGGTATGAGTTTCCTACTCATTTTGAACGATTCAAAATCTTCTAGTTCTTAAACATTAATCCAGTTAGTGAAGTAACCATCCAAGGTGGGAAATAAAAGTGGTAATTTGGAATATTATGAGGCACATCCCGAAAAGCAAATGGCTTTGATATTCTTAGATGCGCAAAAGGCATTTGGTAATGTGAATTGGAGATTTATGTTACTATTCTTGGAACAGATGGGTTTCGCTAGAAAATTTATTCAAGCAATAGAAGCCATATACTATAAGCAAATGGCAAAGGTAATGATAGAGGGAGAATTCACAGATTTTATTAATATAAGAAAAGGTACAAGACAAGGATGCCCTCTATCACCTTTGCTATTTGTATTAACTTTGGAAGTGCTGAATAGAAATATTAGAGATGATAAAGGCATAAAAGGAATGAAAATCAAAAAGGAAGAATTTAAATTGCAAGCTTTTGCGGATGATTTGGCCTTTATTTTGGAAGACCCTTTTGAAACAGCTCCAAAATTATTGGAAAAGATAGAGACTTATGGTGAGGTGGCTGGTTTGAAAATAAATAAAGACAAAACAAAGATTTTGACAAAGAATATGCTATTAAGACAAAGAGAAGAACTGGCAGATCTATTGAAAATTCAAGGTACGAATAAGGTTAAGTATTTGGGGATACACTTGACACCAAGGTGTAGTACATTAAAAGAGAACAATTATATTAAACTCAAACAACAGATAGTGTTAGATTTGATGAAATGGGAAAATCTACAATTGCCATTAATTGGGAGAATTTGAACAATCAAGATGAATATCCTACCCAGAATCTTATACTTCTTTCAAACAATACCAATTAGGCTTGGAAAAGACTATTTTGAAGACTTAAATAAAATTGTGTTGCAGTATAAATGGCAAGGCAAGAAAGCGAGAATAAAGTTAAAACTTCTACAAGATGCAAGAACTAGAGGAGGATTTGGTCTGCCTAATTGGGAGTTGTACTATCAAGCTGCAAATTTGATGTGGGTTAAGGAATGGATAACATTAAGAAAGACTAGATTGTTGACACTAGAAGGACATGATTTGTTGTTGGGTTGGCATGCTTTTCTATGGTACAAGGGAACTAAAACACAGGGCTATTTTAGAAGACATCATATATGAGAGTCTTTGTGGTTAAATTGGGAGAAGATTAAAAGACAATGTTATTTGAAAATTCCAGTTTGGTTATTGACTATTGAAGCTTTTTCTTATCCTATAATATATAAGAAGGAACAAACAGTTAGATATGGGGAAATATTGGATGAAAAGGGTGAACTTAAATCGTTGCAAAACTTAGAGGAACAAAGTATAAAGATGAATTGGTTTTCATATGCGCAAATACATTCAAGGTATGATAAAGATTTTAAAACAGAAGGATTTTATGATAAATTGACTGATTTAGATAAGACTTTGACAGGTACTGATGAAAAGGTGATTAAAAAATTATATGGTTACTTGTTGGAAATTAAACTAGAGGAAGAACAAGTTAAAGAAACTATGATTGCTTGGGGGAAGAATTTTGGATATGGGATTGATTTAGAGAAATGGCAAAAATTGTGGTCTCAAAATTATAAAATGACAATGTCAACAGCATATAAAGAAAATTTGTATAAGATGTTTTACAGGTGGCACTTCCCCCCGGACAAGAATAGCAAGAATGTTCAAGAATAAATCTGAAAAATGCTGGAGATGTCATCAGATACCTGGCTCATATTACCATATGTGGTGGACTTGTGAGGAGGCCAGGAAATACTGGACTAGAATTCGCATATGGCTGGAAAAAATGACAAAGAAACACATAGATTTGAAACCAGAGATTTTTTTATTGGGAATCGTACCTGATATATATCATAAAAATTTAAAGTATTTGATTGTAAATGTATTAACAGCAGCTAGGATTGTATTTGCTAAACATTGGAAGAGTGAGAAAATACCATTAGAGGAAGAAATTATTAAGAAAATATTGGAATGTGCTGAAATGAGTAGATTGACATTTGAAATTAGAGAACAAGAAGATAAACAATTTTATGAAGTTTGGGATCTTTTTTATCAATGGTTAGATAATACAATATGATAATAGAATATTTAGAAATTTAGGAAATAATGAATATATAATTTTTCTTGGTTTTGATAATTTTTAAGAATATTTTATTAAGATAGATTTGGTATGATTCTATGATTTGTTATAAAATAATTTAACTTAATTATAGTTATCTCGCTTAATTATGAATTAGTAAAATTATAGTCAAATGATTGTTCAATAATGATATTGGGATATTTTATTGATGATTGATTTGCATGTGGTTGGAAAAAATGACAAAAAAACAGAGATTTTTTTATTGGGAATTTTACCTGATACATACAGTAAAGAATTGAAATACCTGATTGTAAATGTATTAACAGCGGCTAGGATTGTATTTGCTAAAAATTGGAAAAATGAGAAAATACCATCGCAGGAAGAAATCATTAAGAAGATATTGGAATGTGCTGAAATGAGTAGAATGACATTTGAAATTAGAGAACAAGAGGATAAACAATTTTATAAAATTTGGGACCTTTTCTATCAATGGTTAAATAATTTTACACAATAATAGAATATCTAGAATTTCAGAAAATAACATATATATATATATATATATATATATATATATATATTTGATATCATATCTATAAAATGTTTTTAGGATAGATCGGGTAGGATTATATGAATTGTTATAAAATAAACTAAGTAAATTATAGTTATCTCACAAAGTATGAATGAATAAAATTATAGCCAAATGATTGTTTAAAAGTGATACTAGGGTATTTAATCTTTGATTGATAATATGAGTTATTATGTGATGTAACTGTAATTGAGACTACGAAATGGATGCACAAAAAATTGGTAAACCAACCGACACACTGCTTGTACATTTATGAAAGAAAGCTGGATGTTTTTATGTTTTGTTTTGTTTGTCTTTAAAAACCAATAAAATTGTTTACAAAAAAAAAAAGTTCTATTCATTTCACACAATATACAGGTGGTCCTCAACCACAATTGAGCCCAAAATTGTTGTTGCTAAGTGAGACAGTTAAGTGAGTTTTGCCCCATTTTATGACCTTCCTTGCCACAGTTCTTAAGTGAATCACTGGTGTTAAGTTAGTAACACAGTTGCGAAGTGAATCTGGCTCCCCCATTGACTTCACTTGTCAGGAGGTCACAAAAGGGGATCACGTGACTCCAGGACACGGCAACCATCATAAATATGAGTCAGTGGCCAAGTGTCTGAATTTTGATCACATGATCATGGGGATGCTGCAACAGTCATGTGAAAAATGGTCATAAGTCACCTTTTCCAGTGCCACTGTAACTTGGCTGGGATTTCCATGCGGAATTCTGTAAGCCAAATCCATTTTTCCATCTGGTCGTGTGAACAGGTCGTGTGAACAAGTTCTCACTCCCAAACCTCAAGAAACAACTTTCCCACCCTGTACAGTTAGTCTTTGACATACAACAGTTCATTTAGTGACCATTTAAAAAGTTACAACAGCAGAAGAAAAAAATGACCTACAACCATTTTTCACAGACGACCATTTTTCACACAACCCTTGTGGCATCCCCATTGTCACGTGATCGAAATTCAGATATTTGGCAACTGTTTCACATTTATTTTTTAATATATGTTTTATTGATATTTTTAATACACGTAAAAAGTTCCATATCTATTTGAACAGTGTGTTGTCTAGGCACAGTTAGTTTTAAGTTAGTTTTAACACTGTCAAACTATTTACGAAGTCTGCATTACTATTACTATTCATCTTCTCATCCTTCCTTTCACCCATCTCCTCTCATGACTGCATGAATGTAACTTTGTTGCTTGTATCCTTATGATTTTTTTAAATTGACTGTTTACTAGTATAATTTGATTTGATTTAATCACTTATGTTTCCTAGTATGATTTGATTGCTTATTTGTATCCTTTGACTACTATTAAGTGTTATACCTATGATTCTTGACGAATGTATTTTTTCTTTTTCTTTTTATGAATACTGAGAGCATTTGCACCAAAACAAATTCCTTGTGTCCAATCACACTTGGCCAATAAAGAATTCTATTCTATTCTAAAAACATTAATCATAATAGTAATAGCAATAGCACTTACACTTATATACCACTTTAAAGTGTTTTACAGCCCTCTCTAAGTGGTTTCCTGTGCCCCCAACAACCTGGGTCCTCATTTTACCCACCCTGGAAGTATGGAAGGTTGAGTCAACCTTGAGCCTGGTGAGATTTGAGCTGCCAAATTGCAGGCAGCTGGCTGCAGCAGAAGTAGCCTGCAGTACTGCACTCTAACCACTGCACCACCAAGGCTCTTAATAAATTTGATTATCTTAATCATAATAAACATATCAATATTAATCACAAAGTAATAATACAATTAATTTATCCATCTTACAAAGTTTTTAGTATAATTTATTTTATATTTTTTGTTATGTTTGGAGCATGGGCGAGAAAGAATGGAGACAAGCCTCTGAACGGTGAACTTCAGCTCTTTATTTACATAGTGACTTCTGGCATCTATAGCAGTTTTAACCTGCCTTATATAGGCAAACCCCGTAACTATTAACCAATAACCAACGAGGAGCACTAGCTCTCATAACCAATAGGAACTCTCTGTTAAGGGCCAATCGGATTCCCCGGAGTGGGCCAATCCGATCTGGCCGTTTAACAACCAATCAGAAGTGCAGGGCCAGAACCCTGCACTTTACTCCAAGCTCACACTTTATTTAAAACTTTATACATTCACAACACCCCTTCCCCTTGGCTTCTGTTTGCAGGGCGCGGTTACATAGTCCTTTAGGTAGGACGGTTGTTTTATTAGTCTCTTTGATTTTCGCTGTGTCATTTGGCTGCAATCATGCTGAGGTAGATCGTTGTTTGGCAGTGGGGCTCTTTCTGGTTCAGAGTTCATTTCCCCGTCGTTGCCCATGTTCTCTGTAATTCCCTGAGGTGCAACTGTTTCCCTCTCTGGTTCCACTTCCTGAGTCTCTATTATACCGTCGTTCCCTTCAAACGGGTTTTCTTCTCCTTGGAACTCATCTTCTTCCGTACCTCCCCCCCCCTCAGTCTGGTCATAGGGGAGTTCAGGACTGCCCGCCGGAAGCCGCGATCGTAATTGATCGATATGGCGTTTCCATAGTCTATCGTCAAGGCATTGTACAAGGTAGGATCTTGGGCCGGTTACACGAACTACTGTCGCCTCCACCCACAATGGGTCGCCCGATAGGTTTTTAGCGTATACCAAATCTCCTACCTGGAAGGCACGACAGTGGCCGCTGGATCCTAGTGGTTTTTCCGGTTTGTAAGCTGGGTGTAACCAGTCGAGGTGGGAGCGGAGTTTTCGTCCCATTAGCAATTCGGCGGGAGTTTTGTTGGTGACGCTATGCGGTGTGATGTGTTGTAAAAAAAGGATTCGATTGATCTTGTCGTCAATGTTGTTGTAGTCTACTTTCTGTAAGGTTTTCTTCACAAATTGTACCATGAGTTCTGCTTTGCCATTGGTCGCAGGGTACACAGGCGAAGTGAGCGCATGTCGAATGCCGTGGTTAGCGAGGTACTGCTCGAACAACAGTGCTGTAAATTGGGGCCCATTATCGGATACCAGGACGTTTGGTAGTCCGTGGGTTGCAAATAGTCTTTCCAAGGTTTTCATAACCGCCTCGGAGGTTGTAGTCGTCATGCAATAAATCTCAAGCCAATTTGAATAGGCGTTGACGGTTAGTAGAAAGGTGTGGCCTTTGGTCGGCCCCGCGAAGTCCAAGTGAATTTGGGACCAGGGTCCTCGTGGTGTCTCCCATTTGGTAGGAATGGCTTTAGGTGGGGCGTTGCTCACTTCCTGGCATTTTGGACAAGCTTTAACCCAATGTTCGATTTGCTTGTCAATGCCCGGCCACCATGCATAGCTTCGCGCAAGGGCTTTCATTCGCACGATGCTGGGGTGGCCATCGTGCAAGGTTCTCAGAAGCACTTTCTGGAGTCGTTCTGCGATAACGACTCTATCACCCCAGATGACACAGCCTTTCTGGGAGAACAACTCGGTTTGTCGAGTCTTGAATGGTGTGAAGTCATCTGATAATTGGTCCAATGGCCATCCGCGTTCTACCCAGCTTAGGACTCATGCTAAGGTGGGGTCACGTTTGGTTTCTCTCGCGATATCTCGGGCGGTTAATGGCGGCGAGTTGAGTGCCTCAATTTGCAACGTGGTTACCGTTGGTGCAGGATCGTCGAGAGTCTCTGGAAGCAGTGCTCGGCTCAATGCGTTGGCATGGGGAATGGCTTTCCCCGGGCGGTATTGCAGCCGATAGTTATAAGCAGCTAAGAATTCTGACCATCGAGTCATCCTAGGGGATAATATGTAGGGAGTCGGCTTATCTCCGGCTATTATCCCCAATAATGGTTTGTGGTCAGTCACGATAGTAAAAGCCCAGCCATACACCTACTCATGGAATCTTTTAACGGCTGACACAATTGCGAGGGCTTCTTTATCGATTTGTCCATAATTTCGCTCAGTTTTTGAAAGTGTCTTTGAAAAATATGCAACAGGGGCTTCGTTCCCATTAGGCAGTACATGGCTCAAAATGGCGCCCACTCCGAAAGGCGAAGCATCACATGTTATATTTAACGGCAAAGTCTCGTTATATTGCATGAGTACAGAGTCAGAAGTGAGCAGTTTTTTTATGTTGTGGAATGCCTGTTCTTCTCGGTGACCCCATAACCAATTTGCTTTCTTATCTAACAACCGGTGTAATGGTTCAGCGACCGTTGCTTTATGTGGTAAAAATACATTATAAAAGTTGATGAGGCCTAGGAACGCCTGGAGATCAGCCTTGTTTCGTGGCCTGGGAGCGTTTTTTATCGCCCTTAGTTTACTTTCAGTAGGGTGAATACCCTGGCTATCAATTAGGTACCCTAAAAACTCAACACTGTCAGTACACAATTTACATTTGTTTTTTTTCACTTTAAGACCGGCCTCTTGGAATTTTTTTAGGACTAATTTTAACCGGTCCTGTAAGATTTTTTTTGTAGGGGCCGCAATTAATACATAGTCAAAATAGGGGACCACGCCCTTAATCCCTTGTAATAACCTCTCCATAAGGCTCTGAAAAATCCCCGGGGCTACACTAACTCCGAATTGAAGCCGGGTACATTTAAAGGCACCTCGGTGCGTCACAATCGTTTGTGCCTGTGCCGTCTTTTCATCAACAGGTAGTTGCTGATATGCCTGAGCTAAATCTAATTTAGCGAAGACTTTTCCGCCCCCCAGGGAGTGGAGGAGATGCTGCACCACCGGCACTGGATATGCGTTCTGCTGTAGGGTGTGGTTCAAAGTGGCCCGGTAGTCCCCACAAATTTGGATCGACTCGTCTGGCTTAATGGGTGTTATGATTGGGGTTTCCCAGGGGGAGTGATTGATGGGCTCTAACACCCCCTGAGCTATCAGTTTGTCGAGTTGTTTGTCGATTTTCGACTTTAAGGCAAACGGAACTCGACGAGGCTTAAGTCGGATGGGAGCTATCTTTGGGTCTAGACTGAATGAAATCGGGGTCCCCTTGTACTCGCCTAAGCTGTCCACGAAGACGTCCCTGAACTCATGGATGAGGTCTCCCTCACAGTCACTTCCGCTGACTCGGTTTATGCCGGCCACTTCAATGCCATGGTGTGTCGTTGCAAGCTGCCCTTCTGACTTGGATAAAATGTCGCTTGTCGGTGGTGGTACCGGAGTGCGGTTTCGGCATAGTTGTGCAGCCGACTTCCTGGTTGCTTCTGCTGCAGTAGCATCGGCGATGGCGTTGGCAAGGCTGATGTCGCCTTTCGCCATCAGCTTGCTTTGAATGCCTGGTGCATCTAATCCCAGAACTATGCGATCTCTTAGTGCTTCTTCTAAGTCGGTGAATCTGCAGAGGCCTCCCAAATTTTGGAGGTCTGCTATGAAGTCGGCCACGCTTTCTCCCTTTCGCTGGCTCCTCTGATAAAACTCGTGCCGTCTCACGAGCATAGGCACGGTCGGTGCGTAGTGATCTCGTAGGAGAGGTTCGAGGTCGTCCCAATCAATCGCCTTCACTTCTCGGGGTTTTGCTAGTGCTTTAGCCATCTTAAATACGGTTGGACCGCAATGCGTTAGGAACACCGCCCGTTTCTTTCCTGGTGTGGCGTCCTTTAAGTTGTTGGTTTCTAAGAACATTTGGAAACGATCCATGTGGGACTCCCAGTCCTCCTGTACTGGATCGAACGGAGCGGGTGGTACAACGCCGCCGGACATGGTTCCGTTGTGTAGCGTCGTCTGTCACGTGCTCGGTGTTCTTCGAAGTTTCGTTGGTTCAGATGTCTCCAAATCCCACCTTCGTCGCCAGTGTTATGTTTGGAGCATGGGCGAGAAAGAATGGAGACAAGCCTCTGAACGGTGAACTTCAGCTCTTTATTTACATAGTGACTTCTGGCATCTATAGCAGTTTTAACCCGCCTTATATAGGCAAACCCCGTAACTATTAACCAATAACCAACGAGGAGCGCTAGCTCTCATAACCAATAGGAACTCTCTGTTAAGGGCCAATCGGATTCCCCGGAGCGGGCCAATCCGATCCGGCCGTTTAACAACCAATCAGAAGTGCAGGGCCAGAACCCTGCACTTTACTCCAAGCTCACGCTTTATTTAAAACTTTATACATTCACAACATTTTCAGTATAAAATCTTTTTAAATTCTAACCTCTGTTTCTGTTCGTTAACCATTGGAAAAACAAGTCCCATGTTAAAAAGTATTGTTTCTTCCTTTTATTTTAAATGTTAATCTATCCATCTCAGCACATTCTAATATTTTTTTAATAACATTTTCATCTGTATGGATCTCTTCATTTTTCCATTGTTGCGCAAACACAATTCTCGCTGCCGATAATACATGTAAAATGAAGTATGTTTTCTCTTTGTCATACTGTTCTGGTAAGATATGCAACAAAAATATCTCTGGTTTCAAATCTATGTGTTGCTTTATCATTTTTTTTAATCAAGTATGTATTTTAGTCCAGTATTTTTTCGCCTTTGGGCATATCTACCTCATACAGTAATATGAACCTGGTATCTGATTATCTTTCCAACATTTAGCTGATAAATTTTCATACATCTGTTTCACAAGTTATGATGGTCTCGGGGTTATGTGATGATCTTTTGTAACCTTCCGACAAGCCTGAAGGCGGATTCATTTAACAACCGTGTTGCTAGCGTAACCACTGCTGCTGTTCACCTAAACCAGGTGTCTTCAAATTTGACAGCTTTAAGACTTGTGGACTTCAATTCCCAGAATTCCTCCTCCAGTCATGTTAGCTCATGAATTCCAAGAGTTGAAATCCCCAAGTCTTAAACTTGTCAAGTTTGAAGACTCTTGACCTAAACAAAGGTGGCGAGGAAGGTCCTAAAACGGGGCAAAGTTCATTTCGTGGTGGTGTCGCTTAGCAACAGAAATGTGGGGCCCAGGTTTTTCCGGTTTTTGCATGGCTTCGGGGCAGCAGGAATTCGCGACCGCTCGCGATTCCTGCTGTGCTAGCCGCCGAGGTACCCCCGATCCAAATGGGTCAGGGGGATATGGCTGCCCTGTAGGGACAGCCGAAGAGAGAGGGGAGCTGGACAGGGGGTTGGGGGTGTCACAGACCCCCTCCTCGTCCTGAAAAACCCCTTTTTCCCAAGGCGGTGGAGTGGCGGTCAGCAATGGCTGCCACGAAGAAGTCTGCAACCGGGTAAGATCGTGCTGGAGGAAGCAAGAAAAGTGAAAGTGCTGGCTGAGCCGGGTCAATCAACATCCTTTAAATTCGCTGGAACTGAGCTGTCTGAATTGCTGGAGGATACATTGTATCCCTAAGAAGATCGAAAGCGGCGGAGAAACTGTTAAAGGGAACTTTTTTTCTTCTTCTCTCTCCCACCCCATGAAAAAAGCAGAAGAAGATTTGAAATTTGTTTGGGCACTGAAGGTGAAATATTCTGAAAGTTGCTTGGACATTGGACTTAAAAATTTAAGAAATTGGAAAACCTTTATTAGAGGTATGGATTTTTGATTATTTAAAAATTGATGTTGCAAGTGGGAAGGGAGCGGAAAAATATTGGAGCAGAAGTGGAAAAAGGAGGAGATTGCCAAGAATACTAAAAAAAGAAATATGGTAATTGGACCTCTTTGATTAAACAGTAACCCCAGAAAGAGAAATAGAAGAAGGAAGAAAAGTATTAACTTTTGGAACTTTCTTTTTGAGTTACTTTTGACTAAAAATACTTGGGTGGTTGTTTTGGGGAAAGTTTTTCTTTTCAGGATGGCATCGCTTGTGGATGAACTAAAGATTGAATATCAAAAATATAAAAAGGAAGAACAAGATGGAAAAGATACTTTGGGCACTTCATTTCAATTTTTAGAAATGGCGTTATGTACTTATGAAAAGTTGATTACGCAGCAGAATGACTGGGACAAAGAAGAAGAGGAACAAGAAGCCATCTTTGATGAACAATGGGTTTTTTCCGGGGAGGAGGAGAAAGAGGATAAGAAAAAGGGGATTTCAAGGTTTGAAAAAACAACCAAAAAAAAAGAAAAATGAGAGGAAAGGTGGATGCAAGGTTAGAAAGCAAAGGAAAGGGAGTAAGAAAAGGGAAGAGGAGAGACAAAGGGGTAAAAAGGGCAAGGAGAAGAATAAGCAAGAGACAAAGGGGGGGGAGGAGAAGCCTCAATGGTGGGAAGCAAGATCTAAAGAAAAAAATCTTATTTAGAGACAATGGGTGAATCTAATTAAGGATAAAAGGGGGATTCTGGAAGGTATATAAGATTGTGTTTTTATATGTGTATTTAGAGTATAAAATTTATTGTGTAAATTTAGAATTTATTAAACAGAATCCCAAGATAAATTAAGTGTTATATGAAGTACTTTTAAGTTAGGGTAAAGGCGTCACTCCAAATAGTGTATAGGAGAAGTATAGTAAAAGAAAAAAGATGAATGGATAGTTGGAAATAGAACAGACAAAGAATGTTATTGAAAATGGTTATAAGCTGTTATGCTTTGATTGTTTGTGCACTGTTTTTGTAAAATTAATAAAATTGGTTTGTAAAAAAAAAGAAAAGAAAATGATAACAAGATATGGAAGGATATATAAAATGAATATGATGTTTGAATTTGTGTCTGTGTGAAGAGTTTTAACCCGGGATCAGGCAGCCTTCAGAAAAGATGTTTTAGTTTATGTTTTGTGTATTGTGTTTGTAAAATTAATAAAATTTGTTTAAAAAAAAAATGTGGGGCCCAGTTGTGGTCGTAAATTGAGGACCCATGGGAGGAATTGGCTCACAGCCCCACCCCTCCTCGAAAAGGCCTTTTAGGAGATAACAGTGCTGAAACAAATACCCAAAACTATAAGAGATTTGAGAAGAGACTATCAGTTTCTGACAAAATGTTTGATAAAAAGAGAAATTAACTTTAGATGGCTGATACCAGAGGGAATAATGGTGACATGGCGAGAGCAAAGAAATAGACTAGACACAATTGAAAAAGCAGAACTATTTTATGATCAATATTTTAGAGAATATGAAGGAGAAAAGAGAAGAGAGATGGAAGAAATAAAACTGAGAGAAGCTGCAGAGAGGGAGGAGAGACAACAAAGAGAAGAAGAAAAAGAACTGGAAGTGAGAACAACCAGGGATGAAGAGAGACCAATAGAGCAGAGAGAGATGAGAGTGACAAGAGTGACCAGAGCATATCATAAATAATACTATGGAAGAAGAAATTAAGTTTATGACGATCAATATAAATGGATTAAATTTGGCAATTAAAAGGAAAAGAATATTCAATAAATTAGAGGAACTAAAACTGGATATAATTTGTTTGCAAGAAGTGCATATTAAAAAGCAACATGAGAAAACATTAGACTATCCTAAGATTGGAAGACTATATAGTACATTGGTGCAACAAAGTAAGAGAAGAATAGCATTATATATAAAAGACACTATAAAAATGGAATTAATATACCAAGATAATGAAGGGAAAGTGTTATGATATGTACAGAATAACCCTCGAGTAACAAGGATATGCACATGGAAAGGTTTGTGAGAGTAGTTATGAATAATTATTCAGCCACACACAGATACTCTAAATTGAGTTAAAGTTTACTTTAAGAAATAGCACAGTCCAATAAACGGTCCAGGTCATATACATTTTACAGTCCAAAGAATATCCAATTAAAAAGTCTTCTTACCGGTTGCCTTTGCCATTTACAGTAAACAAAAATATCAAAGTATAAGCACAGCATAAATACAACAGAGAACCTTAGATAGCAACAGAATGTCAGAGAGACAGAATGTCAGAGAGAGCAAGCTATGATCTCTAGCTCCCTCTTATGGCAATTTGCAATATAATCAACCAATCGGAACACAGTACGGTGATTTTGTCTTAAAACTACAAAACATACATTGTTGGGTTATATATTGACAACCCAACTAATTGTTGAACAGATTCCTAACATTCTCCCCTTTGGGTAGGTCAATATATAATACATTACATCTTTAAATCATAATTCTCACAACACTCTTTATGCTTAATTGCATTTTGAGCTTTCATGAAATGATCTGCAATATTATGTTCAGTCATGCAGGATTCTAACTGAATTGATTTATTTTGAACACACTGTCTAATGTTCAAATATCTCAAATCAGTATGTTTAGACCTTGTTTTAACAGCTAAATTAGCCATACTAATTGCAGATTGATTGTCTTCATAAACAATAAACAAATCACGTACAGTAATTCCAATATCCTTCAACAATTGTTTATATCAATTCTGTACACATTAACAATAAACATGAGAATTCTGCTTCCATAGTGGATAAACTAATATGTTTTTGCCTAATAGACTTCCATCCTATTAAAGCATTACCCAACATTACCACTATACCTGATGTTGACTTACGAGTCATTATATCAGTAGCAAAACTTGCATCAGCATATGCAGTTAACACTAATTCATTACTTGGTTCTAAATATAATGAATAATGGATTGTGTGTTTTGAAAACCTAATTATTCACTTAGCTGCTTGCCAATGCCTTTCATTTGGTTCAGCATTATACCTAGCCAATTGGTTTACACTGTAAGATATATCTGGTCTAGACCAATTACCCAGATATGATAGACTACCGATTAAGGATTGATATATTTCCTTATCAAACATAGGACTTTTGATATCACTATGTGTAAATTCCTTACTCATTGGTGTCTTAGCAGATTTACAATGCTCCATGCTATAGCATTTTAATAATTGGCTAATCTTCTTGGCTTGCGAAATTTTAAAACCTTTATTCGTTTTCACTATATCAAGACCCAAATAATGCTTAATTTCCCCTAAATTTCTAATCCTGAACTTTTTCTGTAATCTATAAACAATATCATTTGCTTCTTGTTCAGTTTTAGTTATAATTGCTATGTTCTCCATAAATAACAGTAATAGAGGAATTAAATCATCTTTTTCTCTTTGGAACAAACAAGGATCAGCTATACCAGCTTCAAAACCTATTGAAACTAATTCCTTTACATTTATTCCATTCATAACCGGATTGCTTTAGACCATAAGGACCTTTCTTTAATTTCCAATAATCAGTTTTCCATCATCCTTTAAACCTAATGGCTTTTTCATATAGATGGTATATTGTAAAGGTGCATGTAGATATGCAGTTTCAACATCTACATGGTTTATTTTACATTTATTCTTAGCTTCCCAAACTAATGCTGCTCTCAATGTATTTGCTCTCAGACTAGGTGCAAACATTTCATCATAGTCTTTATCTCACTGAGCAAATCCTTGAGCAACTAATCTTGCTTTATGGGTAATAGTCCCATCCACACCAGTCTTTATCTTATACAGTGGAGGCTGGATCCAAGCCCAAATCCAAGCTCCAATGGATGGAATGTCTCTAGGGGGCAGCATCTTGTTTCCATGTGTGGCAGGGCTGAAAGACAAAGAACAAGGATCCTCTCCCCCCTTCGATGGTAATTCTACCAGGAAAGGCATTGTAAAAGGATAAGAGATTTTTTTTTGGGTGGGTGGGTAGATAGCTTGCAGGCAGAGTTTGAGGAAAAAACAGCACATCAGTATTGCAGTTACGAAACAGATAAACCAGTTTCAACAAAATGGAGATACAACAGATAAGAAAGGAAAAAACTAGATTCACATGCTTTGGGAAAAAGATGAGCAGGTAAAATCATTTAAACACACAGTAAATGCAAGGATGAGACTTTTCTTGTAAATGAATTTTAAAAATTCACTAATAACCATCGGTTTTTCTTAAAAGCACAGAGAGGAAAGAAAACTGAACTCTGTGTTCTTCACTCTGTCCAGCTGGTCAGGCTAGACCAGGAAAATATATTTTCCTTTCCTTTCAGTGCTTCCAACTCTTTTCTAACAATTTAAAATTCACATCTGAAGGGATCAGAGACACTTAACAGTTGCAACAGTTACCTCCAGGACACACAAAGACTTAGACACACACACACAACAAAAACAGAGGAAAACAAAACTCTGAGGTTTACATACACACTGATCATTCCCACAATAAATCTCTCAGTTAAATTGGGGAAGGCACAAATCTTAAGGAACAAACCATGTGGCTGCATAGTAGATAGAGACACAGAAAGAAGGAACAAAAAAAAAAAAAAAATCCCATGTGATCCTGTTTTTATATTGCTCTTTTCTTTTAAGTACCTTTATTTAGCCAAATTGGTCTTCCTGTGTCATCCCTCAGCAAAGCCCATTTCTTACATATCCTTTTAGCTTTTTTCTTTTTTTCCCCATACCAGCTAGGACCAGCATCTGCCTCATCCCAAGCCTCCAATAACTCTTCCAGGGGGGTTCCACTCAGAACCCTTGAACTACAGCTTCCCATGTTTCCCCTTCCGATGTGGGGTTCTCACACTTTGGCTTAGTTAGGTCAACAGGCTATCAGTTTGCAGACCAAAAAAGTGTCTGGGGGAGACTTTGGTTCCCTATTCAAAGTATGCGCCCTCCCCTTAGAGGGAACTCTCAGGCCACTGTTTTTGGACTGGGGGAAAGACAGTTCGCTGTCCCCAAAAAAGACAGTCCGGGAGGACTGGCTGCCCCCAACAGACAAGTACTGGTGCTCCTTCCTCAGGCCAAGGTTTTTAGATTTGGAAGAGTTCAAATCCAGGAGCACTTGCTGCTTTTCCAGGCAAGTACTGGCGCTATTATTTCACAACTTCCTAATACCTAAATTCACAATTACCTAAGATCCTGGGGTTTGCTTTTGGGATACACTGGACAAAAAAACCAACACAATTTTTTCATCCCTCCCTTCAGTCATAACCCGCTTGGGCTTCCTCCTTCCCTAACAAAAGGTCCTGTGCTCTGGCAACCCCCCCATGCTCTCCAGACTCTTGGTCTTTCTGTGGTTAGGAAATGCAGAGGAAGCAAGTTCCAGTTGTGTTTGGGAGAAGGGCCCTCCATGTTTCCAGTGTCTTTTTCCCCACTTGGAACTGAATCCAGAAGGATATTTCTTCCAACAACTGTTAAGAAGAATATTATTCGTAATTGTTAAGCACATGAAATATGTACCTGTTGTCCCCAATTCGGGTCTGAGCCTGGTGCCAAAACCAATGATAGACTCCAGATATGAGGTGCAGGTTTTCTGATTGCTTTTTATTGGAGTGCTCCAAGGAAAAGGGCTTCTGGTCAAAATGCCAAGAGCCAAGAATTAAGTAAGATTAAGTAAATTTTATATATTTTTCACTAAAGAAGGTGGGACAAAGCACAATAAGAAGTATCATCTAATAAACATTTTAGCAATAATTCTACAATTTTTGTTCTATTGGTCTGTAGCTGTTCCTATTCCCAAGTCTTAGCTAATGAATGCCCTAGGAGTTATCTAATACATATCTGATTTGCTTCAGACCATCTCTATCGCTGTTGACTGATATCTGCAAGTTGGCTAACTCCTGTTACTTTTATCAGCTTTCCAATTAGCCAGGATTGTTACAAGATTTACACATGCATATCTCCTGTGGATAACAATTCTTTGTTTTTGCCAGACAGACTCCACAATTACAGGCTTCCTGATTTACTTTGAAGTGTGTGCCATGACCTGTCTTTATTTTAGCAGATGGCCCATCCTACCTAATCGACACACGATTGAAATGGAATGGATTTATTGTATGTTAAAAATAAAAAAAAATAATTAAAAAAAAAAGCGCTGGAGTAACTTTGGAGCGCACCTTCCGGCCATCCCACCCTTGACACCCCCCCCATTCATTCCCGGTCTTGTGATAAAAGCAGGCAATTCCAAGATGGCTTCCTCGCCTAGGTAACTAACCTAACTGCCTGTTTGCGCGGACCTGAGCGCCAAGGAAACGCAACTTCCCACAGGCCCGCCGCGTCCTTCGCTAATGGCAGTTTATTTGATATCGCACTGAGCCATCGCCGTGGAGGAGGAGCAAAACAGGCGCCTATTTAGACAGCTTTCTCAAAGGAAGGCCCCTTCCTCCGCAGTGAGCGGGCGAGAGACTTCCGGGAAGGTTTCTCAACCTAAAAGCTTGTTTGCTTCACCCACCCCACCCCGGCAGGCCGCGTCCGCTTCCGAAGCTCAATGGGGCCTTTTCGGAGGCGAGCCATAGGCTAAGCGGGCGTGGTGGGCGGGGCTTGGAGGCATCCAAGTGAAGTTAGGTTGCACCGTCCATGTTCGGCTGCCTTGTTCTCTCTTCTCTCTCCGAGAGGGGAGGGGGCGGGAGGAGTGAGCGGCTCCTCAAAAGGGCGAGGCGGAGGTGGGGAGAACCACCCACCTACCCTTCTCAGGTAAGACTCCGCTTTTTTTGGGGGGGGGGCAGGGGGCAAACTCTTCCCCTTCACCGACCCACACGAGGGTTCGGGAGCGGGGGGGTATTATGGGATGGTCCTTCCTCTTTGCAGGACGCAGGCCCTCTTGCTGTGGGGGAGAGAGGGGGCAATTTTAGACGGAATTTTAAAAAAAGGAGGAATCGAAGCTGGGCTTGCGAGCCGCCTTTGCTCTCTTCCCCCCTCCCCCCCTTTAATTATTGAAAGGAAGGAACCATCGAGACTCGGCTTAGCAAGAGGAGGGGAGGGAGGGGGTGATGGGGGACGACGACAGAGAGGGTCCTTCCCCAAATCCCACTTCCTCAATCCGCCTTTTTCAGCCTGCCAATCTCGGTTCGGCCCCGGTGCAAGGATGCCTGAAGGCGGGGATGCCGGGCTCCCTTGGGCCGCTGGGGATGCAAAGGCCCTGGAGGCCTTGGGGTGGGGGGAGGCCTGGGCGCAGTGTTTTTTTGGGGGAAGACTCCAGGGTCCATGCTTCGCTGCGCACCGTGCTGCCCTTGCAGGTCGGCATCCGTCAGGGGCGGCCTGAAACCTCCCTCCACCCCCCCCGGGTGGGTGGGCTTCATTCAATTGTGAGGGAGGGGGAAGAACTGGGCCGGACTGGAGATTCACTCGCAAGCCACTTCCCAAGGTTGTTGTGTGGCCCGGCTTTTGTGCCTTCGAAGAGCTGCTTCACCTGGGGGAGACCAACCTAACCCGCCTGCCTTTCCGACAGAAATTTCTGGCTGTGTCATATATTATGAAGATAATGATGATGGTTATCGTTGGTGGCACAGTCAACCAGATGTTCAGACTGGGTTTGGCATTTTTTGTCTGCCTGTGGAGTCCTTTCCAAGGACCTGGGGTGATATTAGTATTAGTATTAATATTCAATTCAATTCTCAGTCTGGGACTGGTAAAAACTTAACAGTTCAAATCCTAACCAAGGTTCTAAGAGCTGTTAAGGCAGCCTCTGAGTAAAAAGACGGTTCCAAATACGATTTTTTTTTTTTTTTGCAAAGTCAGAATATTCAGGGCTAAAACTTCAAAATTTCCATGTATCTTTCCAAGTATCCCTTTGAGTATTGCTCCAAGGGTTCCTATTAACTATTGGTACAACCATTGATTTCTTCCTCCATAATTGCTCAAGTTCAATTTGCAAATCACAATATTTTTCTAGATGTTTCTCCTCAATTCGTGCCTCACCTGGTATTGCAATATCAATGAACCAGACTTCTTTTTCACAATAGTGATGTCTGGTAAAAACAGTTCAGGTTCTAACCAAGGACCTAAGAGCTGTTAAGGTAATATCTGGTCATAGAGGCAAATGGTAGGGTGGGGCTTTTTGTTTTTGTTTTGCAAAGTCAGAATATTCAGGACTAATAAATTCCAAATTATTGATCATTGAATTGATTATTGAATTGTGAGCCAGATGCTCACAATTATCATGCAACTGCATTTGTCTAATTTCTACCCCTCCAAGGGGGTGCATTGCCCTCCTGTTTCAATTTGCCAGTCACAGCAACAAGGTCACAATAGAGTCTTTTTCTGTTTCACCTAGGTTGGGGGGGGGGGGAACCAGAAAATTGCAGCTGGAATACATTACATTCACATTTTCTCAGACCAGAATATGACCTTAAGCTGCTCTGTTTTGAGATGAGGGGAAGAAGTGGGATTACAAACACATAATTTTTCTGTAACGCTGCTTGGATTAGAGGTATTGGTGGAGAAAAAAGTATGACTTGTAGTTTTTCAGAAGTCTGTCATCAAAATGTAGACATTCTCTATAACTACTGGTGTGGTGCTTGGTTAGCATATTAGACTACAATTCCCACACCACCTCAGCCAGTGCAGGTTGTGGAAAACCAGCTTTGACCCTAGCGCGAAATTTCCAAAAGTATTCTCAAAAAAGCTAAAAGTGTTAGTCATTTTCTTCCAGCCCTGATTGTTCATGTCTTCTTTTTCTTCTGCAGAATGCAGCTGCAAATCAGTGCTTTTTACATGGAGGGTAAATTCTGTTAGACTCAGTGCAATTTACTGTTGGGTAAGTGTAGCTTTACCATTGAATGGCAGAAAAGCTATTTTATTATGTCTGTGTCAAAATAGGTGGATTTTAAAAGGTCCACGTGTATGTGTTTTAAGCTGAAACGGAAAGCTGTGTTATTGGAGAAAATAAAAACTATGGACCCAGTACAAGCGCACATATTAGAAATGTGCTCTTTTTTTAAATAAAAGTTTTATTTAAGTTTTCACAAAACATACAAATACAAATAAAATATCTGTTTTTGAGAACAGCGTGATGCCGGGTTATCACTTCTCCATACAGACATAAACTCAATACATATTTATCTTATGCATTCTAATCCATATCTTATAACTATTTTCATAATTTTTAAATAGCTTTTCCCTTTATTTCCTATAGCCTTATTTTAAATTATCTCATTCCTTTCTTAATTCAATTACATATCTTTTTTCTGATTTTTAAAATATTTCTAAATGTTTTTATACTTTCGTCTGTCCTGTTTACAATTTCATATTTTCTCATAAAACAAACTTTCCCTGTACTAGACTGGAGTGTAACACCTTTGTATCTTTTTTCAAATCTTGTTTAAAAATTTAAGTTACACCTTTACAGTTATAACATTCATTTTCTAACCTCTATTTTATAACACATACCTATTTTCAATCGAATTCTGCTTGGTACATTCCCTTAAAAATACTAAGTTCTTGAAAAAAAATGTATGTATGTATATATATATATATATATAACAACAGTAAATGGAATAATTATTCTATTCAAGTACAGCTGTGCCATTAATATTAATAATGATCTTTTACATTTTTATTTTAACAAACATTACCTAGTAATATCAGTTGTCTTTCACTTTAATCATCTATATTTCATATTTTACTTTTTACTGTCTTTAAATAAAAAACAAAACAATAGTTATTAACAGTAGTCAATAAAGTTATTATTCTTATTCAAATTCATCTTGTAAACTGATAAAAATCTTCCATGTTTCTTTTCAGTTTTTTTAACTTTCTTTTTAAATCATTGAGAGCCTTATTCTCTTTACAAATATTCCATTACACATCAATACAATTTTTTTCTATCACTTTAACCATCTAAACATATTTTCTAACCCTTTTCTATTTCGAATATAACAATGCTATCCCATGCACCCTTGCAGAATCTTCTCCTTAAGTTAAATTTTAACCATTGTCTCTGTGTCTTTTAAATAGGTTAATACCTTTAATTCTTGTACGCCTTTCCTGTACCTTTATATCTTTTTTCTGTCCTTTGTAGCTTCTTTTCCTTTCCCTCTTCCCTCTCTTCTTCTCCCTCCCCTTTTTATTCCCTTTTCTATCTGATTCTCCCTTCTGTGATCCTCCCTTCTTCCTGATATGATTGCTTTTCAAATTACTCTTTTTTTGGTTGTTACGTCAATGCTTAAATTTTTAACACCCTTTCCCCACTTTCCCTTTTTTAACCCGCTTAAAGTTGCTTGGTCATTAAAGATGGCTTCTTCTTTATCCCGCCCTTCTTCTTCTGCCAGCGTTTCTTGTTGTTTTTCATAGTTCAAAATCTCCATTTCTAAAAATTGAAATATGAAGCCAAAAGATCCTCTTCCCTCTTGTGCTTCTTCTTTTTGTTCTTTAAGTCTCATTTTTAACTCTTCAAGGAGTGATGCCATTTTAAAAAAAATTAAACAACCCCCAATTGATTTTATTTTGTTTCATCCACCGCCCAAAATTCCAGGGATCATCCAATAATCCAAAATTCTTTCTTGTTTCTTTTCTCACTTTCTCTTTCCAAGGGCTTTGTTATCTTGTAACAAAGTTGCAGCTACAATGTAACTTTTGCAAGCCTTGTTAAAATTCCACTATCAATTTTTTTAAGTTCCAGGTGGTCTCCATTTTCCAGATTCCACCCTCTTGTTTTCTTTTTCCCTCTTCTACTTTCTTTTTTTAAGAAAATTTTTAAATTATCCAAGAATCTTTATCCCTTTGACACTTTATTTTCAGCTAGAAATAGCCTATTAATGTCAAAGTGGATTAGTATCAATTTCTTATTCGAATCTCTTCTCCTTAAAGTTCCAAGTCAATTAAAACTATTAATGTCAAAGTGGATTAGTATCAATTTCTTATTCAAATCTCTTCTCCTTAATGTTCTAAGTCAATCAAAACAATGTGAGAAGAAAAAAAGCAAATTCCGTTTCCTTTCCCTTTCACCGCTTAAGATCTTTTTTAGGAATAGCATTAGTCTTTAAAATTCAAGTTCCAGGTACCTTAAGTAGATGTTCTCAATTCAACCCAGTCAGTCAAACTTTCTCCTTTAAACTTCCTCCTGCACAATCTTGTCTGGTCGGGTTCTTCTTTGAGGTGGCCATTTCTTTTTTTTTAAAAAAACAAATTTTATTAATTTTACAGAGAACACAAACAAAACTAAAAGATCTTTTCTGAAGGTTGTCTGATCCCGGGTTGAAACTCTTCACACAGACACAAATTCAAACATCATATTCACTTTATATATCCTTCCATATCTTATTATCATTTTCTTTTATATATATATATATATATATATAAACCATTTTTATCAATTTTATATAAACAATGCACAAGGCATAACAGCTTATAAGTTCTTTTCTAAGAAAAAATAATAAAAGAAGAAAAACAATAGAACATAACAATTCCAAATTATAGTATCAATACTTTTGTCTATTTAACTTCATATCTTATCCCAACTTCTCCTTTTCATCCAAATTATTTCTTATTAATAAAATTTTTTTTTGCCTTTTTTCAATATACAACATCCAAAAAAAAAAAAACATAACAAAACATTTATATATCCTTTCATATCTTATTATCATTTTCAATAATATTCTTTGTTCTATTTCCAACTATCCATTCATCTTTTTTCTTTTATTATATTTCTCCTGTACACCAATTGGAGTAACGTCTATAACTCATTACCCTAACTTAAAAGTACTTCATATAACAATTTTTCTTGGGATTCTGTTTAAAAGATTCTAAAATTACACAATGAATTTTATACTCTAAATACACATATAAAAAACACAATCTTATGTACCCTCCAGAATCCCTCTTTTATCCTAAATTAAATTCACCCATTGTCTCTGAATAAACTTTTTTTCTTTAGATCTTGCTTCCCCCCATTGAGGTTTCTCCTCCCCCCCTTTCTCTCTTGCTTATTCTTCTCCTTGCCCTTTTTACCCCTTTGTCTTTCCTCCTCCCTTTTCTTACTCCCTTTCCTTTGCTTTCTAACCTTGCCTCCACCTTTCCGCTCATTTTTCTCTTCTTTGGTTGTTTTTATAATTCTTAAAACCCCCTTTTTCTTATCCTTTTTCTCCTCCTCCCTGGAAAGAACCCATTGTTCATCAAAGATGGCTTCTTCTTCCTCTTCTTCTTTGTCCCAGTCCTTCTGCTGCGTAGTCAACTTTTCATAAGTGCATAACGCCATTTCTAAGAATTGAAACAAAGTGCCCAAAGTATCTTCTTTTTTATATTTTTGATATTCAGTCTTTAGTTCATCCACAAGCGATGCCATTATGAAAAAAGAAACTTTTCCCAAAACAACCACAAATATTTTTAATCAAGAATAATTCAAAAAAAAAAATTCCAAAAATTAATACTTTTCTTCCTTCTTCTCTTTCTCTTTCTGGGGTTAATGTTTAATCAAAGAGGTCCAATTACCATATACCTTTCTTTGGGATTCTAGGCAATCTCCTCCTTTTTCAGCTTCTGCTCCAATTTTTTTTCCTCTCCCTTCCCACTTGCAATGTCAATTTTAAATAATCAGAAATCCATACCTCCAACAAGGGTTTTCCAATTTCTTAAGTTTTTCAATGTCCAAAAACCTTTTTGTCCCTTAGCTTCAACTCTCAAAACAATTCACTTTCAATGTCCAATATGTCCAAACATATCTGCTGTTTCCATGGGGTGGGAGAGTGAAGAAAAAAAAAAGTTCCCTTTAGCAGCTTCTCCGCCGCTTTCGATCTTCTTAGGGATACAATGTATCCTCCAGCAACTCAAACAGCTCAGTTCCAACCAATTTGAAAGATATTACTTGACCCGGCTCAGACAGCACTTTCACTCTTCTTACTTCCTCCAGCGCAATCTTACCCGGTTGCTGGCTTCTTCGTGGCAGCCATTGCTGACCGCCGCTCCACCGCCTTGGGAAAAAGGGGTTTTTCCGGAGGAGGGGGTCTGCGACACCCCCAACCCCCTGTCCGACTCCCCTCTCTCTTCAGCTGTCCCTACAGGGCAGCCATATCCCCCTGACCCATCTGGATCGGGGGTACCTCGGCGGCTAGCACAGCAGGAATCGCGAGCTGTCGCGAATTCCTGCTGCCCTGAAGCCACACGAAACCGGAAACCCCGAGGTGGCCATTTCTGACCACCGTGACAACTGCCTTTTGGGAAAGGGAGTAATGGCCAGCCGGGGAGGAGAGGTGCGGCTCTCCTCAACCCCGCTAAGATGTGATAGCCTTCACCACCTCTACGGGGTTGCTTCAGCCCTGAATCCGGGTGCTCCATGATCACGGATTTTGGTCCGTCACCGAAGAAGCCTGAACCGGAAGTCAGAGAAATGTGCTCTTTAAATGAGTGTGAAAGGGCAGCTTTGGGGGAGTTTTTGCAGTTGAGAATGTATCTTTTCATTTTCTTTTTCAGCATTTCTGATAATATAGTGGCACAGAAATCCTGTGCACTTGAAAGCAAAGGGGCTTATCCACCTGTAAGTGGGTTATAGGTCTGAAATATTTCTGACCTGTTTTGGCGTCCCTGTTACCGAATGCTCCAACGCTGGAAGTTTTTAAGAAGAGACTGGACAGCCATTTGTCTGAAACAGTATAGGACTTACTGCTTGTGCAGGGGGTTGGACTAGAAGACCTCCAAGGTTCCTTCCAACTCTGTTAGTCCATGGGCCAGGCCAGATATCGGTACCATCTTGGGTGACCAAATCTTAATGGTACTAAAAAGTTTATGGGTCCATACCAAGTACATTAAGATGTGATAGCCTTTTCAGATATGTAGCTTTGTATGTTTTTTAAGAAACCATCAATTTGACTGAATAGCGGCCTTGTGATATCACATGATAACACATATATTTGCGAAATGAAGCTGTAAATCATTAGAATTAAACCTAATTGATGTTGATAATTTATTAAAATCATGTGCAGAGACTTTTTGTGGTAAATGTAGAGCATCATAGCAAATTAAAATGTATTTCGTAAATTGCTAATATGTTTTTTTTTTCTCTTCCAACATCGTTACAAAGAGTTTTGAACTCAATTTCTCAATGCGGACTACTGTTGAATAATTGCAGTTCTCTGTTATATTGTGACAAACTACTAAGGCCCACATGATGGATTCAAGTGGAGACAAGGCCACTGCATTGCCAAAGAAAGGAGTGCGGCCAGGCTGCATTATTCACTGTTCTGGTGAAGACACGTCTACCTTCGTGTTACTAAAAGACTTGGACTCATGGAAGACACTGCTAAGAGCAGCAGAGATTAGACAACATGCTCCACTTCTGGACATTGCAAAAGACTTGGAAGAAGGCCAAATACCGCAGATCCAGTATCATCGCAAATGTTGCAGCATCTTTACCATGAAGAAGACTCTCGACTCCATCCTTTCTAAAGACAGGCCGAGTGCAGAAGAACAGACTGGTGTCCATGGTGTCAGAAGATCATCTAGGGATGCACCGAGTACATCAAGAGTGTATGACAAGACATGCATCTTCTGCTGCAAGTCAAGCAAGTACCTGAAAGGAAGACAGACAAGGGAACCTATCATCCAGTGTGTTGAGTTACGTGCAGATGACAGAATCCGCAGTGCAGCAACCCAAAAAATGGACCAGCGAATCCTCGCGTTGTTAAGCAGAGACCTTGTTGCCGCAGAGGGGCACTACCACAAGTCGTGCTACAAAGTGTATACAAAGGAAGGGGCATCCACCAGTTCTGGTGCATGCGATGAGCAGGAGCAGTCTGAGCAGGCAGTATACGAGGAAGCCGAGAAACAATCCTACGAAGAGCTATTCCTATATATCAGGAATGAACTCATTCTCAACCCTGAGGTGCTGCCTATGACAGATCTGACAGCTAGACTTGAGAAAGCCATGCACTCTCGCGGAATTTCTCAGATCAGACCATCAACCAAGAAACATGTCCGTCGTAAACTTGAAAGTGAGATAGGAGGATCGCTTTGCTTCGTTTCTGATGAGAAAGGGAAGCTTCTCATATATCCAGAGAGCTTGTCATTTGATGAGCTTGTCAAGCATGCCTACAGACTAGGGAAAGAACTCCACGAAGCAAGGGCTGCCAACTCTGGGGATGTCCTAGCCAAAGCAGCAATGCAGCTGAGGAATCAGATTAAGAAGCAAGATGTAAGCCAGACATGGCCCCCTGACACAGAGCAGAATGTCATTCCTGAATCTGTCACTGAATTCCTGTATACCGTGCTCACTGGAGAGTGTGAGTGTGCAGATCCTTCTGACAGAGTCCAAAGGCTTGCCACTTCTCTTGCCAGTGATCTGATATTTGCTGTCACATGTGGCAAGACAAAGCCATCCAAGCACGTACTTTTGTCATTTGCTGTGAAGACCTTGACAGGCAATACAGAACTTGTACGCACACTCAATCGCCTGGGCCACTGCATTTCTTATTCACAGATTGAGGAGATCGATACAGCACTGTGCATTCAGAAGCTGGAGCGTGCACAGGAAGACATCCCACTGCCAGCAGACATCTGCCAAGGTGTGTTCACAACCCTGGCATGGGATAACATTGACCGACTTGAGGAGACACTCAGCGGAGAAGGTACTTCTCACAGAGTCAATGGCATTGCTGTCCAGCCCAAGATTGCAGGCCCCAAGCCACAGAATCTCTTCCCATCTGTCAGCAAGTCCAAGAAAAGGAGCATCAGTCCAGCCCCAACAATGTTACCAACCTACAATGTTGGTAAGCGAGCCCAGCCTCCAAAGACCGAGACTGTAGATGTTGACAGCATGAAGGAGGTCCACGAAGCCAAGATGAAGAATTTTATCTGGTTACTGACTCGACTGTCAGACCCTGAGAACCAGACTGTCAGCAGCTGGACTGGGTTCAACATCATGGTCCGCAATGATGTCACGGTGAACCAAGACATTGTGGGCTACCTGCCCACTATCAATGCTCCTGCAACAGACATGTCCACGGTCAATGAAGTGCTGGAGCAGACCCTACACATCATGCAGGCCCTTCAGCTGAACCAGATTGTCTGTGTCTTTGACCAGGCGCTTTATGCGAAGGCTGTTGAGATAGTATGGAAACATGACAAGTTCAACAGCATCGTCGTCAGGATGGGAGACTTCCACACAATCTGCAATATGCTCTCCATCATAGGGAAGCGATTTCAAGATGCAGGGCTCAGGGATCTCTGTGTTGAAGCTGGTGTCATTGCAGAAGGCTCAGTGAATGGTGTGATGGATGGTCGCAAGTACAACAGAGCAGTAAGATGTCACAAGCTGGTTTATGAAGCACTATTGAGGCTTGCCTGGAAAGGATTCCTCCGATGGCTGGAGGAACACCATGCAAGAGACATTCACCACCTTGATGAAACCCTGAAGAAGATTGCCAGCTTCCACGACGGTGTCTCTCAGGCTGCACTGCAAGACCTGCTTAATAACGAGTCATGTGTGCACACAATAAAGCTGTTTAAAGTCTACCTGGAGTCTCTCAGAAATGCAGATAACCTCTCTGCATTCTGGATGTCCTACTTGGACATGGCAGAGATCATGCTGTGCCTGATCCGAGCATCCAGAGAGGGCAACTGGATGCTTCACCTGGCAGCAATCAGGCAGATGATCCCATGGTGCTTTGCCTATGACAAGGTGAACTATGCCCGCTTCTTGACCTACTACTATGCCAAAATGTCTCGACTGCCAATAGAACACCCTGAAGTGCATGCCCACTTCATGCAGGGAGGTTTTTCTGTCCAGATTGGGAGTCAGAACCCATTTGGGCGGATACCTGTGGACCAGACAATTGAGGAGACGGTTAACAAAGACACGCAGACACCAGGAGGCACCAAGGGCTTCAGCCTGAAAGGTGGAGCTGTGGCAAGGTACTATCTGACATCTGAGTACCGCAGTAGATACTTGAGGCAACTGAGGAACATGGTAGGTCAGCATGACACTGACTTCCATCATCCAGACCTACAGCTGCCAAGGATAAGAAGAGATGAAGCTGATGTTTTCCACGTGGGGGGGGGTGGCAAATGACCCCCCTTGCCCCCCACCCTCCCTCCGGACGCCCATGACTAGACTGTTCATGCATACTAACAATGAAAGGGTTCTGGAGATATTTTGGATAGTATATTTGGTCATTAGCATAAACGTGGTGATGTTCAGAATAGAGAATATTGTCAAAGTATGTGTTCACCCTTTCTTTCCGTGTACATAGGGTGCATCTATTCTAAGAGTGATAACCTCGATTAAGCTACGAGTTAACAAGGGCTATCACATCAAAACATAAACTAGAGACATAAAAGAAGCCAAAAACACCTAAGATTATTAGTCACCTCGGGTGGTACCAATATGTGAAAATTCAGGTCTTGGCTCATGGACTATGTTATTCTATTATTCTGTACCTGTCACTTGTTTCTTGACAGCCAGCTTATTGTGCTGAGAGGTAAAAAAAAATAGGTAAAAAGATAAAAAGCCACTTGCCTGAAATGGTATACCGCAGTGTTTGCCAACTGGTGGGCCGTGAGAAAGTTTTGGTGGTCCGCAGAGAAATGTCACCTCCAGAGCATCCAGTTGGTAAGTTACAAAAGGGTTATTTATCATTAAGATCTGCTTTGTGATCAAAGGCAACGTGAAATGAGGGCAGGGAGGGAAGAAGTAGCAGCTTGTGCTTAACTGAGTTTCTGAACCTGAAGGTCCCTGCTCTTCCGCCACCTCTCTGTTGGTGCAATTTACCGAGGGGAGGGGGGGGAGGTTGTCCCAAGACCCTTTGAGTTTATTCATTCATTTACGTTTCCCCAAGGGGCTTTTGGGGGGGCGTGTTTCTTCCCTGCAACGCAGCCATCATCTCTCCCGGGCCCAGCAAGATGCCGTCCTCCCCACAGGAGGGAGTTGGGGGTTCAGGGAAGTGTCCTGTTAATCATTAAAGCAATCTGAAAGATCACCCTTTGGGCCCACCAGGATGATCTTCACCCAGCTCAGGCAAAAAACCCAGGAGCCCCTCCACTCTGCCCCCCCCCCCAGTGCCTGCTCTGCTAAGTCAGAGATGGGGGGGGAGGAAACAAGCCTTGGATTCCCAGAGCACACCTGGGAGGGGGCTTGTCTAGGATGGAAACTAAGGGTTGGAGCTGGGATGGAGTGCTCAGGAGAGGATTTCTAAGGCTGCAGAGAGAAGTTTAAAAGAGTGGGACAGGAGAAGACAAAAACTTCTTTAGCGACCCTCCTGCGATCCAAATGGTTGCAGTGGGAAATCGAGGTGGTGGGGGGAATAGGGCTATCTGAGGGGATGAAGAAGAGAGGCTGGCTCAGGAAGCAGAAATGCAGTGGGAATCTTGAGGTCATCTGATATTTATTCTGACAACAGCATATGTACATTGCATTGAGTTTACAGTTGCATTGAGTTTGCAGTTGGGAACCTGATGCATAGGCGTGCCTCGCCCTGAAGCGGCTGGGGACTCTGCCTTCAAGGGAGCTTTCGTCAGCTGATAGAAACAGCCTCGCAGCGAGTGGAGTGTGTGTGTGCGCTCGCCTCGAGGCTGCTTCTACTGGCCAATCGAAGTGGTTGGTGACTGCACTTGGGGAGCTTCCATCGCCCGAAAGAGAGTGCCTAAAGGCGAGGGGACACGGGCAGCCACGCCACGCCCTGAAGCGGCTGGGGACTCTGCCTTCGGGGAGCTTCTATCGGCTGATGTTCTATCGGTAGATCAGGCTATTCTAATCTAGTCTACCTGCAGGGCACTCCTAAAGACAAGTTTTCTCCCCACCCCCGCCCTTCCCCCCCATTTCTCTTCACCTCTTGTAGTTCTAATGAACGATGTGAGAAATGGCAGGGAAACACATGGTTTAAATAGGCCTAAATTTTTGGGGTGGGGCTTAATTTCACCTCATGCCTAGAAATCATGCTGAGCCTTCCTATTGGTGGAGGTCATACTGTTGGAGAAACACGGTATTAGTTCTTCATTGGGGGTATTTGGTATTTTCCATACCTGCACAAAGGCTGTTCTGGCGGCTGTTGTAATACGTTATACTAAGTATTTTACTTCTTTCGGTAATCTTTCTTTGATGATTCCTAAAAGGAAGGATTCTGGTCTGAGCTCAATCTGATAGCCAGTGATCTCTTTTAACCAATTTTTAATTTGAATCCAGTATGTCCTGGCCGCGGGGCACATCCACCACATGTGATAAAATGTACCATCAACTTTTTTGCACTTCCAACATTTGGGACTCATGTTGGAGTAGATTTTTGCCAATCTCGTTGGAGCTAAATATCATCTATAAAACATTTTATATATGTTTTCTTTGTATGCTGCAGATACCATTAACTTATAATTTATGTTCCATATTTTCTCCCTCTTAATTCTATAGTGTATCCAAAATTCTGTGCCCATGCAATCATTGGACTTTTGACTATTTCCTCTTCTATTTTAAAATCTAATAAATATTTATATATTTTAGTTATAAGTTTTTGTTCCGGTCCCATTAATATTTTATGTAATTGGTTCTGCCCTTTGTCAAATCCAAAATCTTTTGAGTCTTTTTTATATTTATTTTGAATTTGCAAATATGGCCACCAATCGATTATAATTCCATTTTCCTTCAGTTCTTGGTTTGATTTTAATTTCCCTTGACTATCTAATAATTCTTCATAGCTTACCATTTTCCGTAGGTCTAATCTATTTGGATGTATTATGGCTTCCATGGTTGACAGCCATCGTGGGATTTCCATATAGTGTTTACCTTTGATTTTTTTTTCCAAATTGTCATCAATGAGTCTCTTATTAGGTGTTGATTGAAATAGGTATGTATATTTTGTTTTCCCACAAAAATGCATGCCAACCTATCAAGAGGTCATGTCCTTCTAATGTTAAGATTTTCTTGTCTCTTAATTTAACCCAATCCTTAATCCAACTCAATACCGCTGCCTGCTAATAAAGCTCCCATTCTGGTAGTCCAAGACCGCCTGTGCTCCTATTATCTTGTAATAGTTTCATTTTAATATGTGGCCGCTTGCCCAATCAGGCAAACTTGGATGTCATTTTATTTAGTTCTGTAAAAAAAGATCTCCCTAATTTAATTGGAATCATTTGGAATAGATATATTAGTTTTGGTAAAGTATTCATTTTCAACGTTGCTATTCTTCCTAATATAGACAGTTTCAATTTGGCCCATAATTCCAATTCTTTTCTGATTTGCTTAATCAGTTTAACATAATTGTCCTCTTTTAATGATGAACATCTGGGTGATATCCAAATTCCCAGGTATTTCACCTTTTTTACTATTTGCAGTCCCATTATGTTTTCTAATTCTACTTTCTGTTTTGTTGTACAGTTTTTGACTATCATCTTAGTTTTATTTTTATTTATTTTAAATCCTGCCACCTCCCCAAATTTTTCTATTTGTTGCAACAATATTGGTCCCGAATTCATTGGATCTTCCACTATAAATACCAAATCATCGGCAAATGCCTGAACGTTATATTCCTCGTTTCTAATTTTAATTCCATGTATCTCAGGGTTTTGTCTGGTTGCAGCTAGTGACACTTCTAAAGACAAGATAACAGAGGCGATAATGGACACCCTTGTCTCACTTCTTTTGCAATTTCAAAATCTTCAGTGCGATCTCCATTTAATAATACACTTGCTTTTTGATTTGAGTATATTTCTTGTCGTGTTTTTTCTATATTAGTGCCAAAGTTCAGCTTTTTAATTTCATATAGCATGAATTTCCAATTAAGATTGTCAAATGCTTTTTGTGCATCTTAAAAAATTAAAGCTGCCTGTTTTTCTGGGTGAGCTTCGTAGTATTCAATCGAATTTAGTACTGTCCTAATATTGTTTTTAATTTGTCTATTTGGCAGGAAACCATTCTGGTCTGTATGTATAAGTTCACTCAAAATTGGTTTCATTCTTTCTGCTAATATTGTCATGAATATCTTATAATCCGTATTTAGCAATGAGATTGGCCTATAGTTCACAATTGGTTGTTGATTGGTGCCATCTTTTGCAATTAAGGAGATGTATGCCTCGGACCAGGACCTCGGAAGTCTAACTTGTGTTAATGCCTCATTATATAGTTCCAGTAATATTGGTTCAAATATTTCAGATAAATTTTTATATAGTTCGCCTGGTAGGCCATCCGGGCCTGGTGTTTTGTTATTTTTTTGTTTTTGTATTGCCTTTTGTAACACTGTTAATGTTATTTCTTTATTAAATACTTCTCTGTTTTCTTCTGAGATTGGGCTCAGACCATTTCCCTCCAAGTAGTATCTAATGTTTTCTTCCATAACTTCTTGCTTATAAAGCTCGCCAAAATACCTTTGCGCAATTCTCTTTTTCTCCTCCATCTGGTAATACACTGTTCCTTTCTCATCCTTGAGTTGCTGAATTCGTCTTTTCTCTTTCTCTATTTTTAATTTATGGGACAACCACCTTCCTGGTTTGTTTGCCGATTCAAAAAAAAATATGTTTAAAAGTGTTTAAGTTACCATATATACTCGAGTATAAGTCGACCCGAATATAAGCCGAGGCACTTAATTTTACCACAAAAAACTGGGAAAACTTGTTGACTCGAGTATAAGCCTAGGGTGGGAAATGCAGCAGCTACTGGTAAATTTCAAAAATAAAAAGATACCAATAAAAATTTTCACCAGGACAGTTGAGAATAAGTTTGATGTTCACAATTTCCTCTTTGAAAGAGACCACTAAATAGGGAACAAGAAGATGAAGAAAAAGAAGTGTGTTTTTTCACACTTTTCACACTGCAGTGAACAAAAATGGCATCGTAGGAACAGGCTTATTCTCAGTCCAAAGGTTTGTTTCTGATTTCTTCCCTGATTTAAGGGAAATTTGGGAAACGATCTCACGATCATGAAAGGTTTAATTGATTCACTAACCCAAAAGAAGATGATGATGACAGTGGGAGGCAGGAGTCACTCTCTCCCTTGCAAGAAAAAAGCAAGAGCCATTCTTACGATCTCTCTCTCTGTCTCCGGAATACAGTCAAGCCCTTTCCAGCACGTGCGATCTGCCGCCGCCGCTTTGCACCTTGCAAATGCAAAATCCTGGGGGTTTTGCATATGCAAGGTGCAAAGTGGCGGGGGTGGATCGCGCGTGCTGGAAAGGGCTTGACTGTATTGGGTGGGGGAGAGAGAGAGAGAGATCATAAGAACGGCTCTTGCTTTTTTCTTGCAAGGGAGAGAGTGACTCCTGCCTCCCACTGTCATCAACATCTTCTTTTGGATTAGTGAATCAATTAATTTGGGAAATGATCTCACAATCATGAAAGTCAGTGTTCTCTGCCCATGGGGCGTTTGGAAGAAACCCCCCGCGGCATATCCATGCGTGTGTAAGGGGAATCAGAAATCCCCGCATTCAACGCCTAGCACGGCAGAAGAGAAAACGCAGCTGTGAACAAATACTGGGAAAACCTGATTGATCAGAAGGAAGAGGCAAAAGAGGGAGGGGTGGTGGTGGATGGAGGTCCCACTGGTATTTGTGAAACACTTGGTCGGCAGCGCTTAAAGTCAACGTCCTCGCTCCCTCCCACCCACCCACCCAAAGCTATGAAGTTCCCCAATTGCGCAGCCCAGAATCGTCCTCCCCTCAGGGGGCAGCAACGATGCCCGGTGTTTCCCGAGACAAGAAGCTCCGCCGTGCAATGAAAGCGCCCTGGCTCTAGGCTCTAGGCTCAGAAAACAACGCAAGCCGAGGTCGCTTCGGCCCCACTCAGCTTCGTTTCCTCATCCCCAGCTGCTTTCAGTCCGCTCGGGAGGAGGGGGAGGAGGTGGTGGCGGTGGCTTGCGTTGTTTTCTGAGCTCTAGGCTCGCGGGCTCAGAAAACAATGCGAGCCGCCACCACCACCACCACCTCCTCCCGAGTGGACTGAAAGCAGCTGGGGCTGAGGAAACGAAGCTGAGTGGAGCCGAAGCGACCTCGGCTCGCGGAGCCTAGAGCCAGGGCACTTTCATTGCATGGCGGAGCTTCTTGTCTCGGGAAACACTGGGCGTCGTTGCTGCCCCCTGAGGGGAGGGCAATTCTGGGCTGCGCGATTGGGGGACTTCGTGGCTTTGGGTGGGTGGGTGGGTGGGTGGGAGCGAGGACAGACTGAGTCCATGAAGTTGGGCTTGCCTGCCCTTGCTGGCTGCCTCTGCTTCCTTAGGGGCGGGGAAGGGGGCTCATCTGGACCAAGGGTGAGTCTCCCCCTCAGTTTCCCCTGAAGGATCTTCCGTCGCTTTTGCCTTCTCCCTATATCTTCCCTCTGTTAAAATCTCCCCCCCCCCACACACACTTATTTCCTGGCAAATAGATTTCATGTTTGAGTATTCTCACATGGCGGTGGGTCTTTCCCCCCCCTAAAAACAGTTAAAAAAGAAAAAACAATATATCCTCATGCAAGAACTTTTCTGCTTCCGATTACCCCCATGCTTAAAAGTTGCAAAGGAAACACGGAAGCAGGGAAGCGGCTGCCCAGCTCCGGAGCTCCACACCATTTTTTTTTCAGAGGGGAATCTCACTCGAGTATAAGCTGAGGGGGTTTTTTTCAGCACAAAAAATGTGCTGAAAAACTCGGCTTATCCTCGAGTATATACGGTACGTGCATTTTGCTCAATGTCTATCAAATTTAGTTTGTGTCTAATCATCCCTATTTCTTTCTTGGCTTCCATATTTTTTGGATCTTTTTGAAGCTCATATTCAAATTTTTTAATTCTTTCTTGTAATTCATTCTGTTTCTTCCATTTTTCTTTATTTTTCTTAGCTATATAAGCTATTGATATACCTGTCACAAAGGCCTTTGTGGTGTCCCATAAATTTCGTAAGGTGGTATGTTGTTTTAGGTTAATCTTAAAAAATATTTCTAATTCATCTTTAATTCTTTGAATGTATTCATTTTCTTTTGTTATTTTGGGTGTAGTATCCATCTCCTTTTCCTTTTATTCTGTCCTTTCCATATAATTTTTACTGGGCTATGATTGGCCCACACATTGGGCATTTTTTCTACTTCACTAATGTCTTTCTCAATTGCCCCATTAACCCATACCATATCGATTCTGGACCATGATTTTTGTGGACTAGAATAAAACGTATATTTCTTCTCATTTTGATTCCTCTTCCTCCATATATCTTCCAAATTGGTCTCGTGTTAAATCAAAAAAAGTTTTTGGTAGAATTCTCTTTTTTTCTTCCTAGTCCCTTCCATACTAATATAGTCTTTTTTAACACCAACAATGGCATTAAAGTCCCCTATCAAGCAAATATTTTCTTCACCTACACTAATTATTTTATCATATAGTCCCTTATAAAACTACTTCTGGTTATCATTTGGGGCGTATAACCCCACAAATAATAATTCCTTTTGATGTAAATTAATTTGTATCATAACAATTCTGCCTTGTTCATCTGCATATATTTTTTTTGCATTTATCCCTTTTTTATGTAAATTGCTACCCCCCTTTTCTTTTGATCTGCCAATGCTGTAAATAATACACCCAACTTGGGATATTCTAGATATTTTTATGTTGTTTTTGGATATGTACCTCCTGTAGGCATATAATACCGACGTTTTGTTTAGTTAGTTTGGTTAATATTTGTTTCCTCTTGATCTGGGAGTTTAATCCATTGATGTTTTTTGAGAGTAATTTAATCTCTTCTTCCATTGTTAATTCTGAGTCTGCCTAAATCTTCTGTTTGTTCTTGCTTCTCTTTTGGGGTCTTACTCTTAGTCCTTCTCTCCTTGGGTATTCTCTCTTTTCTTTGCCTCTTTATTATTATTATTGACTCACCTCCTGAAAGTTGATTAAAGCAACCAGGGATGCTGTACATCACATTGCAAGCAGATGTGTCTGCTTAGGTGTACAGGGAGTGCTCGACTTAAGACTGCAATTGAGCCCTCACTTTCTGTCACTATGCAAGGCAGTTGCTCAGTGAGCCATGACAAATCTTTTTGCCATAGTGGTTAAGCAAATCACTGCAGCCGTTAAGTGAATGATGCTGTCATTGAGCGAATCTGGCTTCCCCCATTGACTTTGCATGTTGGAAGCCTACTGGGACAGGCTTCCAACAATGTGACCCTAGAACAGGGCAACTGTCATAAATACATACCAACGGCTAAATGCCCAAATGTTGATCACATGACCATGGGGATGCCACAACGGTTGTTAAATGTGAAAAAACAGCCCTAAGTCACTTTTTTTACAGTGCTGTTGTAACTGGATCATGACTAAATGGGTTTAAGTCAAGCACCGCCATATAATCACTCACCCACCCAGAATTCCTCTGTCTTTTCTCACTCTAGTGAATCACCACACTATTAAAAAGATGTTGAGACTGTGGAAAAAGTGCAGAGAAGAGCAACCAAGGTGATTAGGGGACTGGAAGCTAAAACATACGATGAACGGTTGCAGGATCCTGGGCATGGCTAGTTTAGTGAAGAGAAGGACCAGGGGAGACTTGAGAGCAGTCGTCCAATATTTGAGGGGTTGCCACAGAGAGGAGGGGGACAAGCTATTTTCCAAGGCACCCGAAGGCCAGACAAGGAATAATGGATGGAAAATGACCAAGGAGAGATTCAACCTGGAAATAAGGAGAAATTTTCTGACAATGAGAACAATCAATCAGGAAAAAGCTTGCCTTCAGAAGTTGTGGGAGCTTCATCATTGGAAGCTTTCAAGAAGAGATTGGACGGCCATCTGTCAGAAATGGTGTCAGGCAGTGATGGCTAGCCTTTTTGTCATTGTGTGCCAAAAATGCACACGTGCACGCATGACAGTGCGCACGCATGCCTGCACCCAAAATGCAATGCACATGCGACCCCCCTGCGCTCACCCCACCCCCCTGCATGTGCGCGTGTGACCTCAGGCTCACCCCGCCGCCTTCCACGCATGTGCAGCAGATACCCGAAAATCAGCTGGCTGGTGGGAGGCATGCACGTTTGCACAATGCAACTGAGCTGGGGCAAAAATGCCCTTTGCCAGAGCTATCAATTTGACCCATCTAAGTGGGAAACCTTCCCTCATCTCACTACAATCCAATCACTTGGGTGGAGAGAGTCAGTGATTGGCTCAAAGTCATCCAACTTGGGAGCAGGTTGGGGTGTCGTGCAGCCCTTGTCATGCCTTGTCCTGTGTAAGAGTGGCAGGTAGACCTTGTTCCTGGAAAGGCCCATCTTTGTTACTTCCTACCCCAAGGTCACTCTCATTTCTGCATCATGTGATAAAAGAGTGAGCAAACAATAGAGAAAAAGGAAATGGGGGAGAAATCAGGTGACAGTGGGCTTCATTTAAAATGATCAGTTTTATATCTGCTTCTATTTTGTACCACTGAAGGCAAAGTACACAATATTCCTATCTCTTTACCCCACCATCACAAACCTGTGAGGTGGATTGGATTGAGTCAGAGTGACTGGCCCCAAAGTTATCCTGACCTGCTTCTGTCCTTAAGGGGGAACTAAAACTCCCTACCTTTCAGTTTCTAACATAGTACTTTAATCACAAATTAGCTTGAAAATGGTAGGTAGACATATATATGAGAAAGGGAGTATATATTTTGTGTGTGTGGATGGATAAACAGATGGGAAGGAAGGAAGGAGAGAGAGAAAGAAATAGGAAAAAGAGGAAAGGAAAGGAAAGGGAGGAGGAAAGGAAATGGAGGGAGGAAGGAGGAAAGAAAGGAAAGATGAATGAGATAGACAGACAGACAGATAGATAGATACTGATGGCTGTGGTGTTTTTAATGAGCTAAAAGGCTCTTCCAATTTAACATTAGGGATGCAGAAAAAAATTAAAAGTGCTTAGGAAAAGGGGAATTAACAAGAGCTCACTTAGAAAAAAATTCCTTCCCCCCCCCCCCCTCAGGTAGGAATGTTCAAGATGATGTTAAGAAACAGGCCTGTCGTGTCTTAAAATGAACCCCCTTAAATAACTCCAGGTTTCTCAGCCATTTCCTCAACACACAGATTAGCGAAGGTGAACTGATCAAGCCTGACCTGATTTAAACTTTAATGGGGTTACACCCCCCAAAAAAAATATCCTGCCTCAAAAATGCACATATATGGGCAGTGGGGTGAGAATTTTTTTCCCTGGTGCAGCTGAGCGGGAGAGATGATGGTGGGCAGGTGAGCTCTGTGCACAATAAAACACTTGCATATCAGTAGGTATATAGGACCTTGGCATTTGGTTTTTGTGCTGTTGTGTATGTCTTGGAGTGCTGGTTCACTCGCCCCGGGTAGCTTCAGCCAAATGACATGCAATGAGAATGCAAAGGAGGAGCCCCCCCACCCCCACCCCCAAGGAGCACAGGAAGAAGGCTGACTGGTTGGCAGATGGTTGTCTGGCTAGCTGGCGTGGGGTGGGGTGGGGAGAGTACTGGCAGGCCCCAGCTCCTCCTCCTTCCTTCCTTGTGCTGTGTGCTGGACCCCACTCGGAGGAGGAGGAGCTGCTGCTGCTGCTATCCAGGCTTGGGTAGGATCCAGGATCCCTGCTCGGGTTAATGGGAGACCTTGAGGGCAGGCAGGTGGGAATAGAAAGAAAGCAGTGTCCAGCAAAAAGAGGAAAGGGAGGAGGGGGCAAAATGCAGATGAGAGCAGTAAGCGAGGGAAATTAGAGCCCCCCCCCTTCCCAGAAAAGCTGGGCAGAGACATTGGGAAGGATGCGAACGACAGCAGGTGGGGTTTGAGGGGTGCGGGGAGAGATGTGGCAGCTTACCTGCAGCCTTCCCTGGAGAAGAAGGGGAGAGAGAACGTGTGGCAGGGACTGGGTGGGTGGAAGAGACACCAGAGGTAGTGAAGGATTCCCCCCGTGGAGTGGACGAGGATTAAGGGAAGAAAAGAGGCTGAGGAGGAGGAAGAGGATGTCGGGAGAGTGGCTGGGCTGCAGGTGGAAAGAGGAAGGGGCCTGGCTATTGTGGAAGGTGGAGTGTGGAGTAACTGCCAGGGCGGGGGGGGGGGGCAGGGAGGTTGAGGAGGAATTGATACGCCTCCCCCCCACAATGCATTGCCATGAAAATTATGGAAATGTAGAGGAGAAAACAGCCCTGCAGTGGTTATAAGAGGAAAAGCTAGTAGGGTATGCAGATTAGCATAGGTTTCCTGGGTGTGGGACTAGGGTTAAGGAAGTGGAAAGAGAATATCTGCAGCTTGGGGTTGAACCGAGGGGTCCTGGGTGCTCTCTGAGCTTTGCAGTTTTCTTGCCGACATTTCATGAGCCAAACTTGGTAACATCGGGAAGTTTGGAAGGAAAGATAAATCAAAACATCTAGGCAGGTGGTCAGCCGAATGGACATCCAGAAGAAATAACTTGGACAGAAGGTCGCAACAGGCAGCAGAATGGAGAAAGATAGCAAGCTTTTGACTCCGTGGGAAGGGGAGGCATCTGGTTGGTTTCCTGTCCAAGGCTGTTGGTATCCCTAGATCAGCAACCCCCAATCTTTTGGGCACTTAGCGACTGGTTCCATGGAGAGAGGTTTTTCCGTGGACTGGAGGGAGTGTGGTTTTGTGTGCTTCCTGCATCCCATGGATGGGGCTTCGCTTGTTTCCGTGGACCAGTTTCTGGCATGCCATGCCCCAGGGCTAGTCTGTGGACCAGGGGTGGGGGATCTGTGCTCTGTAGATCACATTGATCAGTGAAGGGTCAGTTTTGAACTTTGGCCTGTGAGGTAAGGAACCCATTTGTTTTCTCTTCTGAGAGTATTCTGAGCCACAACTCTTGACCATTTGAGAAGCCTTCCCGGGTCTGGTCTTAGATTAAATCCTCATCGTCCATTCCCAACAGGGCCAAGCTCTTAAGACAATTTAAAACTAGTATTTTATTCTGAGGAATGTTAGGAATAGTGTTTTTAAACCTCTCACATTTACCTCCCTTCCCTTGAGATCAATCATGATTAATGGTAACATGCAGTTAATGTAAACTCTATTTTAAAAAATAGATTGGAAAAACATTTGTCTGAAATAGTTTGGGGGGGGGGGGTTGAACAAGAAGACCTCCAAGGTCCCTTCCAATGCTGTTATTCTAAATGAGGACCCAGATTGTTGGGGGCAATATGCTACCACTGTAAACTGTTTCACTGTAAAGCACTGTGAAGCGGTATATAAAGTTGAAGTGCTATTGCTATTTATTAGCCAGGTAAAATGCAAATGATTCCAACTTTTGTAGATTCTTTTCTCATGGACATCCCTTTCTAGGCAACCTGGGACCTGTCCTTTCCCTTTTTTACAGTGGCCAGTTTCATCTTTGGGGTTGGGTGCTACCACATAAAAGAGGAAAGGGGTTGCGATTTGTCAGAAAAACTTTTGAACAGACACCTGTCTATGAAAAAAATAAAAACCTGAGGTTCCAATTCGAGAAAAAAAAATAAACAAATGGATATATTTCATCGTTGGAACACTTTCTCAACCATGCGAGTTTCATCTCAAATGTTGAGTTCCATTGATATAAAAAAAAAACTATCTCTAATATTACTGGATATCATCCTTAAACTTTATGTGCCTTGCTTCAACACCTTTTTCTTAAATTCTTCAACAGTGGACTCTGAAAGAACACTGATTTTACAGTTTTGAGTAAACTGAGTGAATTTGCCTTAGAGTAATACTTTTATTTTTATTTTTTTAAAAAATTTTTTTATTGGTTTTTAAGACAAACATAGACCAAAAAAACCATAAAAACATCAAGCCATCTTCCATATATATACATACAGTGTGTCGGTTGGTTTATAAATTGTTTTGTGCTTCCATTTCATAGTCTTCAATTACAATTACATTGTATATATTCTCATATTTTCAATCAAATATTAAACACATTAATATCATTGTTAATCATTTGACTATACTTTTATTCATTCATGTTTTATGAAATAATCCATATTTTACTTAATTTGTTTTATGACAGTTCATATTATCATCTCAAATCTATCCTAGAATCATTTTGTAGATATAATAAAAGAATACATCTTTATATATTATTTTCTAAGAATCTACATAATTCATTACCATGTTTTATTGTCTAACCATTGATAGAATAGATCCCAAATTTTATAAAATTGTTTATCATCTTGTTCTCTGATTTCAAATGTCAGTCTACTCATTTTAGCACATTCCAATATTTTCTTAATGATTTCCTCCTGTAATGGTACTTTCTCATTTTTCCAGTTTTGGGCAAATACAATCCTCGCCGCTGTTAATACATTTACAATCAGTTATTTCAATTCTTTACGATATATTTCAGGTAAAATTCCCAATAAAAATTTTTCTGGTTTCAAGTCTATATGATTTTTTGTCATTTTTTCCAACCACGTGAGGATTTTAGTGCAATATTTTTTGGCATCTGCATAAGTCCACCACATATGGTAATATGAGCCAGGTATCTGATGACATTTCCAACATTTTTCAGATTTGTTCTTGAACATTCTTGCTATTCTTGTCGGGGGAAAATGCCACCTGTAAAACATCTTATACAAATTTTCTTTATATGCTGTTGACATTGTCATTTTATAATTTTGAGACCACAATTTTTGCCATTTCTCTAGATCAATCCCATATCCAAAATTCTTCCCCCAAGCAATCATAGTTTCTTTAACTTGTTCTTCTTCTACTTTAATTTCTAATAAATATCCATATAATTTTTTAATCACCTTTTCATCAGTACCTGTCAAAATCTTATCTAAGTCAGTCAGTTTATCAAAGAAACCTTCTGTTTTAAAATCTTCATCATACCTTGAATGTATTTGCGCATATGAAAACCAATTCATCTTTATACCATGTTCCTCTAATTTTTGCATAAATTTAAGTTCACCCTTTTCATTCAATATTTCACCATATCTGTTTGTTTCTTTTTATAATAGGATAAGAAAATGCTTCAATAGTCGATAGCCAGACTGGAATTTTCAAAGAACATTGCCTTTTAGTCTTCTCCCAGTTTAACCACAGAGACTCCCGTATATAATGTCTTCTAAAATAGCCCTGTGTTTTAGTTCCCTTATACCATAGAAAAGCATGCCACCCCAACAACAGATCATGTCCTTCTAGTGTCAACAATCTAGTATTTCTTAATGTTATCCATTCCTTAACCCACATCAAATTTGTAGCTTGGTAATACAACTCCCAATTAGGCAAACCAAATCCTCCTCTTATTCTGGCATCTTGCAAAAGTTTTAACTTTATTCTCGTTTTCTTACTTTGCCATATATATTTCAACACAATTTTATTTAAATCTTCAAAATAATCTTTTCCAAGCCTAACTGGAATTGTTTGGAACAAATATACAATTCTGGGTAGTATATTCATTTTGATTGTTGATATTCTCCCTATTAATGACAGTTGTAAATTTTCCCATTTCACCAAATCTAGTGCTATCTGCTGCTTAAGTTTGATATAATTATTCTCTTTTAGTGTGCTACATCTTGCTGTCAAATGTATCCCCAAGTGCTTGATCTTATTTGTGACCTGAATTTTCAGTACATCCGCCAGTTCTTCCTTTTGTCTTGATAGCATATTCTTTGTCAAGATCTTTGTTTTATCTTTATTTATTTTCAAACCAGCCACCTTTCCATATGCCTCTATCTTTTCTATCAATTTTAATGTTGTTTCTAAAGGGTCTTCTAAAATGAAAACCAGATCATCTGCGAATGCTTGCAACTTAAATTCTTCCTTTTTAATTTTCATCCCTTTTATATCCTTTTCTGTTTAGCACTTCCAAGGTTAACACAAACAACAGAAGTGATAGTGGGCACCCTTGTCTTGTTCCTTTTCAGATATCAATAGAGTCTGTCAGTTCTCCCTCGATCATTACCTTTGCCATTTGGTTATGATATATAGCTTCTATTGCTTGAATAAATTTTTTACCAAAGCCCATCTGTTCCAGCTGTAATAACATGAATCGCCAATTCACATTATCAAATGCCTTCTGTGCATCTGAAAATATCAAAGCCATTTGTTTTTCAGGGTGTGCCTCATAGTATTCCAAAGTGTCCAAGATTACTCTCATATTGTCTTTAATTTGTCTCTTTGGCAGAAATCCATTTTGATCAGGATGGATAAAATTGTTTAAGTATTTTTTAAGTCTTTCTGCCAATATTGAAGCAAAAATTTTATAATCTGCATTTAGTAAGGAAATAGGTCTATAGTTCTTGATTTGTAATGGATTGGCCTCCTCTTTTGGGACAAGTGTAATATAAGCTTCTGACCATGATTTGGGTTTCTTCTTTAACATAACTTCATTCATAACTTCTAGCAATGGAAGGTTCAGCAATTCTTGTAGTGTTTTATAAAATTCTGCCGGAAGTCCATCTGGGCCTGGTGCCTTTCCATTGTTTCGCTTCTTAAGTGCTTGTTACCTCCATCATCGTTATATTGCTTTCTAACATTGTTTCAGTCTCTTTAGGTATCTGGCGTAGATTAGCATTCTGTAAGTTCTGTTTAACTCTTTCCTCATCAATATTCTCTTGTGTGTATAGTTTCCCATAACAGTCTCGTATAATTTCCTCCTTCTCTTTACTACCGTAGCAAACTTGGCCTTGGTCATCTATTAATTGCAATATTTTCCTTGATTCTTTCTCTGTTCTCAGTTTATATGGTAACCATCTACCTGGTTTATTTGCATCTTCAAAATAGTTCTGTTTCACACCTCTGATTTTCTGTGCTAGTTCTTCTTTTTCCATTCGTCCCATTTTTTGTTTAATTATATCCATTTTTAACTTAATGTCCTTTTTCTGTGGCATTTTCTGTAACTCTTTTTCAAGTCCTTTATACCCATCCTCCAATGCCTTAGAGGCTAGTCTTTTCATGGTATTTCTTTTCCTTGTATAGTCTATTTTCAAACCTCTGGCATATGCCTTCATTGTCTCCCATACAGTCTGCATTGATGTATCTTCTTTTTTGTTTTCTCTAAAGAAGAAAGCCAGTTCTTTCTCCATCCACTGTATGAAATCTTGTTCCTTTAAAATAGTATTATTTAACATCCATCTCGATCTTCTTCTTTGTCCTTTCCATTTAATTGTCATTGGATTGTGATCTGCCCAAGTACTTGTTTCAATATTTATTTCTTGAATATTAGCTAACAATTCTGTTGACATCCATATCATATCTATTCTGGACCATGATAAATGTCTATTTGAGTAGAAGGTGTATTGTTTAGTTTTAGCATTTCTTTCTCTCCATGTATCTTTTAAGTTTATTTCATCTACCATTTTAAAAAAAGATTTAGGGAGAGTCTTTCTGTTTTGCTTTGTTGTTTTCTGTGCTATATAGTCCAGTTTATTATCTACAATTCCATTAAAATCTCCCATCATAACTATATTAGCATAGTCCAGTTCAATTATTTTCATATGTAATCTTTTATAAAATTCTTCTTGATTGTCATTCGGGGCATAGATTGCAATCAGGTGTGTTTTCATATTGTCCATTATTTCCACCATTAGTAATCTTCCATCGTCATCGGTATAGATCAATTTCACTGGGATAATATCTTTAATGTATAACACCACTCCTCTTTTCTTGCATTGTGTCAAAGAAGTAAATATTTTCCCTAATTTTGGCTGTATCAGCAATTATTCATGTTGCTTTTTAAATATGTACTTCTTGTAGGCAGATTATATCAAATTTTAATTTCTCTAATTTATGGAAAGTTTTCCTTTTAACAGCTGAGTTAAGTCCATTTATGTTAATTGTAATCAGTTTTTTCTCTTTCATGATTAAAATTTTGTAGTTAGGTTTAGCAGCTCTTGTAGATCTTGGTTCACATTGTTCTTTGACTTCTACCTTTCCACCTGCTGCACCTTCTTCTTTTTCAGCCGCTATTTGGCAGTCCTCTTGGAATTCAATTAGTGACATTTCTTTTTCTGCCTCCTCTTCTTTCCCTCCAAAATATTCTGTATAAAATAATTCAGCTTTCTCAATTGAGTCAATTCTATGTCTCTGTTCTTGCCATGTGAACATTAAACCTTCTGGAATCAGCCATCTATAATTCATCTCTTTTTTAAGTAGCATTTTAGCCAGAAATCTGTATTCTCTTCTCATCTTTCTCACTCTTCTGGGTATTTGTTTCAGGACCAGAATCTCCTTGTCTTTATATTTCAATGTTTTCTCTCTTGCCACTTGCAGTATTTGCGTTTTAATGGCTTTCTTTGTAAATCTGATGTGAACTTCTCTTGGTAGGCTATTTCTCATTGCATATCTTGTGAAGACTCGATAAACCTTGTCTATTCCATCCATCATCATCTTTTTAGTTATTTCCAGAGCTTCAGCCAAAATTTCTATCATTATCTCAGCTAGGTTTTGTCCTTTTTCTTCCTCTGTGTTTTGGAATCTGAGATAAAATTCTGATCTGTCCATCTCCCATCTCAACATCCCACTTTTATCTTGTTCAACCACAGTTAATCTGCTATCAATAACTCCAATCTTCTTATCTCTTTGTTTCTTCTTCAATTTTTTGGAATCTCTCATCATACTTTATCATCATTTGTTGAATGTTCTCCACCTTTTCATCATTTTTTCCTGTTCTTTGTTCAATGTTCTCTGTTCTCTTTTCGATATTCTCTGTTCTTATTTGTATATTTTGAATTCCTTGCATAATTATCTGCAGTGTCACTTTTTCCTGTTCTTTTTCTTGCTGTAGCATCGTCTGTATTGAGCGTTGTCCTCCAGATGGTGAAGAGGAAGAAGTAGAAGTTGAGGAACCAGGGGCTGTTAGTTTCCTACTCATTTCAGACAATTCAAAATCTTCAGGCTCCTCTAGACCTTAATCTACTTGTGAAATAACCAATTGTAATTCCAAGTAAAAATAGTGGGAAAAAAGAAGCCAAATAAATAACAATAATAATAAAAAAAATTTCTTCAGGTTCTTGTATACCTTAATCCAATCGATTGGTTAGATAGCAGTAAAAACTCAAAAATGGAAGAAAAGACCATAAACACACACAAAAAAGAAAAAAATTGTTAAATCCTGGAGAAGGCAGAAAAATAGAAAATAAAAAACTAAAGAAGAGAAAAGAAAAGTTCTTCAGGTTCTTCAACACCTTAATCCAATTAAAAAGTCTCAGGTATAAAAGGATGCATTACAAAAAAAAGAAAGCCACACACACAAAAAACCCCAATATGGAAGGTAAACAGAAAAAAAAAATACAAGGGAGGGAGAGAAAAAAAAGAAAAGAGACTTCTCCCTTAAAAAGAAAAGGAAGGAAATCATTAATACCAAAGCTTTTCCTTTAAAATAAAATGCAAACGTAAAAATTAGACTTCAAAAACAAAAAGAAAGACAAAAACAAGTTCCAAAAGGCCAAAGATCCAAATAGCTATTACAAAAAGTAAGCTAGTAAGGAGGGGGTTTGTTAAAGTAAGAAATAGCCCAGCTTAAAAAAAGTAAAAAGAGCACACTGCACCTTGTTTGGTTATCCAAGGCTTTTGTTAAAATTTATAACTCTCTTCTCCAGAGTGTTTTCACCTTTTTTTTGTATAAACTTCAACACCAGACTTCAGCTATTGATGGAAACCCAGAAGAGCACCTGCAATAATACTCTCCCATGCTCTTCCCTCTATCTTATCAAACAGGCAATGTCCTTGAAAAGAAGTCTCAGTTCTTTCTCAGCTTTGTCTGTTCAAGAGAAAAAAAAAAGAGATGGAATATTTCCAAGCCTCTAGTTGGCAGTGTTACAAAGTTTCTTCTGCTTTCACTTTCCCCCTCCTTTTCCAAACAAGATATAATAAAAATTAATTAAAAAGGGAAAAGGATATTAAAAAAGATGACTAGAAGGGAGTCTCTAGCCTAAAATAAAGTCAAAAAGGAGAGAAAGAATAGGTGGAAGAAAAAAAAAACCAGTTCAGTTTCAAAATATAAAATCGTGTAAAAAAATCCAGCAATGAGAAAAAAAATAAAAAAATATTACTTTGCCTTCCTGTTTAAAATCACCGCTTAATCACTTCTGTCAAAACTTTTACAGATTCTTTCTTTTCCTTAGGGCGTCCTTTCAAATCTTAAAGGAAAGAAAAAATTCTCACCAAACCAGCACACTTTCTCTTTACGTTCTCTTTCGTTTTGGAGCTGTCCCAGCTTCAGCAACTTTAATGGCTGCCTCTTTGCTGCTGGCAAAAAGAGCTTCTCCTGGATCTACCAGGGACTTTGCTGTGTTCCTGGGATTGACAGGATGCACTCTTTATATTCACCGTCTCTTCGGGATGGTTTAGATCCGTTTGGACCGTCCAGGAGCAAAGATATCGGCAGCGATCTACAGACCTCCAAGATCGCATGCCGTATCGTTGTGACGCCAGCTCCGGCCTTACTACTTTTAGAACTAGAGTGAAATCTCTCACTCCTTGTCATGCCTCCCTGTCGGAATCTGATTCAGAGGGGGAGTCCCAGCAGCTGACAGGGAGTGGGAGTGTGGCTCCGTTGGCTGTGGAAGAAACTGGGGAAGGGCACAGTCCGGCTGGGCAGAGCAGGGGAGAGGGAGAGCAAGGGAGAGGGAATTCGGAGGAAGACCCAGGCCCACCCCCTCTTCAGCTTACGGCACGCAGGGAGGAACGGAGAAGGGAGCAACGCTTATAGGGAGGAAAGGGCCCTGATTCCCTTCATTAGCTGCACCTGGGAACACAGTGTTTAAAAAGCAAAGCTGCCCATAGCAACTTGTTGGAAGCAAATTGTGAGTTATCTGTTCTCATCCATGCTGCGATGAGAGTCCAGGAATGGGTATAACTCCTCCCTCTGATGTCATAGAGCTGAGTCTGCCACTATATAAAAAGCCAGCCCATAGCTGGCTCCCCAGCTTTTGACTTAGCTTCTTGTCAATGAGCTCGTGTCTCTGGAACAAATTAAAAAGCTAAAAGAACAGCAAAACAAACAGAAGAAGCAGAAAAACAGCTTCAACACAGCTCCCAGGGCTCTGGTTGAGCTGTGCCACAAGGAGAGCGGGGATCCACTCTCCTGCAGCGTCGAGGCTTTGGCACTGCCTTCAGGGAAGCTGCGATTACAGGGAGTGCTCGCTGAGCCTCCCACATAGTTTCCCAAGCATTTCAAGGCTGCCACTCCACAGCTGAATTTTGGGCTGCTCCACAGCTGATTTTCGGAGCTCTGTTATCACTGCCTCTCAGCTGTTTGCTTGATTGGCCTTTGATTGCTTGGGGCCTAGAGAGAGCCTAAGGGGCGAGTGAGGTGACGAGGCCATTCCACGGCCAGCACACGTGATGGGTGGCCATCTTGAGTTGCGGTCAGCCATTTTGTTTCAAGGAGCAGCCTTTACCAGGGCCTCACAGGTGAACCTGCTCACCTGGCCCACACAACAGGCAGCACTCTCACAGGGGAAGCTCTCAGCGCCTCTTGTGTCGGTCCTTTTGGCAAGGATGAACAGCGAAGTGGCCCATTCAGACCTCACTGGCCTGGAAGAAGCCCAGGGTTCTCAGGCCCCAGTGAGAAAGAGGCCATTCAGCAAAAAGAGGCTGCAGCCTGTTCAGATCAGGGCCAAGGCTCCCCCCTCCCCCCGAAAAACATCTAAATCTGAGCTCAGGGCTGAGGAAAGAAGGCATGCTGCTTTGGAGAAACAGTTTGCTACAACTCTGGAACAGATTAGAAGCCAGATCCAACAAACTTCTCAATCAGGAAGTGCAGGTTTGCCCAGAGGTTACGGCCAGGGCGGGAGAGGCTGAAACTAGCTTTGCCAGCCATCTTCTAGCTTGGTCTCCAGAGTGGGTGGAGGAAGAGTTTTTGCCCCAGGACTTAAGCAGGTCTGAGCCCAACTTCAGACAGGTGCCTGGGGTCCAGGTTCCTCTCACCCCCTAGGTCAGATGATTCAAGGAGGCCATAGGCCTAGGCCTGAGCCAACTTACACTCCCACTGCTGCAGGTCTGCATCCAGTGGAACCCCCCTCCCCAGGGAGCAGGCCTGATTAGAGACATGGTTTCAGTGGCCATCAGACAGGGCCTAGCTGAGGGGTTTCAGCAACTACTCTGCCCCTTAGTGGGGGCAGTCCTTGTTCCCTGCTTACTCCCAAGGGGTCCCTCCATCTCAGAGGGGTTTTCCCAGACAGCAACAGTTCAGTTGCCCATCTACCCAATCTGATTGGGGCGAGGATGAGGAGAAGGATTATAGAAACCCTATAGAGCACAGTTGCTCCTCCATGTCACAGGAGGAGGAAGGTGAAATCAGGGATCCTAATTTATCAGAAGAGGAGGGGCTTAGGTCTGAACAACCCCCCTCAACTGCAGTTTTTAAACTTTCCCTGTTTAAACCGCTTCTACACAAGGCCTTAAGTCACTGCCCAATTAAGTCCTGAGGAGTTGGCTCCAGAATCCCAAGTGGCTTCTTCTAGCCACAGGAACTCCCTTTTCTCCAAGCCGGTGGTCCACACAGAGGTACTTCCATCCTCTCTGTTATTCCTTGATTTAGTAAAAAAGCAGTGTGCCTCTCCTGGGGCAGGGCCTTGGCCTTCGTCACACGACAGGCGTTTTTACAATGTGGGCCCTTCCTTGGCCAATGCCCTCCTTGTACCTTCTGTAGATGCTCTGTTGGTAGCCTTGTTCTCTACATCTGGCACCCCCACTGAGCCAGAGGATGTGCTCAAGGCTGAGGACAAGAGGTCTGAAAAACCCTCAAACGCACCCACCAGGCTGTGGCTTGGGCTGTCCGGGCCTCGACAGCAGCTTTGTTTTTTACGAGGGCATCACTGCGCTGGCTGCACCAGCTGCAGGATAGCCTACCTACCACCAATTTTAGATCACATCAAGATCTAAATAAGATCATTGCAGTGGCAGAATTTACGGCAGATGCTACACTGAACTCGGCTAAATTTGCCTCAAGGGCCATGGCCTCCTTGGTGGCGGCTAGGAGGCTCCTCTGGATGCTAAATTGGCAGTCTGATTCCTGCTGAAAATGGAAGTTGGCATTGGCCCTGTGCGCTTGAGAACAGCTGTTTGGCGATGCCCTGGAGCTGTATTTGGTTGAAACCAGGGACAAGAGAAAGGTCCTCTCTCGGGGAAGAAGTCAAGAGTATCGTCTCGCGCTGTACTACCGACCTGAGTCCAACGCTCGTTTCTCTTGGGGCCAGAGAGCATTCCCTCCTCTCCAGGAGCAACGACCAGAGGCTGCAAGCAGGCAACAGCAGACTACCAGTAAACGGCCCTTTCGAGGAGGAGGAGGTCATTCATTCTGACGCTCAAAGTGAATGCCCTTTCTCCCCCCCCCCAATTGGAGGTTGTTTGGCATTCTTTGCCTCCAGATGGGAGGAGTCAACATTGAACGCCTGGGTGCTCAGGATGGTGAGGTCGGGTCTCCGGCTTGAGTTCCTCTCCCCACCCCCAAGATTTTTTGTTTGCTATCCGATATCTCGGGACAGTTCCATACAGGCCCTTATGGAATCGGCCATCCAACACCTTGTGGATATAAGGGCCATACAGCTGGTTCCAGTGGATCAACGAGGCCTAGGCTTCTACTCTTGGCTCTTCGTGATCCCTAAGGCATCCGGGGTGGCGGGGGGTGGCAAGCCATTCTCAACCTCAAGTGTTTGAACAGGTTCATTTCATACAGGTGTTTCAAGATGCAGTCCTTGCATTCAATCCTAGAGAGCGTTCGGGAGGGAGACCTCCTCTCTTCCAATGACCTCACGGAGGCATACCTCCATATCCCTATCTGGCCCCATCACTGCCAGTTTCTTCATTTCTGTTACCACAACAAACATTTCCAGTAATGGGCCCTTCCATTTGGGCTTTCATCGGCCCCCAGGGTCTTCACCAAGACCTTTTCAGCATTGGCAGCTTTGCTTCAGGCTATTCCAGTGTGGGTCCAGTGTGGGTCCAGTGTGACCTGGATGACATCCTGATTCAGTTGGCATCGATGCACTCTGCCCATCGTGACCTCCACACCATGTTGCAGTTCCTACAGGACCACGGTTTTTCCATCAACTTCAAGAAAAGCCATCTGTTTCTGATGACCAGACTTCTTCATCTTAGTGCGATCATTGATACATCTCTCTGTGAGGTTTTTCTCTCCCCGGATTGCGGGGAGAGTCTCAACGACTTAATCTGCCAGATTCGACGGCAGTGCACAGTCCCCTTGTCTCTCCTGTCCAAGCCCCTCAGGAAAATTATTTCCTGCACTGGCATTGTCCCGTGGGCCTGCCTCCATGCCCGGACTCTTCAATGGTTCCTGCTGCCTTTTCAACGGGCAGGAACCAGCCACTCTTCCATCAGGGTCCAGGTTCCGCCACAGATCCTTTGCTCCTTCCATGTCACCCCCCAGAGTACCCCCCCAAAGCAATTAATCCGGGCTGTACAGGAACACATGGCCCACGGGAACCCTCCCTGCCCACTCCTTACCTGGCAAACTTGCCTGCTAAGTTGCTAGTTTTCTTTTTTTTTTCCCTCGACCATGGCAGGGGAAGAAGCCTTGCTCCCCAAGGAAGTCGGTTGGAAGGACACGAACATGGCTTCACTTTTCCGAAAGGCCACAGTACGTTTGATGTAGATATGGAGGGCTCTCCTTACATCCAACGTATGCCACTTGTGCTCCAACTCATGGTGTGGCTTGTGACAGAAATCTGGGACCACTATGTCTTGTGTCTGATGGTACCAAGTATTTACTTTAGGCACAAAGGTAGGGTCTAACCATAGAACCACCCTGTTCTCATGAAAAATGTACAAGTCATGTCTAACTGAGAGCGCTGTCAGTTCAGACACTCTCCTGGCTGTTGTAATAGCTACTAGAAAAACCGTGAGGGTCATAAATTGAAGTGACACAGATCTGAGAGGCTCAAATGGAGGCCCTGTAAGGGCCTGCAAAACTTTAGTGAGCTCCCAGGTGGGATATCTGTGAACTACAGGGGGATGCAGATTAGAAGCCTCCTTCAAAAACCTGCGAACTGAAGGATGATAAGGCCGAATAATTTTCCCAGAACACCGATGACAGGGCCGCCACCTGACGGTGGAGGGTGTTAGGTGTGAGTCCTTGATCTAACCCATCCTGAAGGAACATTAACACATCTGCGACAGATGCAGAGATGGGATCTCAGGCTGCCTTTGAACACCAAATGTACAAGTCATGTCTAACTGAGAGCGCTGTCAGTTCCTATCATTCCCGCGGTCATTCAGAAGATGTTGGAGGAGAAGACAGAGCTAATACTCCTGGCACCCCATTGGCCCAGGAGACCCTGGTTTGCCAATCTGGTGGATCCTGGCCAACAGGATCTTCCATCAGGGAGCCTTACTCCAACCAGACCCTCAGTGGTTCCGTTTGGCCATATGGCGCTTGAGCGGCAATCTCTGAGGGATTCCAATCTCCCTGACAGGGTGATAGAGACCATTCAGGCTTCCCGTAAGCCTTCTACTATTCGCATCTACAATGCCACTTGGAAGGTCTTCTGCAATTGGTGTTCAAAGGCAGCCTGAGATCCCATCTCTGCATCTGTCGCAGATGTGTTAATGTTCCTTCAGGATGGGTTAGATCAAGGACTCACACCTAACACCCTCCACCGTCAGGTGGCGGCCCTGTCATCGGTGTTCTGGGAAAATTATTCGGCCTTATCATCCTTCAGTTCGCAGGTTTTTGAAGGAGGCTTCTAATCTGCATCCCCCTGTAGTTCACAGATATCCCACCTGGGAGCTCACTAAAGTTTTGCAGGCCCTTACAGGGCCTCCATTTGAGCCTCTCAGATCTGTGTCACTTCAATTTATGACCCTCACGGTTTTTCTAGTAGCTATTACAACAGCCAGGAGAGTGTCTGAACTGACAGAAATCAAATCAAAATACACCAGGAGTAAAGTTCATTTGCCATTCCAGAGTTGGAATGGGCTGTACAGGAACACATGGCCCACGGGAACCCTCCCTGCCCACTCCTTACCTGGCAAACTTGCCTGCTAAGTTGCTAGTTTTCTTTTTTTTTCCCCCGACCATAGACTGTTCTGCTGTGCCCGGAGATTTAGATTAGCTAGAAAGCAGGAAACCATTGGATTTCTTGCTTTCTAGCTAATCTTTAGATCTTCGGCTCTGCTTTTCAGAAGAGCCGAACCTTCCTTAGGATTGAAGCTTCTATTATTCAGTGCAGACTCAGGTAGCTGATGGCAGATAGATCAATCTCTGAGTGAATCTGTCATTCTGTGCACATCTCAATCTGCCTGCCTGCTTTGCCCGATTTTGGGTAAAAGTTGCTCTTAATAAAAAATTCAATATTTACATAAATATTTATATTATTTACATACGAGCCATGCCCAGCCAGTCACATGACCACCAAGCCACACCCACAAATTAGGCCACGCCCACCAAACCAGTTATTAAGAAATTTGAATCCCGCCCCTGCCTCTGTGTGTTTGTGTGTGTGTAAGAGAGAGGGGGGGGAGGGAGGGAGGTTAGATCAGATCTCTCTCTCTCTCCAGTCAAAATTCATATTAGTGGTCCCCGGGATTTAAAATTATGAGTTTGGTGGTCCCTGTGGTCCAAAAGGTTGGCAACCCCCGATTTAGAAGACCAAACTCAGATTGGAAAATATTTCCATTCCTATTCTATTCTATTTTGAGTAGTTTGGAGAACTGGCAATACCAAATACCCCGCCCCCATCTATTCTCTGCCTCCTGAGTCTGATCGGCTGGGTCTTCTTTTGTTGCCCTGCACAGGAGAACAGAGCTGGAATGCAGGTTAGTGGGGTGGGGAGGGAATGGAGATTTTACAGTATCCTTCCCCTGCCACGCCCACCAAGCCATGCCACACCCATCAGTCATGGTCACAGAACTGGTAGTAAAATATTTTGAATCCCACCACTGCACCACGAACCACAATTTAAGCACCCTGCGGACTGGATCCGGGCCCCGTCCTTTTTTTAAAAAACTTTAGAAGTTTATTACAAACCTACAACATTGTTTAACAAATTAATTTTGGTCAGTACAGATTTTATAGCTGAAGAGATGGAATCAATTAGTATCGATTCATTAATTCATCCCACTTTTCTTGGAAGCAATTTCAAATTATCCTGGTTACATCTGAAACCAGAAAGAATCTCATTACAGTATTTGCAATGTTCTCCCATATTCTGTCTGAAAATGCTGCTATTGTAGATTTCATAACTCCATTATTCAAAACATAATTTCCTCCATTCACCTTCCCTCCAGTTTTTTTTAAATATTACACGATCATGAGATTTAAAGATAACAAAAAACATATTGCAGAGTTTTGTGGCATTTTAAATGGCTCAGTATAAACTACCCTGCTATTTTTTTTCCTTTGAGATTAACATTTTATTTTTGTAAACCCCAAATACAATTTTATTCTGAAGTTTATTGTGGTTTTTTTTTTGGTTGACATCAAGCTATTTAGGTGTAATTTTTTTTTATTCTCAAAAAGGGTTAAATTACTAAAACATACTGGTTTAATTCATATCAAGGGTATCTGGAGAGAAAGAGCAATGAAACATAAATTATAAAATGTGTGTTATTATGTCACAGTATAATTTTGCCCTTTTGTACATGCATTTTTTTAAAATGAATTTTATTAATTTTCAAACAAACATACACAAACAAAACACAAAACATAAAACTTCTTTTTGGAAAGCGGCCTAGTCCCGGGTTACATCTTTTAGTACAGACATAAATCAAGTTCATGCTCACTTTATATAATGGATATAACCTAAATGACAGAGGCCCAGTCAATAGATGAATTTTACTTAATATGAGAAGTTGATCTTCAAACTAGTTTATTTTTCCCCCCGCAAATAAAGTAAGAGACACATCAGAGAATAGTCTACCAACCAGTGTGTTATGATCATGCATTGGAGGGCAAAACATGGAAATCAACCATATTGACATGAACTGGATGCAAAAGGTGAATGAATAAACTACTGTCATGAAGCAGCTCTATCAACAATAATGAGAGTAAGTCATTAAAATAAGCCATGGTGGCACAGTGCAGTATTTTGAGCAAATTTTGCCCACAGTCTGTAGTTCAATCCTGACTGGCTAAAGGTTGACTCAGCCTTCCATTCTTTTTTTTTTTTTGAAAACAATTTTATTGATTTTCTACAAACAAACAAAACAAAAAAACATCAACTCTCTTATATGCACACAGTGTGTCAGTTGGTTCATCAGTTTTGTGCATTCATTTCGTAGTCCCAATTACAGTTATATTACATAATAGCTCATATTGTCAATCCAAACTTTTATATCCTAATATCGCTATTAGAAAATCATTTGACTATACTTTTAATCATTCATACTTTATGAGATAACAATACTTTAAACAGTTTATAACAAATCATGTAATCATACCATCCTAAAAACACTTTATAGATATGATGTCAAATAACAAAAGAGAAAGAAAAAACAAAGATATTCCTTGCTGTCTAACATTCTAAATATTCTATTTTGTCATCCAACCATGATAAAAAAGTTCCCAAATTTCATAAAATTGTTTATCCTCTTGCTCTCTAATTTCAAATGTCAATCTACTCATTTCAGCACATTCCAATATTTTCTTAATTTCTTCCTGCGATGGTATTTTCTCATTCTTCCAATTTTCAGCAAATACAATCCTAGCCGCTGTTAATACATTTACAATCAGATATTTCAAGTCTTTACTGTATGTATCTGGTAAGATTCCCAATAAAAAGAACTCGGGCTTCAAATCTATACGTTTCTTTGTCATTTTTTCCAACCACATGCGAATTTTAGTCCAATATTTTCTAGTGTTCTCACAAGTCCACCACATATGGTAATATGAGCCAGGTATCTGATGACATTTCCAGCATTTTTCAGATTTAGTCTTGAACATTCTTGCTATTCTTGTCGGGGGAAAGTGCCACCTTCTTTATATGCTGTTGACATTGTCATTTTATAATTTTGAGACCACAATTTTTGCCATTTTTCTAGATCAGTCCCATATCCAAAATTCTTCCCCCAAACAATCATAGTTTCTTTAACTTGTTCTTCCTCTAACTTAATTCCCAGTAAATAACCATATAATTTTGTAATCACCACCTCATCAGTACCTGTCAAGATCTTATCTAGATCAGTCTGTTTATCATAAAATCCCTCTGTTTTAGAATATTCATCATACCTTGAATGTATTTGCGCATATGAAAACCAATTCATCTTTATACCTTGTTCCTCTAAATTTTGTATCGATTTAAGTTCACCCTTTTCATCCAATAGTTCTCCATATCTAACTGTTTGTTCCTTCTTATAAATTATAGGATAGGAAAATGCTTCAATAGTCTATAACCAAACTGGAATTTTCAAATAACATTGTCTTTTTATCTTCTCCCAGTTTAACCACAAAGACTCCCGTATATAATGTCTTCTAAAATAACCTTGTGTTTTAGTTCCCTTATACCATAAAAAAGCGTGCCAACCCAACAGCAAATCATGTCCTTCTAGTGTCAACAATCTAGTCTTTCTTAATGTTATCCATTCCTTAACCCACATCAAATTTGCAGCTTGGTAGTACAATTCCCAATTGGGCAGGCCAAAACCTCCTCTAATTCTAGCGTCTTGCAAAAGCTTTAGCTTTATTCTCGCTTTCTTACCTTGCCATATAAACTTCAACATGATTTTATTTAAATCTTCAAAATAGTCTTTTCCAAGCCTAATTGGTATTGTTTGAAACAGAAATAGAATTCTGGGTAAAATATTCATCTTGATTGTTGAAATTCTCCCTATTAATGACAATTGCAAGTTTTCCCACTTCTTCAAATCGAAAGCTATCTTTTTTTTTTGAAAAAGATTTTATTAATTTTCTGCAAACAAACAAGACAAACAAAACATAAAAACATCAACTCTTATATGTACATCCAGTGTGTCAGTTGGTTCATCATTTTTGTGCATTCATTCTGTAGTCTCAATTACAATTATGTTACATAACAACTCATATTGTCAATCCAAACTTATATATCCTAATATCACTAAAAAAAGTTTTTGACTATATTTTAATCATTCATGCTTTATGAGCTAACAATACTTTAAACCAGTTTACTCTATAACAAATCATATAATCATATCAAATCAATCCTAAAAAACCCTTTATAAATATAATGTCAAATAACAAAATAATAGCAAAATAGCAAAATAAAGATATTCCTTACTGTCTAGCATTCTAAATATTCTATTATCGTATTTTATCATCTAACCATTGATAAAAAAGATCCCAAATTTCATAAAATTGTTTATCCTCTTGCTCTCTAATTTCAAATGTCAATCTACTCATCTCAGCACATTCCAATATTTTCTTAATAATTTCTTCCTGTAATGGTATTTTCTCATTCTTCCAATTTTTACCAAATACAATCCTAGCCGCTGTTAATACATTTACAATCAGGTACTTTAAATCTTTACAATATATATCAGGTAAAATTCCCAATAAGAAGATCTCTGGTTTCAAGTCTATGTGTTTCTTTTTCATTTTTTCCAACCACATGCGAATTATAGTCCAATATTTTCTAGCGTCCTCACAAGTCCACCACATATGGTAATACGAGCCGGGTATCTGATGACATTTCCAGCATTTTTCAGATTTGTTCTTAAACATTCTTGCTATTCTTGTCGGGGGAAAGTGCCACCTGTAAAACATCTTATACAAATTTTCTTTATATGCTGTTGACATTGTCATTTTATAATTTTGAGACCACAATTTCTGCCATTTCTCTCGATCAATCCCATATCCAAAATTCTTCCCCCAAACAATCAAGGTTTCTTTGACTTGTTCTTCCTCTAATTTCATTCCCAGTAAATAACCATATAATTTTTTAATCACCTTCTCATCAGTACCCATCAAGATCTTATCTAAATCAGTCTGCTTATCATAGAATCCCTCCGTTTTAGAATCTTCATCATACCTTGAATATATTTGCACATATGAAAACCAATTCATCCTTATACCTTGTTCCTCTAAGTTTTGGATCGATTTAAGTTCACCCTTTTCATCCAAGAGTTCCCCATATCTAACTGTTTGTTCCTTCTTATAAATTAAAGGATAGGAAAGTGCTTCAATAGTCGATAACCAAACTGGAATTTTCAAATAACATTGTCTTTTTATCTTCTCCCAGTTTAACCACAAAGACTCCCGCATATAATGTCTTCTAAAATAACCCTGTGTTTTAGTTCCCTTATACCATAAAAAAGCATGCCAGCCCAATAGCAAATCATGCCCTTCTAATGTCAACAACCTATGCTTTCTTAATGTTATCCATTCTTTGACCCACATCAAATTTGCAGCATGATAATACAATTCCCAATTAGGCAGGCCAAAACCTCCTCTAATTCTAGCATCTTGCAAAGCTTTAGCTTTATTCTCGCTTTTTTACCTTGCCATATAAACTTCAACATGCTTTTATTTAAATCTTCAAAATAGTCTTTTCCAAGCCTAATTGGTATTGTTTGGAACAAAAATAAAATTCTTGGTAAAATATTCATCTTGATTGTTGAAATTCTCCCTATTAATGACAATTGTAAATTTTCCCATTTCTTCAAATCGAAAGCTATCTGTTGTTTAAGTTTAATATAGTTATTCTCTTTTAATGTGCTACATCTTGCTGTCAAGTATATCCCCAGATACCTGACCTTATTCGTAACTTGGATTTTCAACAGGTCTGCCAGTTCTTCTCTTTGTCTTAGTTGCATGTTCTTTGTCAAAATCTTTGTTTTGTCTTTATTTATTTTCAAACCAGCCACCTCACCATATATCTCTATCTTTTCCAATAACTTTGGAGCTGTTTCTAACGGATCTTCCAAAATAAAGGCAAAGTCATCAGCAAAAGCTTGCAGTTTGAATTCTTCCTTTTTAATTTTCATTCCTTGTTTGATTTTATCATCCCAAATATTTCTATTCAACACTTCCAAAGTCAACACAAATAGCAAAGGAGATAGGGGACATCCTTGTCTTGTGCCTTTTCTTATATTAATAAAGTCTGTAAGTTCTCCCTCCATTATTACCTTTGCTGTCTGCTTATTGTATATGGCTTCTATTGCTTGGATAAATTTTCTGGCAAAACCCATCTGTTCTAATAGTAATAACATAAATCTCCAGTTCACATTATCAAATGCCTTTTGAGCATCTAGGAATATCAAAGCCATTTGCTTTTCAGGATGTGCCTCATAATATTCCAAAGTATCCAGGATTACTCTCATATTGTCTCTAATTTGTCTCTTTGGCAGAAATCCATTTTGATCTGGGTGAATGAAATTATTTAAGTATTTTTTAAGTCTTTCTGCAAAAAATTGAAGCAAAGATTTTTTAGTCTGCATTTAATAAAGAAATAGGTCTATAGTTCTTAATTTGCAGTGGATCAGCCTCTTCTTTTGGAATAAGTGTAATATAAGCCTCTGACCATGTTTTGGGTATCATCATCTTTGACATAGCTTCATTCATAACTTCTAGCAATGGAATGCTCAATGATTCTTGAAATGTTTTATAGAATTCTGCCGGAAGCCCATCTGGTCCTGGTGCTTTCCCATTATTTTGTTTCTTAAGTGCTTCATTTAATTCCATCATTGTTATATTGCTTTCCAGCATTTTTTCAGTCTCTTTAGATAACTTAGGTAGGTTAGCATTCTGTAGATACTGTTTGACTTTTTCCTCATCAATATTCTCTTGTTTATATCGTTGCCCATAGAAGTCTCGAATAATTTCCTTTTCTCCCTATTACCATAATAAACTTGGCCTTGATCATCTATTAACTTCAACATTTTTCTTGATTCCTTCTCCTTTCTCAATTTATATGCTAGCCATCTACCTGGTTTATTTGCATCTTCAAAGTAATTCTGTTTAGAATTTCTAATTTTCTGTGCCAATTCTTCTTTCTCTATTAATTCCATTTTATGTTTGATTACATCCAGCTTCAATTTGATATCTTTTTTCTGTGGCATTTTCTGTAATTCTTTTTCAAGTCTTTTATACTCATCTTCCAAGGCCTTAGAAGCTTGCCTTTTCCTAATATTCTTTTTTCTTATATAATCTATTATCAAACCTCTAGCATATGCCTTCATTGTATCCCAAACATTCTGCGTTGAAGTATCTTCTTTTTTATTTTCTCTAAAGAAAAAAGCCAATTCTTTCTCCATCCATTGTGTAAAATCTTTTTCCTTTAAGATAGTATTGTTTAATGTCCATCTCGATCTTTTTTTTTGTCCCTTCCATTTAATTGTCATTGGGCTATGATCTGCCCAAGTACTTGTTTCAATATTTGTTTCTTGAATATTAGATATTAATTCTGTTGAGATCCAAATCATATCCAATCTGGACCATGATAAATGTCTATTTGAATAGAAAGTACCGTATATACTCGAGTATAAGCCGAGTTTTTCAGCCCATTTTTTGTGCTGAAAAAACCCCCCTCGGCTTATACTCGAGTCAGATTCCCCTCTGAAAAAAAAATGGTGTGGAGCTCTGGAGCTGGGCAGCCGCTTCCCTGATTCTGTGTTTCCTTTGCAACTTGTAAGCATGGGGGTAATCGGAAGCAGAAAAGTTCTTGCATGAGGATATATTGTTTTTTCTTTTTGTAACTGTTTTTTTTTTGGGGGGGAAGACCCACCATCATGTGAGAATGCTCAGACACGAAATCTATCCTCCCGAAAATAAGTGTGTGTGTGTGGATGTTTAACAGAGGGAAGACGTAGGGAGAAGGCAAAAGCAACGGAAGATCCTTCTGGGGAAACTGAGGTCCAGATGGTCCAGATGAGCCCCCTTCCCCGCCCCTAAGGAAGCAGAGGCAGCCAGCAAGGGCAGGCAAGCCCCACTTTGCAGACTCCATTCGTCCTCACTCCCACCCAAAGCCACGAAGTTCCCCAATCGCGCAGCCCAGATTCACCCTTCCCTCAGGGGGCAGCAAGGACGCCTGGTGTTTCCCGAGACAAGAAGCTCCGCCGTGCAATGAAAGCGCCCTGGCTGTAGGCTCGCAGGCTCAGAAAACAACGCGAGCCGAGGTGGCTTCAGCTCTGCTTGGCTTTGTTTCCTCAGCCCCAGCTGCTTTCAGTCCACTCGGGAGGAGGAGGAGGTGGTGGTGTGGTGGTGGCTCGCGTTGTTTTCTGAGCTCTAGGCTTGCAGGCTCAGAAAACAACGCGAGCTGCCGCTGCCACTTCCTCCTCCTTCTCCCGAGTGGACCGAAAGCAGCTGGGGCTGAGGAAATAAAGCCAAGCGGAGCCAAAGCCACCTTGGCTTGCGTTTTATGAGCCCGCGAGCCTAGAGCTCAGAAAACGAGCCACCACCACCACCACCTCCTCCTCCTCCCGAGCAGACTGAAGGCAGCTGGGGCTGAGGAAAAACCAAGCGGAGCCAAAGCCAGCTCGGCTTGCGTTGTTTTCTGAGCCCGCGAGCCTAGCGCTCAGAAAACGAGCCACCACCGCCACCTCCTCCTCCTCCTCCCGAGCGGACTGAAGGCAGCTGGGGCTGAGGAAAAACCAAGCGGAGCCGAAGCCAGCTCGGCTTGCGTTGTTTTCTGAGCTTGCAAGCCTAGAGCCAGGGCGCTTTCATTGCACGGTGGAGCTTCTCGGGAAACGCCGGGCGTCGTTGCTGCCCTCTGAGGGGAGGGCGATTCTGGGCTGTGCGATTGGGGGACTTCGTGGCTTAACGCGGGGATTTCTGATTCCCCTTACACGTGCGTGGATATGCCGTGGGGCGTTTTCTTCCAAACGCCCCACTGGCAGAGAACACTGACTTTCATAGTGAGATCGTTTTCCAAATTAATTGATTCACTTATGATCTCTCTCCAGAATAGTCAAGCCCTTTCCAGCACACGCGATCCGCCCCTGCCGCTTTGCACCTTGCAAATGCAAAAACCCCGGGATTTTGCATTTGCAAGGTGCAAAGGGGCAGTGGCAGATTGCGCGCGCATGCTGTGGATGGCAGTGAAGACAGCGCTTTGTATGAGAATGACAGCAGTGATGGTGATGACTGCGAACTCAGTGATGATGACAATGTCTATGCTGATAGCCTCACACCAGATGAAGTTGAAGCTCTGTTTGGACATACAGATGATGATGAGGAATCCAGTTTTGAAGGATTTTAACTCTTGTGTTTTAGCTTGGTTGCTGATTGAGCTAAGGTTTTTGTACTTTTGAAGTTATCGTTGATACCATATTGGTTTTGTTGGCTCTCTTTTCAACTTACAGAGCTAGTTTACTGTTTTTCTTTGAAATAAATATTCAAAAACATTTAACCTACTGATGCTTCAATTAATGTAATTTTATTGGTATCTATTTTTATTTTTGAAATTTACCAGTAGCTGCTGCATTTCCCACCCTCGACTTATACTCGAGTCAATAAGTTTTCCCAGTTTTTTGTGGTAAAATTGGGTGCCTCGGCTTATGTTCGGGTCGACTTATACTCGAGTATATACGGTATATTGTTTAGTTTTAACATTTCTTTCTCTCCAAGTGTCTTTTAAGGTTAATTCGTCTGTCATTTTAAAAAAGGATTCAGGGAGAGTCTTTCTATTTTGCTTTGTTGTTGTTGCTATATAGTCCAGTTTATTGTCCACAATTCCATTAAAGTCTCCCATCATAATTATATTAACATAGTCCAGTCCAATTATTTTCATATGTAATTTTCTATAGAATTCTTCTTGTTTATCATTCGGAGCATAAATTGCAATCAAGAGTATTTTTATAGTCCATTATTTCCACCATTAATACTCTTCCGTCTTCATCAGCATAAATCAATTTTGCTGGGATAACCTCTTTAATGCATAGAACCACTCCTCTTTTCTTACATTGAGTCAAAGAAGTAAATATTTTCCCTAATTTTGGCTGTACTAACAATTGTTCATGCTGTTTTTTAATATGTACTTCTTGTAGACAAATTATATCAGATTTTAATTTCTCTAATTTATGAAAGGTTTTCCTTCTTTTAACAGCTGAGTTGAGTCCATTTATAGTCATTGTAATCAATTTTTTTTCTTCCATGATTATGCTTTATATTTAGGTCTAACAGCTCTCGTGGATCTTCATGCGGTTCTTTACTATCCACCTGTCCACCTACTGCGCCTTCCTCTTTTTCAGTCTCCAGTTGTTCCTCTTGAAACTCAATTAATGAGACCTCTTTCTCTACCTCTTCTTCTCTCCTTCCAAAAAATTCTGCGTGGAAAGTTCTGCTTTCTCAATTGAATCAATTCTATGTCTGTGTTCTTGCCACGTAAACATTAATCCTTCTGGACTTCCGGTTTGCCAGGTTTCAGTGGTGGCAGGGATTCGCGTTTCAGCGCGATCCTTGTTGCGCTAGCCGTCTTGATGCTTTCGATCCCGATGGGTCTGGAGGATAAGGCTGCCCCGTAGAGGCAGCCGAAGATAGGGGGCAGCCGGATAGGGGCTTGGGGGTGTCATAGACCCCCTCCCCACCCGGCAAAACCTCCTTTTCTCGAGACGATGGAGCGGCAGTCAGTAATGGCCGCCACAAAGAAGCCGGCAACTGGATAAGAATGTGCAGGAGGAAGAAGGAGAAAGTTTTGAAGTGAAAGTTCTTTGGCTACCGGGACTTCAAGAAATATCTAATATCCTGAAAATCACGATTTTTTGAATGATACATTGTTTCTAGAGGAGATTCTAAAGGCAAATGGAGGTGCTGAAAGGGAAAGTTTACTCTCCTTCGCTACGGACTTAGCAAATGGCACTGAAAAAACTGCTTTTCTAAAGAAGGTAAAATTTAAAGCTCTTTGTTATAAGTGGGAAGGGAGAGGACAAAAAAAAATCTATATTAAGATCTTGTTGGAGGAGATGCCTTGAAGATTTTGAGACTAGAAGTTAACTGCAATAAGGCTTTAAGCTACAGACTGTTTTTTTTTTATTAATTGATATTACCCCAGGAAGAAAAAGTGTAAAGGAAAGAACTTTCTGCTCTGTTTGGATGCTTGATGACTCTGGGATTTTGGGGAACTGTCTTTTAAGTTTTGAAACATCTTGGTTGTTTTAAGAAGAAGAGAGGAAAAAAAAAGAAGAAGAAAGGTTTATAATGGCTTTATCTATTGATGAACTAAGAAAGGAATATGGAAAAATAAAGAAAGCAAGAACTCTTTGGGAGATATCTTTCATTTTTTAGAAATGGCGCTTGCTACTTATCAGCAAATACAACAACAAATGGAGGAAGCAGAGGAAGAAGAAGAAGAAGAAGAAGCCATCTTTAATGAATTTAAAAATCGGACTAAGAAAGAAAAGAGAAAGAGAGGAAGGAAAATGAACGACTTAAGATAAAAATAAAACACCCAAGAAAGAGAAAAATGAGATGCAAAATCAATACAATGTTAGAAAGCAAAAGAAAAGAGGAATACAACAGAGAGGGGAAGCTAAAAAGGCGGAGGTTGGGGGGGGGTAAAAAGACTAAGTGGGATAAGAAAGGAAGGGAAAAGGGGGAAAAAAGCCACACAAGTATAAAACAAGATGGGAAAAAGCAATTTTTTTTAGGGACAAAGGGTAATTTATAATTTGATTCTGCAAAAGTACATGAGATAGTATTGTAATACTTGTATTAGAAATAGAAAATTAGAATTTTATAAGAACTAATAAAATATTAAAATATTAAAATGCTTTAATAAAATATTAAAGGGAATGTTTAAAATATAGAGTTTATTGGCTATTGTGTTAATGTTATTATAAACTTATTGTTGTATTAATGATAGAGTTTAATTTGTTATTCTCTTAATGTTACTATAACTTTATTTTTTTCTCTTTTTTACTTTTTTAGTTCAAAATGTATTATTTAAAATGTATTAAAAAATTAGAATGGTAATTATGTACTTAATTATTTTATAGATTTATTATTCTCTTTTTTTTTCTTTTTTTCGTTTCCTTAAAATTTAATAGGTAGAATGTACTAAGCAGAATCAGATTGGGATCTAGGTATTACTTTAAATGTCAACTTAGGGGATAGAAAGGCATCATACTTCGATTAGTGATTCCAGGAGAAATCTTTTTTTTTTTTTTTTTATAAATTAAAGAGAATGAGATAAATGGATAATTGGAAAAGAATGGAGAAAAGATACAAATATAATGATTTAAAGTAAGATGAAATAAATAAAATAGAAATAAGAGTGAAAAGCGGGGTGAAGTTTTTAGAAGACATAGAATGGTAAACAAGATAGGTAATGATATATAAGATGAGCATGAATTTAATTGAAGTCCGTACAAAGAGAGGTAATCTGGGGCCAAGCCACTTTCTAAAAAGAAGTTTTATGTTTTTGTGTTTTGTGTGTTTATGTTTGATTAAGAATTAATAAAACCTTGGAGGAATGTTAGACGAGAATATTTGTAAACAAGTCAGATGGAAATATAAATATGAAGGCTATAAAATAGATAAATATCGAAAAGAAATGTAATTAAATAAAAGTAAAGAGAAAAAATGAGAAATTTGCTAAAATATATGTGTCTATAAGGAAATGGGATAAATTAGAACTATGCTGTATAAAATAATTTTTTATCTGCCTTGTAAAAACTTACAATGGAAAGAGGTTTTATGTTTGCAATGTTTAATGATGTTTTGTTTGTTTTTAAAACTAATAAAAAATTTGTTTAAAAAAACAACAACATTAATCCTTCTGGAATCAGCCATCTATAATTCACTTCCTTTTTCAATAGCATTTTGGTCAGGAATCGATATTCTCTTCTCATCTCTCTCACTCTTCTGGGTATTTGTTTTAAAACCACAATCTCTTTTCAACGTCTTCTCTCTTACAGCTTGTAATATTTGTGTTTTGATGGATTTTTTGGTAAATCTGATATGGACTTCCCTTGGTAATTTATTTCTCATCGCATATCTTGTAAAAACTCGGTATACCTCATCTACTGCATCCATCATCTTTTCCTCTGTAATTTCCAAAGCATCTGCCAAAGTTTCTATCATTATCACAGCCAAGTTTTGTCCTTTTTCTTCTTCTATATTTTGGAATCTGAGATAGAATTCTGACCTCTCCATCTCCCACCTCAACATCCCACTTTTATCTTGTTCAACCACTGTTAATCTGCTGTCAATATTTCCAATCTTCTCCTCTCTTTGTTTACCTTCTTCAATTCTTTGGAATCTCTCATCATACTTCATCATTTGTTGAATATTTTCTACTTTTTCATCAGTCTTCTCTGTTCTTTGTTCAATAGTATCTGTTTTTATCTTGAGATCTTGGATTCCTTGCATAATCATCTGTAAGGTCACTTTTTCTTGTTCTTTATCTTGCTTCAACATTGTCTGAATTAAATGTTGTCCTCCAGCTGGTAGGGAGGCAGAAACGCCAGAAGGTATGGGTTTCCTGCTCATTTTAGACGCTTCAAGACCTTCAAATTCTTTTTAAATTTTCATCCAACTGGTAGAATAGCCAATTATAATCCAAAATGGAAAGATCCAACAGTAAAAAGCCCGATGGCAAAAAAGAAAAAGGAGAAAGAGAAGAAGAAAAATCTTCAGGTTCTTCTAGACCCTAATCCAATTATGAAGTAGTCCACAATAAAAAATGAAAAATCGAAAGAAGAAAAAAGCCCAAAGATAATAATAATAATTAAAAAAAAGAACAAAAGTAAGGAAAAAAAGAAAAAAATCCTTCAGGTTCTTCACACCTTAATCCAATTAGGAAATCTCAATAATAAAAAGGGAAAGGCAGAATGGTCCAAAAACATGGATGGAAAAAGCAAAAAATCCCAGTAAAAAGAAGGAAAAGAAAAGAAAAATGAAGAAAAAATTCTGAGGCTTTCCCTTTAAAATAAAAAGCAAAAATAAGAATATTACTAAAATTAAAATTTACAGAGAGGCTGGTAAGGAGGGGTACCACAACTGGAAAAAGATAAGAAAACACACTGCACTTTGTTTAGTTGTCCAAGGCTCTTATTATGACTCTCTTCTCCACAAGCTTCAAAGCCAAGCCTCAAGTGTTAAAATGTTGATAAGAGTCCGGGAAAGCTCCTGTAATAATATTCTGCTGCGCTCTTCCCTCTATCTTATCAAATTAACATTTCCTTGAGAAGGAGTCTTTTCACAGTTCTCTCCAATTCAAATAAAATATTTTCAAGCCTCCAGTTGGCAGTGTTACAAAATTTCTTAATACACTCCCCCCCGCCAGAAAAACATAGTTTAAGTTGAGAAAAAAGAGAAAATATTTACATGTATATATATATATATATAAAAGAAGAGAAAATAACCAAAGGGAGCCTCTGTCCTAAAAGAAAATTAAAAAAGAAAAAAGGAGCATAAGAAGTAAATATATATGTAAGAGAAAATTCAGTCCAGTTAACTACAAAATCACGCTAAAGTCCAGTAAAAAAAAATAAGAGAAAGAAAAAAAAAATCCAATCCTCAATTTGACGTCCCTTTAAAAAACGCCGCTCATACAGTTTTGTCAAAAAATCTCACAGGTTTCTTCTCATATTCAGAGTGTCCTTTCAAATCTCAGCAAGTTATCAAAAAAAAAGAGATTTCTCACCCAGCCGACAGACTTTCACTTTCAGCTTCTTCCTTTCCGGAGCTGTCCTGACTTCAGCAGCTATGGAGGCTGCCTCTCCGCCGCCGGCGAAAGGAGTTCTCCCGGATCAACCAGGGACTTTGCGATGTCCCTGGGATCCACAGAGTGTGCCCTTCACGATCACCGTCTCTACGGGACGGTTTAGGTCCATTGGGACCGACCAGGGGCGAAAATATCACCTGCGATCTCGGAGCTCCGAGATTGCAGCTGTATCGCCACGACGAAGCTCCACCTTCTCCAATCCAGGCCCCGTCCTTGAGTTTGACACCCTGGCAGTAGAGATACATTCCCTGAGGATGGGCTCCAACATGAGTCCGAAAGCTCGGAAGATTAAAACTCCGTTCCAGCTGATCGACCCAGATTGGATCCTGTAACATTATCCCAGGACACCTATGTTGGCTTTCATTCGTGAGCATATATTTTAAAATGGTGATTGACAGATTAACTCAGGTTATCTTGATCCAGTGCCTGGAAGACCACAGAGGTTAATGCCAGGTTGAGCTTTCGAGAGGTGGTCCCAAACCCAAGTGCCATTATTTTAAAAAAAAGTTAAGGTAAAGGTTCCCCTCGCACATACATGCTAATCATTTCCAGCTATAGGGGGCGGTGCTCATCTCCGTTACAAAGCTGAAGAGCCAGCACTGTCCGAAGACGTCTCCATGGTCGTGGCTGGCATGACACTAAAGGCACACGGAACACTTATCTTCCCACCAAAGTGGTCCCTATTTTTCTACTTGCATTTTTACACGCTTTCGAATTGCTAGGTTGGCAGAACCTACTGTCCCCTATACAGGTGATTCTCAATCTGCGACCACAACTGAGGTCCAAATTTCTGTAGTTAAGTGAGGCATTTCTTAAGTGAGTCTTAAGAGACCTTCTAGAGAGCTTACGCTTGCAATACATCTTCATTCTCACTTGAATTGCCTGAATCTCCTGTTTTCCCAGGCGTTTGACAATTTTCACTGCTGTTGTCACTTCGAATAGTCATTAAGCGAAGCGGTTGTAAGTTGAGGATCCTTGCATAAACTCAGTTTTTAAATGATTTCACAGAAACTACACTGTAGTTTCCTTGGTGTGATAGAGTACAGGTGTCCTTGACTTATGTCCACAATTGAACCCAAAATGTGTTTTGTTATGTGAATCTTGCTCAATTTCACAACCTTTCTTGCCATGGTTGTTCAGTGAATCACTGCAGTTGTTAATGTTAGTAACCCAGTTAAGTGAATCTGGCTTCCCTGTTGATTTTGCTTGTCAGAAGGTCGCAAAAGGGGATCGCGTGACCTCGAGGCACAGCCACGGTCGTAAGTATGAACTGGTTGCCAAGCATCCGAATTTTGATTGCATATGATCATGGGGATATGCTGCAAAGGTTGTGTAACTGTGAAAACTGGTCATGAGTCACTTTATTCAGCACCGTTGTAACATTGAATGGTCACTAAACAAACTGTTGTAAGTCAAGAACCATCTGTACTTTACTTTTCCATTCTTCCAACATTTTTCCAACCTCCCAATCCAGCCTAAATGTCTGAGATTGGTTTCCCGTTCAGATCCAACCACGCTTAAGCATTTTTTCCCCAGATAAACTGAAGTTAGCTCGGTATTTCTGCTTCTATATTATTTACGGCTTTAAAAGTAACAACAGTTATAACAATGAAGGGCCTTTTAAATTGGGTCTAGGAACACCGGCAGCTGTTCATCGATACTCTTTTTACCTCCTGTCTGTATCTGTATATCTCGGGAATTCTGGGAGTTGGAAATCCACAAGTCATAAAAGTGCCATCGTTCTCTACCCCCCTCCAATCTATTTAAATCCTTTAAAAGGGGGATCCTATTATGCATCCTGGTGTTCCCATTATGTAATTGGCCAGGGAGCCATGGAGATTCCTAGATATAGCTTCTCTGCAGACTGTAGCAAACTTGCTTTGGAGAGGTGGAAAGTAATGGCAGTGAAATTGCTGGTTCAGCTCAGAGACATAACATCGTGGCTGGCTCTTAAACATCTGAACTATTTCCTCCTCTTAGGCAGAGCTGGTAGCTTAAAAATACAACATTTATTATTACTTTTTTAAAGTTGCAAACACATTTCTGGGGCTGATTTAACTGAAAACTAAACCCGTGACCCATTGGGTTATCGTTTCAGAGGTATTTCCTTACCAGGTTCTTCAATACCTTCCAACAGTGGCAGAGCTCCTAATGTGCTAATAAAAGAGTATATAGCAGTGATGGCTAATCTTTTCCAAACCGAGAGCCCAAAGTGCGCACATGCACGCCCAAACCCTCAAAATGCAATGTGCGCCCCCCCACATGCACCCCCGCCCATGTGTGCCCAACCCCCCACACCCACACCATGCATGTGACTCCCCCACACTTCCCCCATGCATGCACGTGCAACCCCCACATGTGCCCTACCCCCCATGCATGTGCGTATGACTTCCCCACATGCACCCTGCCCCTCCTGCGCAAGCATGGCAGAAACCCAAAGGCCTGCTGGCTGGAGGAGTGTGCACATGTGCGTTGGAGCTGAACTGGGGTGACAGCTCGCATACCATCAGAGAGGGCGCTGCGTAGGTTCGCCATCACAGGCATATAGCATTCCTGAGCCAGGAGCTAGGACTTATACAGGTAGTGGGATTTTCCCAGGGTCTCTAGCCCACAGGATTTAAAATTGATTTTGGTGGTCCCTGAGGTCCAAAAGGTTGGTGACCCATGCTTTAGTGCCCTCTCTAAGCAGTTTACAGAGTCAGCATTTTGCCCCCAACAATTTGTGTCCTCATTTTACTGACCTCAGAAGGATGGAAAGCTTGAGCCAATCAGGATCAAACTGATTGCAGTTGGCAGAATTAGCCTGCAATACTGCATTCTAACCACTGCACCACCACGGCTCATATACAGGTAGTCCTCAACTTACGACCACAATTGAGCCCTAAATTTCTGTTAAGTGAATTTTGCCCCACTACATACCCCTTTCTGGCCTCAGTTGTTTAGCAAATCATTGTTGCCATTGATAAATTAGGAACGCTATTGTTAAGTGAACCTGGATTTCACATTGACTTTACTCGTCGGAAGGTTGCAAATCACCTGACCCCAGGACACTGCGACTGTCATAAATATTAGTTAGTTGCCAAGACTCTGAATTTTGATCACATGACTATGGGGGAATGCTTATAACGGTCATAAGTGTGAAAAATGCTTTTTTCAGCCCCGTTGTAACTTCAAACGGTTGCTAAGCAAACTGTTGTAAGTCGAGGCCTGCCTGTACTTCTTCATGCAGCAGATGATGAAGCTATAATTTCTGACCGCCTAGCATGGGGATGACCGTTTTCTGGGATGTCCTACAAACAGGATGTTTGTGGACAGCAGGCCATCTCCAAGTCTGCCCGTTTTGAAGGCACCGTGTTAGGGAACAACTTGTCTTCAAACTCTACTTGCAGGAGGAATGAGTAGAAAGGGCCTAGGCCTCTACCTCCTGCTTGCTAGCCAGGGTGGATAAAAATCAATGATCTAAATTAAAAAAAAAACATTTTTAAAAATTTAAATTGGATTTTTTAAATTTAAATCAGATTTTTTTATTTTTATCAAATTTATTTTAATAAAATGCTTTTGGCATAAAAATCTATCTAAAGATAGTTTTCTATTTAAGATACATGAATAATTTAGCTCATTCAGCATGAAATGGAGCTTAGGTATCTATATATATAAAAGCGAAATACTACTCACGGATCATCACAAAATCTCCAGCACCCTAAAGCCTACAAACTTGAAATTTGGCACGTATGTTCCTCTTGGCTTCTAGGGGCTCACTAAGAAAGGATTTTTCAAAATGACCATCAGAGCATTAGTATTTTGTATATTATTAACACGCTCTGATGCTAAGGAGTTCTACTCCCCCTCCCCACCTGAAAAGAAATCTTCCAAATGCAAAACACGAGCAGAGGAGAGGCGTTTCAGTTTCACAGCAGCAACCAGCTTTAGTATCAAACAGTTGAGCTAAGCCACGCCCAGGTTCCTTGCTGTCTCCTTGCTCACACAGCAAATACTGTTTCAGTTTCCAAACAGCCCTCAACTCTCTCACACTGACTGAACACTAGCCAGATGAACACTGATGGATGCTGGTAGGCAGAGGCAGAATTTTTTTCCTTCTTTTCCTCTCCAAAAACTAAGTGCGACCACATGGTTTCGTAGCAAAACAGGTATAAGAGCTTGTGTAGCATGAGGCTGTATATTTTGCAATGTCTACATTTTTGGTAAAATCATTCAATGAATCCAAACTCTGCAAGCTGAGATAACCAGCACTGCATTGATGCAATCCCACAATTTCACAGTAACCATGAGATAAATCATAAAACAAAGTTCAGGAATATTCCTTTATTCCACTGTTTTGCAAATCTGTGTACCCTACAAACTGTATGATGGTTTGAAGAGAAATGCATCTGTACCACCAGGCTCTAAGTGTGAGGAGGAAGGGCAAGCAGTAAAAATGAAAGTGAAATCTTCTAAGCAGCTTATAAATATAATATTAAAGAGCCCCTGTCATTTCAGATCCATCATGGCAGAGCCTGTTAGACATAAGACATAAGAGTTTATTTGTCATTAAACTCGCAAGCAGGTGCAACGAAATGAGGTGCTCTTCCACAAGTAAAACTGGACAAACACCACTAAAAGAAAAAAAAAACTAAAACTAAACACAACCGACCATACAATAATCTCTGCAATTTAAAAATGTAAAAACCCCATTACTCTCAGCCATTCACTTCCACATAAATCTTATGACCCTGCATTCAAACTCAAAACTGCACTTGGATAAAAACTGTTCTTAAATCTGGTTGTCCTTGTTCTTAATACCCTAAATCTCCTTCTCGATGGTAATAGTTCAAAGAGCTGATGTCCTGGATGAGAGGAGTCATTCAATATATTAAGTATCTTCCTCCTACATCTATTCCTATACAGTTCTTCCAAAGAGGGAAGTGAGCAGCCAATTATGTTTTGGGCCGTCTTAATCACCCTCTGAATTGCCTTTTTCTCTGCCACTGTGCAGCTCAAGAACCATACACAGAGACAGTAGGATAATATACTCTCAATTGAACTCCAATAGAAAGTAGTCAATAGACTCTCAGCCAGTTGTTTCCTAAGAATCCTTAGTAAATACAACCGTTGTTGTGCCTTCTTAATTAAAGCAGCGGTGTTTGCACTCCAGGTCAGGTTATTTGTAATGATGGTTCCGAGAAACTTACATTCAACCACCTGTTCCACACGAACTCCCTCTATATACAGTGGCTGAATGTCTGCTCTTTTTTTCCTGTAGTCCACTATAACCTCCTTGGTCTTCTTAATATTAAATAGAAGATTATTATTTTTGCACCAACGGGATACCTGTAATACCTCATCCCGATATACAGACTCATCATCCCCAGAAATAAGTCCTACAAGCATAGTATCGTCTGCAAATTTCATTATCCTATTGTTGGGATGTTTATTTGTGCAATCAGATGAATAGATGGAGAACAAAAGTGGACTAAGGACACAACCTTGTGGAGTGCCAATGCTAAATGTCTTGACAGTAGAAATATAGTCATTCAATTTAACTCTTTGTGGACGATTTGTTAAAAAATCCAATATCCATAAACAAATAGAATCTGGAAAATCTAGATCTTTAAGCTTAGCTATTAATCTGTGCGGCATGATGGTATTAAAAGCAGAACTAAAATCTGCGAACAACATTCTTACATAATTCCCCGGTGTTTCCAAATGGGATAAGGCCATGTGAAGCACAGTGATAATTGCATCCTCGGTTGATCTATTTTCTTTGTAAGCAAACTGAAGCCCATCAAAGGAATCGGGAAGGCAGGAGATAATATAATTTCGAACTAGCTGCTCAAAGCACTTCATTAAGATAGAAGTTAGTGCCACCGGCCTATAGTTGCTCGGACCATTTGTGGGCAACTTTTTAGGCAGTGGAACGATGGTGGAAGCCTTGAGACAAACAGGAACCACACATTGTGTCAAGGATCGATTAAAAATTCCGGTCCATACCCCAGCTAACTGTTCAGCACAATCTTTTACCACCTGACCAGGAATTAAGTCAGGCCCAGCTGACTTTCTGGAATTAACCGCCTTCATTGCCTGCCTCACATCCTGCTCATTCACAATGCAGGGGAGGCTCTGCTGAGTAAATGATGGCAAAGGGACAGTTTCGGTTTGATGGATGAATCGAGCAAAAAAGTTGTTCAACTCCTCAACCACCGCTGCACTACCATCCGCAGAGACCTTTTTTGCGTTATAGTTCATTAGTTGTTGAACCCCCTGCCAAACCTGCCTCATGTCATCACTGAGAAAGCAATCTTCAATTCTCCTCTTATATTCGGCCTTAGCCTGCTTAATGCCTCTCCTCAAGTTCGTTCTTGCAGCACTATAATCCAGATCATTCCCAGACTTAAAAGCCTTGTTTCTTGCATACAACAAGCGTCTAACCTTCCTGGTCATTCAAGGTTTTTGATTAGGATAAACCCGGATTCGTTTATCCACCGTGATAGTATCAATACAGTGTGCCATATACCCTAACACCGCAGCCGTGTGATCGTCGAGATCAGGATGATCAAAAACTTCCCAGTTTGTCTGTTCGAAGCAGTCCTTTAGCTGCTCCATTGCTCCCTCTGGCCAGCTTTTCACCGTCTTGACTACCGACCCTGCCTGTTTTCTCAGAGGAATATACTCCGGGGCTAAAAGCAGGGACAAGTGATCCGACTGGCCCAGATGTAATTGTAATACCCTGTATCCATTTACAATATTCGTGTAGACCTTATCCAAGGTGTTCGACCCCCTAGTAGCACACCTTATATGTTGATAGAATTTAGGGAGGACCACACGAAGATCTACATGATTAAAATCTCCTGCAATAATGTATACAGCATCTGGAAATTTACTTTGCAAGTTGCCGATTTCATTACCCAGGAAGCCCAAAGCCAAATCTACATTTGCATCCGGCGGAATGTAAACAGCAAGAATAATAACAATGCTGAATTCCCATGGAAGATAGAAAGGTCTGCATCTAACAGACAGATATTCCAGCTCCAAAGAGCAGTGACGTGTTATAACCTCTGAGTTCGTACACCAAGTCTCTTTAACAAACATACACACTCCACCTCCTGTACACTTCCCCACATTTCTGTCTCTGTCCAGCTGATGTAATAAAAAACCGTCCATCTCAATAACAATGTCCGGAATAGTGGGGTTCTGTTAAGCCTGTGTTCCCCAACCAGGGTTAAGGAGACAAGCTAAACAGAATGTGCAGCGTTAGTCAGATAGGCACACAGATAAATGAGTGAGATAAGTTTGTATGTTTGTTAACATACAGTAAAAATAACAGATACGCTTGTGCTATCAAAAATATAGTTTATTCCATTTATAGCATAGTCAAAATAACAGTCCATTAGTCATGTATCATTTAGTCCATTCAAGGATATTCAGTTAGCAAAAGTCCGTGTAGAATATCCTATGTCAGTTCACTTACAAATCAGTCCTTTGTCTCTCTCCTGTTCGAGTAACGCAGTCTTGAGTCCATGCAGTAATTAGGGATCATCAAAGCCAGAGAGAGAGCAAGCTGTCGTCTTGCTTCTTTTAAAGTGCTTTCACAACCACTCCCTGAATTACATTCCTATATTTAAAGTTGCAGACACTTTAACTTATAAATCATGATTACATATTTATTATTTTACCTAAACCAGTTAGGGTAAACAATGTTATCCCTAACAGGTTCAACCAGGTTTCAGTGATTAACAACACACAACAGCTTTTCACGAACTTACTTGAAGGGACCTGCAACCTTAAATCATCTATCTTATTTGCCACGGATCTAGCATTAGTCAGAAAGAGACTTGGGAGTGGTTGCTGCTTCGTTTGTTTTTGCAGCCTGTATAAAACACCAGCCCTGCAGCCTCTTTTCTTCCCCCTCTCCCTTCGTCTTCTTTTCCTTTTCACCCTCTTTCTCACCGGAACCACAATCCACGGAGAGCCGGGTAGCCTTGCAACCTCTGACGGTATGTTATGTTTCCAAACAAACTTAGCTGTTATCTCTTGTTTGCTTTGTAGTCCAATCTTCACAAGCTCACAATTGCTGTAGAGTATGTTCACCCCGCAGGAGGTATTCACAATACAAGATAATCCATACAAAAACATCTATAAAAAACACCAAGCCGAAGAGCACTGAGCTGCAGCATGTGAATGTATGGCCATTTTAGCAAAGACCTCCAAATCCACTCACTTGTTGCCCGCCACGTCCCTCACCTTGTGTCAATGCTGCATCACCAGCCGTCCCATTATAGCAAGGGTCTTCAAACTTGATAAGTTTAAGACTCGTGGACTTCAACTTCCAGAATTCCTGAGCTCACATGACTGGAGGAAGAATTCTAGGAGTTGGAAGTCTACAAGTCTTAAAGCTGTCAAGTTTGAAGACCCCTGCATTAAAGTGAATGGGACTGTCGGTGAGTCAACAGCGGGTCAGAGGACGAGCCGCTGCGGGACAGAGATGACAGCTGCTCTTTAAAAATTATGGTTTAAATCGACTTGATTTAAATCAAGCCTTTTTACTAGTGATTTAAATCGTGATTTAAATTGACCTGATTTAAATCAAATCCACCCTGTATGTGGCAAACAAAAGCTGGAATAAAATGAGATCCTGGGACAATGAGAATGATGTTCTTAACCAATTATTCCTTCTTTTCCAGCCTGTCCCGGACAACGTGTGCCTTCCTTCATGAGGTGGAGCCTGCTTGATTGACAACTCTTGGATCAAGGAAGTACAGTTGGGAAAGGAACTTCTCCATCACCTCCTTCCTAAGCCAGGAGCTAAGACACTTTCCTTTGTCCATGGCTGACCCCATCATGGACCTCTTCGACAATCCTAACCTCTTTGGCTTGGACTCATTGACTGATGAGAGCTTTAACCAGGGCGCTCCAGACTCCATTGAAGAGGCCTTGGGGCTTTCAGGGGCCACCCTAGATTCCTTAGCGGGAGGCTCCAAAGACCAGCAGGTTACCCCTCAGCCAGAGCCCTCCCAACCAGAGACCCTGCCCCTCCCCGATATGCGACCAGAGTCTGTGATTGAGCCACCCCAGCAAGATCAGCCAGGCCTTCTACAGGTCCCTCAGGATCAAGAGGTTCTCAGCCAAGGCAACCCGTTCATGGGAGTCTCGTCGCCCACAACCACTTCAATGGTTTCACCCTCTTCTTCTGCCAGGCAGCAGCAAGCCACCGTGCCCCCTCCGGCCCCCAAGATCGTCATCCTGAAAGCCCCCGCCAGAAGCTCTATGACTGGTGCTCACGTGGCCCAGATCCAAGCTCAGCCCATTGCGGCAGCCAACGGGGGCAAAGTGACCTTCACCAAGGTCCTGACGGGAACCTCTTTGTGTTCTGGGGTCTCCATCGTCTCAGGCAATGCAGTGCTGGCCACCAAAGTGTCCTCTGGAGCCGGGGCACCCGCTACACTCCACCGGCTGGTGCAACCTGGACATCCCGTCAAGCAGCTCGTCCTGCAGCCCATGAAGAGCCAAGTGGGAGGGAACATGGGGGCTGCTCCACTCAAACCTGCCGTGACCCTGACCTCGACTCCAGCTCAGGTGAGCACACAGTTCTCCCAGGTGAGGATGCAGCAACTTAACAGGTTCTTTCACAGATATTTACAGATTAACAGAGTTGGAAGGGACCTTGTAGGTCATCTAGCTCAACACCCCGCCCAAGCAGGAGACCCTATGCCATCCTTGACAAATGGCAGTCCAATCTCTTCTTGAAGGCTTCCCGTGATGAAGCTCCCACAACTTCTGAGGGCAATTTCTGTTCCATTGGTTGATTGTTCTCACTGTCAGAAAATTTCTCCTTTCTTGGTTAAATCTCTCCTTGTTCAGTTTCCATCCATTATTCCTTGTCTTGGCTTCAGGTGCTTTAGAAAATAGCTTGTCTGCCTCTCTGTGGCAGCCCCTCAAATATTGGAAGACTGCTCTTATGTCTCCTCTGGTCCTTCTCTTCACTAGACTAGCTATGCCCAGTCCCTGTAACCGCTGTTCATATGTTTTAGTCTCCAGTCCCCTGATTGTTTTTGTTGCTCTTCTCTGCACTCTTTCTAGAGTCTCAACATCTTTTTATAGTATGGTGACCAAAACTGGATGCAGTGCTTTAGGTGTGGTCTTACTAAGGCTTTATAGAATGGTATTAGTACCTTTTGTTAGGGATAACATTGTTTACCCTAACTGGTTTAGGTAAAATAATAAATATGTTATCATGGTTTATTAGTTAAAGTGTCTGCAACTTTAACTGTAGGAATGTAATTAAGGGAGTGGTTGTGAAAGCACCATAAAAGAAGCAAGACTACGGCAGCTTGCTCTCTCTGGCTTTATGATCCCTAATTACTGGATGGTTTGAAGACTGCGTTTTTCTCCTACTGGAAAGGGAGAGAGAAAGGACTGATTTATTTGTAAGTGAACTGACATTGGATATTCTACACGGACTTTGCTAATTGAATATCCTTGAATGGACTGACTAAAACGATACATGACTAATGGACTGTTCTTTTGACTATGCTTTAATCTCAAATTGAATAAACTATATTTTTGATAGCACAAGCGTATCTGTTATTTTTACTGTATGTTAACAAACAAACAAACTTATCTCACTCATTCATCTGTGTGGCTATATGACTAACGCTGCACATTCTGTTTAGCTTGTCTCCTTAACCCTGGTTGGGGAACACAGGCTTAACACTGGTTATGGGCCCAGAGGCTGCAAAGTCAGTTTAACTAGGATAAAACAGATTTATGTAAAAAGTGAGAGTTTGTGTTGTTAAACGTTACAGTAAACAGACAGCTGTGTTTTATTAATTATAGTTTTATATCCATATTAAAAAACATGGCACAAGTCAATCTACAAAGTTTGTCCCTTATATCCAAGTTGGATGGAACAAACTATGTTTCATGGTCTATAAAAGGTAATCTACTTCTATGAAGAGAAGGTCTGTGGAACATAATTGAAAACCCACCAAACGTAGAGGAATGGGATCCAGGGGTTGAGGAAGATAGACAAAAAATAGAAGACTTTAAGCAGAAAAATGAACAAGCTCTTTCCATAATAGGACTAACACTGTCTGACCAGCAACTTGTTCATATCCGTGGAGAGCAAACGGCTGTTGGGTGTTGGCAGAAGCTGAAGAGGATTTATGTCCGAGATAACGTTGGTGCTCACATAAATCAAACACGAAAGCTTTTCAGGACGCATCTCCAAACGAATGGTGATATGCTTAGTCATTTGAATTCTATAAAAAGCATTTTTCAAGAACTGCACGAGAAAGAGCTTATTTTCTCTGAATTACACCAAGTCTACATAATTCTATCATTACTAGACGTAAGTTATGGTAACTACGTCACTTCCCTTGAAATTTTGCCTAAGGAAAGTTTAACTTTAACTGATATAACTGGCAGATTGATTGAAGAGGCAAGAAGACTTGAAAGAGATCAGTTAAGGAGGGAGCAACCTCAAAAAGAAGATAATTAATCTCCTACTGCATACGCAATTAAAAAGTGTTTTAATTGTGGAGGAAGAGGACATTTGGCAAGATTTTGTAAAAAAGCAAAGTGCCAGAACGCTTGCCAGAATACTAAAAGTCATCAAAAGATAAATAAAAATTTAGAGTTTGCCATGTATATTAACAGAGCTGTAAAAAATAATTTATGGGTGGTTGACAGTGGAGCATCCCACTGTATAACAAATGATAACAAAAATTTTATAAAATGTCCATGAGTACACAGCAAATATCGTTAGCCAATGGCTGGAAACTGAAAGCTAAAGGTCAAGGTATAGCATATTGTTCTTTCATAAAAGAGAATGTAAAAATGTTATATGTACCACAACTTAAGTTTAATTTAATTTCAGTTAGAATTTTGGTTAAACTAGGATATGTAGTTACCTTTAAAGGAGATAACTGCATAATTGAAAAAGAAGATAAGAAAATTACTGCATCTTTAAGAGGTGAATTGTATGTGTTAAATAATAATGGTTTCGAGGTGGCTAACACAGTTTATGACAATAAGAAACCTCATGATGAATGTATTCACTTGTTACATCGAAGGCTAGGGCATTTAAATTTTAAAATGCTTAAGAAAACTGTTCAATTATCCAAAGGAATAAGTTTGAAACCTTGTAATAAGTATTTGCAATGCTTTGCGTGTAATCAAAGCAAAAGCAGGGTCATACCGGCTAATACAGTTGATGGATTCACCACCAAAGAGCCTTTAGAAGTAGTATTTGCCGATTTAATAGGTCTGAAAAAAACAAGTGTAGGAGGTGCTCAATACATATTAAGTATAATGGACCACTATTCTAGATATGGGTTTTGCTATTTAATGAAGAGCAAAACTGAAACGTATGTAAATCTCTTTAATTGGATTAAATCTGCTGAAAGGAAAACTAAAAAGAAATTAGTAACTCTTATAACAGATAATGGTACGGAATTTACAAATAATAAGTTCCAGAATAGACTTAGAATGTTAGGTATTCAACATAAAAAGTCTGCACCATATAGGCCACAGTATCATGCCTTTGTAGAGAGACGAGGCCAAACACTACAGTCAATGGCACGTACTATGTTGTCTGATTCAGGATTACCTGACAATTTATGGGGAGAAGCAATAATGTGTGGTAATCATATATTAAATAATGTTGTTAATTCAACAACAGGTGAATTACCATTCACACTGTGGCATGGTACAAAACCTGATTTAAGTTACATGCACACATTTGGAGCACCAGCATGGGTGCATATCCCTTCACAACTCAGACACAAATGACAGCATAGAGCTAAAAGATTATTTTTTGTAGGATATGAATCAAATCACAGATCTTATAGATTTTGGGAACCAGGAACATCTAGAGTTTACACCAGTACTAGTGCTAAATTCCTAGAACATGTAGGATGGAATAGATTAGAGCAAGATTTAAATAATGAAGTAATTATTGAACCCTACAAAAGGCAGAAAGAACAGACTAGTTATAAGAAGAGTCCAATTAAAGAAGAAGTCCATGAAGAACAAATAGGACCAGAACAAGAGGAAACTGTTGATCAGGAAGAGTTAGATAATCAAGAAGAGTTAATAAATTAAAGTCCACCTGTAAGTCCTGTAATACCTAGACCTACTACACGTGTAACTAGACCACCTGATAGGTATCAAGCAAGTATAGTTTGCCAAGTACCTAAAGTTCCAACTAGTGTAGATGAATTTAGGATGTATCCTGCTAAGGATCAGGAGAATTGGCAAAAGGCAATGGAAAATAACTAAATTCATTTAAGGTAATGAAAGTATATGAAGATGCCAAATTACCTCCAGGAGAAAAATCCATTGGGTGCAAATGGATATTTAAAGTAAAAACTGGAAATGATGGGACTGTTACCCATAAAGCTAGGTTAGTAGCTCAAGGATTTAATCAAACTGCATCTGATTACGATGAAGTTTTTGCACCAAGTCTTAAAGCAACATCTTTAAGAGCAGCATTAGTGTGGGCAGCTAAGAAAAACTATGTCATTAACCATTTAGATGTAGAAACTGCTTATCTACATGCACCATTGCAGCACACTATATATTTACAAAAACCAGTTGTTATAAAAGACAACAAAGTAAATAGTAATGATTGTTGGAAACTCAAAAAGAGTCTTTACGGGTTGAAACAATCTGGGTTTGAGTGGAACCAATATATTGTGAAAGAGTTAAACAATATAGGTTTTAAATCTGGTTTAGCAGATCCATGTGTGTTTTAAAGAGAAAATAATGGAATGGTGTCATTATTGTTATTATTTACAGATGATATTGCTTTGATAACTAAGACTAATAATGAAGCTAATGAGATTATATCATTATTAGCCAAAAAGATAAAATTAAAGCATTTAGGTGAAATTAAAAAGTATCTAGGATTGACAATTAACAAAACAAAAAATGGATTTAAGATATCTCAAGAAAATAAAGTTTGCCAATTAATTAAAACGTATAAAATGGAACTTTGTAAACTGGCAAAGACTCCAATGAGTCAGGAGGTTTGCCAAACTGATAATCAGTCCCAAATTTAATAAGTCCATATATCAATCTTTGATTGGTAGCTTATCATATATCAGCAATTGGTCAAGGCCAGATATAGCTTATAGTGTTAATCAGCTGGCACGTGTTAATTCAGATCCACATCAATGTCATTGGCAATCATTAAAGAGAATTTCAAGATATCTTAAAGGAACAATGAACTATGCATTGTATATAGAACCAAAGGGTGATTGGAGTCTTAGTGCCTATGCAGATGCAAGTTTTGCAACTGACATAAACACTAGAAAATCAATATCTGGGATGGCTATATTATTTGGTAAGACACTAATAGGGTGGAGGTCAATCAGACAACAGCATATCAGCTTGTCCACGATGGAAGCGGAATTTTCATGTCTGTCATTACTATGTACTGACTTAATTTTGTACAAACAGTTATTATTAGACATGGGTGTAACTGTTAAAGATTCCATTATTTTGTACGAGGACAACCAGGCGGCCATAAAGTTAGCGACTAATATAGCTGTAAAAACTAGATCAAAGCATACTGATTTAAGATACTTAAATGTTAGAGAATCTGTAAAGAATGGGCTAATTAAATTGGAATACTGCATGACAGAAGAAAACATTGCAGACCAATTTACAAAAGCTCAAGGAGTAATTAAGTTTCAAGAGAGTTGTAACAAATATGATTTAAAGATGTAAATAGTCATAGTATTATTATATTTACCTTAAAGGGGAGAATGTTAGGGATAACATTGTTTACCCGAACTGGTTTAGGTAAAATAATAAATATGTTATCATGGTTTATAAGTTAAAATGTCTGCAACTTTAAATATAGGAATGTAATTAAGGGAGTGGTTGTGAAAGCACCATAAAAGAAGCAAGACTACGGCAGCTTGCTCTCTCTGGCTTTATGATCCCTAATTACTGGATGGTTTGAAGACTGAGTTTTTCTCCTACTGGAAAGGGAGAGAGAAAGGACTGATTTATTTGTAAGTGAACTGACATTGGATATTCTGCACGGACTTTGCTAATTGAATATCCTTGAATGGACTGACTAAAACGATACATGACTAATGGACTGTTATTTTGACTATGCTATAATCTCTAAATGAAATAAACTATATTTTTGATAGGACAAGCGTATCTGTTATTTTTACTGTATGTTAACAAACATATAAACTTATCTCACTCATTTATCTGTGTGCCTATCTGACTAATGCTGCACATTCTGTTTAGCTTGTCTCCTTAACCCTGGCTGGGGAACACCGGCTTAACACCTTTCTTGATTGTTTCCCTCTGTTAATGCAACTTGGGATTGCATCGGCTTTTTTGGCTGCCGCTGCACACTGCTGGCTCATATTTAGCTGGGTGTCCAAAGACTCCAAGATCCCTTTCATAGTTACTGCTATGTAGCCTGGTTTCATCCAGTCTATATGTGTACTTTTTTGTTTTTCTTGCCGAAGTAAAAGACATTACTTTCTCTATGTTGAATTTTATTTTGTTTGAGTGGGCCCAGTGTTCAAGTTTGTCAAGATCCATCTGGATCTTGAGCCTATCATTTCAGGTGTTAGCTATTCCTGCCAGCTTATCATCTGCAAATTTGCTAAGTTCCTCTTCTATTCCCTTATCTAAGTTGTTTTGATCCAAGTGGGACATGGCTCAGCACTTTCTGACATGCCATATGTCCAAGCACATATTTATCTTTGGAAACATTCAGATTCTTAGCCCTTTGCCACTGCCTACTTTCTTGTAGAGTTCTGAGTGAGCCATTGTGGGAAGAGACAAGACCCTCAAAGTTTGTATATGTAGCCTTGGGATGGGAAGGTAAGGAGCTGGAGTTTACAGCTGCAGAGCTTCCCCAGCTGGGCTGCTCAGTCAAAGCATTTGCTAAAGGACAGGTTTCAAATTTGCTTTTTGTTTGTTTTTTGAAGTGAAGATGATAAGTAATCTGTTCTTCATGTTCCTGTGGCTTATGCAGCTAAGCTGGTGGCAGCTTTTTATTTTTAAAGGGTGCCTGAATGTGTGTGTTTATGTGCACCTGTATATACAGTATAGCCTTCCACTTTTCTCTGTATGGAATTTGCAGCACTCAGAAGTATTTTCCAGTTCTAGCTTGAGAGCAGTATTTACAGTTTGAGTGTGTATGCTCATTTATTTAATTATTTATTTAGTTGGCCACCTGTCTCATAAGGGTGGCACTCAGGGCTTAAAACCAAATGAAAAAGTTAAACCAGCAACGCTGATAATAAATATTTAGCATTTCTTTTTCTTTTTTTAAAAGCCATTCCTAACTTACAGAAGAAGACACAAAGATAAAAACTACAGTATAATCAGCTAGCAAAGGTTTCTTAACCTTCCCAGACCAAACGTATGAAGGAGTATCTTGACTGTGCCTTTGTTTTTGTGAGGTTTGTGTGGGGGTTTCCTTCAACCCTGTTTCCGTAAAAATATGACCTACCCTGAAAGTAAGTCCTAGCTTGATTTTTGCATGTGTGCCCAATTTAAGCCCTATCCCAAAATAAGCCCTAATTAAGATCCCGCCCACTCCAGAGTGCATGGGTAAAAATTAAGTTAGAGTGGGGATGGGCGGGTGTGGAGCTGCCCTACTAACCTTTGGACAGTTGTAGCCAGGCCTCACACACCCCGACACCTGCCTTGCCGGCCCATTCTCCATTGAGCCAAAGGGAGAATCCAGGCTAGGCTTTCACAAGCCTCACAGCTCTGCAGACAGAGTTGGAATCTGAGGACAAGCCCCTCTGGTAATGGTCCCCAGTCCTTTACTTGGTCTCAGCGTGTTCAGACCACCCTTAAAAGGGCTCTGAATTGTTGGAAATTGTTGGAGAATATTCTACTCCCTGGATTTGTAGGTTTTTGTTAGGAATTGGAGTAAGGTTTAACAGCTAGCTGGCTTGCAGGTTCAGCCGTTTTTTTATTTTTGCGCCTTTTTCTCTTCACGCTTTTAAAATTTTTATCAATTTAAATTTGGCTTGATTTTGCTGGTAGACTGTTTTTTTGGTGGTTGATCGGTCGGATTGTGGTCGGAGAGTGCCCCTGAGAGCCTGTGTGGCCCGGGTTGGGGCTGGAGTCAGTGCCTTAATTTTGGTCTCTCCTGAGCCGTTTGCCTTTGATTGCAACAGCTGCGGCAGTCGCAAGGTTCTTAAATACTGTCTTTTGCATAGGCAGCTGCTTCTGACATTTTGGGGACAATCCTGCAGTTTCTCTCTAGGATTTTCCTATTTGTGGGGGTAAGCCACCTGGATTAGATCCAGACCCCTTTTGCCAGTCACCAGAGCACTGTGGCGGCTGCGAGATGCCTAAATTTGCCGGGATTAATTGCGGTGCAGCCAGCACTCCGGCTCACAAGTCGCTGATCCGTCAGGGCTTATGCAGTATTTAAAAGGTCCACTTTTTCCCTTTTGACCTTTAAACTGCCTAATTTGTAGAGCTGTGCTGAGCTAATTACCACTTCTTGGTCACATTTTCCTCCTGAAGTGGTAGACGGCTGCTTTAGCCAGAGCAGCTGGCCTTGGGCTAAATATTTTTCAATTTATTTATTTTTTAAAAAAATATTTTTCCTCTCTCTGTCACTGACAGTTGCTTTTGGCGGGTTCAAAATGGCAGCCAGGGGAGCTGATCAGGAATTGTCAGCACCCTAGCAGAGCAGAGAGAACTGCCAGAGGATCAGCCAAGCCCAGGTCTGCTGGTTTAGAGGCAGCAGCCAGAATTAGAGCCAGGGCCCTAGCCCCTAAAAGACCTTCTAGGGCAGAGGAGAGGCAGGCCAGGCGCAGACAGAAGGCCTTGGATAAAGAATTCGACAAGGCTCTGAGGGGATCCAAGATGGCTGACAGCATATCTCCTCAGATTCCCCATGAAAGCATGCAGCAAGACCAATTGGCAAATAACAGACAGTATTTGACAGCCTGGTCTCCCAGTGGCTCAGTTAATCAATGTTTGCAGGGAAACCTCCAAATTATGGCAGAGGCTGCTTATTCTGTTTCTGAGCAGTCTGAAGGGCTTATGGCAGCTGGACTGGGAGGACAATCCTCCAGCAGAGCAAGATCTGTGCCTGAAGCCACTTTTACACCTACAGCTGCGGGACTTCGACCTGGGGAGGCACAGACTCGAGAGATGCCAGCCTTTATGAGAGCCTGGATCTCTCAAGCCATTAGGCAAGAAATTCAAGCAGAATTGAACCAGCAGCGCCAGTTGTCATCTTTGAACGCTGACAGAGGCATTCCTCAGGTGCATTGGCAACATTCGGGGGAGCAGCTGACCTACCACAGAGATTGTTCTCCATCTTCATCGGGGAGGAGCCAGTCTTGTGTTTCCGAAATGAACCTCCCTCTGGAAAGGGATTTTTGGAAGATGAGACAGAGGCAGCAGGCACCCCCTCATTTAGCGGCCTTTTCCAGCCGGCTCTATTTAAGACTGCTGGTTAAAGCTAAGAGCACAGCCCATCTAAATAAGGACACGGTTGCCCAAGATCATCTTCCTGAGGGAGAGGAGCAGGAGGATTATATCTTCACTGTGAAAACATCCGTGGTGGATGCTGTTCCTGTGCCCCAGGTGTTTTTGGATGTGATCAAGAGACAGTAGGCCTCCCCAAGGGTGTACACTCGCCCTAGTGGGTTGGAGTCGACTCTTTTTAATGTAGACCAAGATCTTTTGGACATCATTGAGGTGCCAAAGGTGGATGGCCCAGTGACGGCTCTAGCATCCTCATCGGTCATATCACCAGACACAGAGGACGCATTGAAGGCGGAGGACCAGAAGGAGGAGATGGCGCTCCACAGGGAGCATCAGTCTGACACCTGGGCCATCAGAGCATCCTTTTTCACACAGGCTTCTCTGCGGCTGCTGAGGCAGTTGCAGGGCAGAATTCCACCTGAGGACCTTAGGGTGCATCAGGATATAAATAAGATAATAGCCACAGCACAATTGACAACTCACTGCAGCCAAATTTTCATCCAGGGCCATTGCCTCTTCTGTAACAGCACGTAGGCTTCTTTGGCTACGAAATTGGCAAATGGACTCCAGGAACAAATGAAAGGGGGAGAGGCTTTTTGGGGAGTCTCTGGATACCTTTCCAACGGAGACCAGAGACAAATGAAAGATCCTCCCTTCTCAGGGGAGGCATTTTGTTTACCACCCTTCGCCCTATTTCAGGAGGCCCTCCTTTAGATAGGGGGAGGCTAGGGCGAGCTTACCCCATCAAACTAGGCCCTTCTTCCAGAGATCTTCTTCTTAGACAAATAGAGCAGCCTTTGTGGCCAGAGGCCATCAGAGGCCAGGGGGCAAGAGGTCCTTCCAGGGCTCCAGTAGGCCCTTTAGACGCAACAAGTGATGCCAGAGACATCCATCCCATAGGGGGCCATCTGGGTCTCTTCTGGTAAAAGTGGGAAGAGACCACAATGGATGCTTGGATCCTGGCAACTATACAATCAGGGCTCTCCCTGGAGTTTCTTTACTCCCCCCTAAGAGCCTTTATGTGTTGCCCCGTCTCCAGGGACCTGACAAAGTGGGCACTCATGGAATCGGTGATCCAGCATTTACTGGATATCCATGCCATCCAGCCAGTTCCAGGGAACCAGAGGGGATGGAGGTTTTATTCAGTTTTGTTCGTCATCCCAAATACCTCGAGGGGGTGGCAAGCAATTCTCAACTTGAAAGGGATCAACAGGCATCTGATATACTGAAAATTCAAGATGTACTCCCTTCACTCAATCCTTGAGAGAATTCAGGAGGGAAGACCTTTTGGCTTCAGTAGACCTGACAGAGGCCTACCTCCATGTGCCCATCCAACCAGACCACCGCCAGTTTCTGAGGTTTTGCTATGGCAGCTGCCACTTTCAATACAGAGCTCTTCCGTTCAGCCTGGCATCGGCCTCACAGACATTTACCAAGCTCCTGGAAGCTGTAGCAGCATACCTCAGGTCTGTACCCATAAGGATACAGTGTTATCCGGATGACATCCTGATAGAATCCTCTTCCCGACCCCAGGTGGAGGAGGATCTGATAACAATCAGGATACTTCAGGAGCACAGGTTCTTGATAAACCTGGACAAATGCCATCTAGTCCCGTCAACTCATCTCTTGTATTTGGGGGCAATCATAGACACTCTGGCAGGACAGGTCTTCCTCTCCCAGGAGCATCGGGACAGCATAAAGGCCATGATGACACAGATCCTGTCTTCCAGAGTGGTACCTATCATCTTGCTGTCTCAGCTTCTGGGCAAGATGATCTCTTGTATCGGTATTATTCCCTGGGCCCACTTCCATCCCCGGACTCTGCAGTGGTTCCTGCTCCCCTATCAGAGGGCGGGCAGGGGCAACTCAGCGATGAGGGTTTGAGTGCCCATGGCGGTACCCCACTTGTTCCATTGGTGGTGGTCCTGGGCCATGGATCAGGGGTGTTTGTACAGGGAGCCTCAGAGAATCTTCATCACCACCAATGCCAGTCTGTACAGTTGGGGGGCTCACCTAGGAACCCAGGTTACTCAGGGGCAGTGGTCACAGGAGAAGCTCACCCACAACATAAACTGGCTAGAGCTCAGGGCAACCCGCTTAGCTCTCATGGGGCTAAGGCAGGAGGTGACAGGGAGGCATGTCCTCCTCATGGACAACGTGGCCACCAAGGCCCACATAAACTGCCAGGGGGGTACTCGTTCCAGATCCCTGATTCAGGAGGCGACTCAATTGTGCCAGTGGGTGGAGAGGCACCTGTTATCGATACAAGCAGAACACATCTCGGGGGTCTCCAATGTGCAGGTAGACTGGTTGAGCAGGGCCATGGTTGACCAGTTGGAGTGGCGCTTGCATCCCAGTCTGTTCCAGGAGATGTCAGAATGGTTTGGCTGACTGATTCTGGACCTATTTGCCTCTCCAGAGAACTTGCAACTCCTGAGGTTTTTGGCAAGGTTTCCAGCACCGGGGGCAGAAGGGGTCAACGCTCTCCGGTGCAGGTGGCCCCAGGGTCTATTGTATGCCTTCTCCCCCCTTCCCCTGATCCCAGGGACAATCAGAAAGATACTGTTGGAAAGAGCGGTGGTTGTGTTGGTAGCCCCTTACTGGCCCAGGCAACCATGGTTCGCCAACCTGGTAGGCCTGTCGGTTGCCAGACCTTGGAAAATTCCCCCAGGCAGTCTCCCTCAGCCAGGGTCCAGCTGACCATCTGGTGCTTGAGTGGGGGCTCCTGAAATGGGAGAAGTTTTCCAAAAAGGTCATCCAGACCAGGGGTCTCCAAGCTTGGCCACTTTAAGGCTTGTGGACTTCAATTCTGGGAGTTGAAGTCCACAAGCCTTAAAGTGGCCAAGGTTGGAGACCCCTGATCCAGACGATCCAGGCGACCTTCCATGACCAGAATACACGATGCCATGTGGAAGATTTCCTGCGGTTGGTGTGCCAGCCACTGATTGGAGCCCACTTTGGTGTCGGTGGCAGATGTGTTGGAGTTTTCTGCAAGACAGTTTGGACAGAGGGCTCTCCAGGGGTGGGATTCTACCGGTTTGGACGTGAACCGGATGTTATGATTATGCACAGTTCAGAGAACCGGCAAATCGTGCCACTGACTGGCCCTGCCCCTTCTCTCCCTGCCCCTCCCACTCCTTTTCACACTGCCTAGTGAGCCTTCTTTTTCTTACTCGCCCAGCTGCCTCCCATGCAGCCTGAGAAGGTAAGGCCACACAGCGAGGCTTACCACCACCACCGCATTGCCTCCCCCAATGGCCTACTGCTGCCACCGTATTGCATCCCGGAACAGCCTTGTGTTGCCTCCCCAAATGGCCTCATATTGCCTCCCCGAATGGCCTTGTGTTGCCTCCCCATTGCCTTGTATTGCCTCCCCATTGCCTCGTATTGCCTCCCCAAAAGGCCTCGTATTGACTCCCCATTGCCTTGCATTGCCTCCCTGAACGGCCTCATGTTGCCTCCTTGAACGGCCTTGTATTGCCTCCCCGAATTGCCTCATGTTGCCTCTCCATTGCCTCATATTGCCTCCCTAAATGGCCTCGTATTGCCTCCCTGAACGGCCTACCGCTGCTGCTCTCCTCACCTCTTCCTCCTCCTCCCCCTTCCCCAGGGAAGGGAGAAGGCAAAAGCAAAGGATTTTCAGCCTTGAAGCCGGTTACTTGGTGATGGAGGGGTGGGGGCTAAGGCTAACCCCCTTCTCTTGGCAAAGCTGAAAAGGAATAGAGATGGGAGGGGGGGAAGCGGGCAGAGGCTTCATTAGCAAAGGGGTCATTCTCAATGAGCTGAAGCCACCTCCAGTTAAAATACCTCTCCAAGATTCAGTGGATACCCCACGCACACGCACCCCAATTCGGTCTGCCGGGGCAATGCGGCCATCGCCAAAGCAGTGCAGGGCTCAGAGCAAAGTTTCTCCTAAATAAGTTCTGGAGAGCCAAGCCCAAACCCACGCAAACTCACTGTCTTTTCCACAGCCAAGAAAACTCCCATTAAAATCAGTGCAGCCTCGCTGTCAGGAGGGCGCGGGAAGAAAAAAAGAATGAATGGGAGAAAAGAAAAACTTGGGGGACGAGGAAGGGAGATCGAGAGGAAGCGGGGGGGAGGGGGTCTCTATACCTTCCTCCCAGGCTGACCACAAATGTTGAAAAGCTTCTGATTGTGCTCTCTCATTCTTTCTTTCTTTCTCACTCCTCCCGTTCGTCTTTTTCTTTTCTTTCCAACCACGGAAGCCTCCCAGGCAGGCAGAAGGGACATGAAACAAAAGAGAGACCCAAGAAATGTGGAAGGGGGAGGAGAAGTAAGGAGCAAACTCACTCCAAATGCTATGTCCTAACAACTTGCCCTGGGGGTGGGGTGAGAACCCAGGCATCTCGCTCTAGGACAATCGGGCGAGTGAGTGAGTGGCAATCTCTGCGTCTCGGATGCACTAGCCACGGCCACAAGGAAAGACCCTCATCACCCTCTGCTGCAGGGAATTCCAACGCATGGCAGTGTAAACAAGCTGTCCACCACCTGCCCCTCGCCCCTTCCAACTCCCTGCAAGTCCACCTCCTCCCCACAGCTGCTCTGGAGAGAGATGCTTGCTTGTGCGGAAGAGGCACCAATCCAAGCGCCCCACCAGCAAAGTGCATGTGCCCCAGTCAGTCAAACACCGGGGTTTCCTGGGAGGCGAGTGATACTGCTGGGCACTTGGAAAGTACTTTGGTGACTGGCCCACTGCTAAAAACAAACAGCGAGGCAAGGTGTGAGAGCTGGTTGGAAGCATGCACTTGTGTGTGTGTGTGTGTGTTTCAGGAGAGTCTCCTAGTTTTAGGAGAGAGGGAAGGAGGGAAGGAAAGGAAGGAAGGAAGGAAAGGAAGGAAGGAAGGAAGGAAGGAAGGAAGGAAGGAAGGAAGGAAGGGAAGAAAGAAAGAAAGAAAGAAAGAAAGAAAGAAAGAAAGAAAGAAAGAAAGAAGGAGAAAGAAAGGGAGAGGGGGGAAGAGATAGGGAAATAGAGAAAAGAGAAAGAGAAAAGAAAGAAAAGGGAAAGAAAAAAAAAGAGAAATAGGAAGAAAAGGGATAGACAAAGAGGGAGAGATGGAAGGAAGGGACAGAAAGAGAAAAGGAGAGAGGAGAAAATGAATGAGATATATGAATGGATGGATAGATACACAGAGGGAGGGAGGAAGGGAGAGAGAGAGAGAAAGAAAGGAGAGGAAGGAAGGACACAAATCCTGGCTTCAGAAGACTCTTTGAAACAAGCACATCAATTTAGGGCTAAAAGGGATCTTGGAGGTCATCTTCTTGTCCAACCCCCCTGCTCCAGCATGAGATCCTTACAAAATAATAGAATAGCAAGGTTAGAAGGGACAGTGTGTGTGTGTGTGTGTGTGTGTGCGCGCGCATGCATGCATGTGCATGGCTGTCAAAAGTCCAAAAACAGGTCAAATAGCTTTGGGAAGGTCAGTCATAAATTGGAATACTTGCTAAGCAACTGGCCATTAAGCGAGGACCACTTACATTTGGTTTGCCAGTCACAAGGCCACCTAGCCACACCCACCCCAGTCACATGAACAGCTAACCACACCCAGCCAGTCACATAACCACCAAGTCACACCCACCAACTAAGCCACGCCCACAGAACGGGTTGTTAAAAAATTTGAATCCCACCCCTGGCGCTCTCCCCCAGTACCTCAAAGACACAGGTGGCCGCGTTGGCCTCGGTGCTTTCATTCGAGGACTCAAACACTCGCCCAACACCCCAGGGTGAGAGAGAGCCTTCAGGGAGCCACGAATTTGAAGCCACCAGTGGTTCACCGTTACCCCACCTGGGACTTGTTGAAGGTCTTGCAGGTGCTGACTTCTTCTCCATTTGAACCTTTGTGTGAAGCCAGCCTGTGTCTACTCACGTGCAAGGTGTCATTTCTAGTGGCCATTACATCGGCCAGGCGTATCTCAGAGTTGGCAGCCTTATCAGTTAGAAAGGACCTTTGTGTTTTTCATGCGGACAGGGTGGTTCTGTGGTTGGACCCTACCTTTCTGCCCAAGGTGAACTCCTTATTCCATCGTTCCCAGGAGTTGATTTTGCCTGACTTTTGCCCAGAGCCTAACATGCTCTGGAGAGGAAATGGCGCACACCTTGGACGTCAGGAGGGCCCTCCGCATTTACATCAAGTGAACCTCTTCCTTCAGGAAGACTGATTCCCTGTTCATCTCCTTTCAGCCGTCAAGTTTGGGCCGTAGGGTGACACCTTCCACAGTGGGGCGCTGGCTTAAGTCCTGTATTGCTAAAGCCTATGAGTTGCAGGCTTTTCCTGTGCCCAGGAGAATCACTGTGCACTCTACCAGAAGTGTGGCAACTACCGCGGCCTGGGCAACACAGGCATTCGTTCTAGACATTTGTTGAGCTGCAACGTGGTCGTCTGACCCTGTTCATCAGACATTACTGGATTGACTCTTTTGCCTCGGCGGAGGTGGCCTTTGGCAAATGAGTCTTGCAGGGCGTTCATGTAGAGGCGGGGACTTCAGACCAGACCTTTTCCCACCTGTAGGACAGCCAGCAGCCAACTTTGATATGTCCCAGCCTTGATTCTCCCTTCAGCTCAGTGGAGAAAGGGGCATTGATCCTACCTGACACTCCACTTCTCAGGGAGTCAAAGGGAGAATCCAGTCCCACCCTGAAGTCTGTCTGGTCAGAGTCAGGAGGGGAATTTTCATCAGGAGGACTATCTGGACGATGGACAGCGGAATTCGCTTCGACTTCATTCAGAACTGGGGACCGTTACCAGGGGGGGGTGTCCTCAGATTTCAACTCGGTCTACAGAGTTACGAGGCTTGAGACAGCCCAGCCTGGATTCGGCCTTTGACTCCCTGAGAAGAGGTGTGTCAGGTAAGACCAACGCCCCTTCTGCAGCTGGCAAGGCTGGCAAGGCTTTCCTGAAGGCCTCTGTAGCTGATAATAGAGCCCCAGATTGATCTAGAGCTCTGTTATTGGCTGCAGAGGCCTTCAGGAAAGCCTTGCCGGACACAGAAGTAGTAGTTCCTGAAGGCCTCTGACAGCGAAAAGGAGGCCGGGGGCAACACGCGCAAGTGAGGTTCGTCAGTGGATGACTTCCCCTGAAAATAAGACCTAGTGCCTTTTATGGTGAATGTTAGGGATAACATTGTTTTACCCTAACTGGTTTAGGTAAATAATAATATGTAATCATAGTTTGTATGTTAAAGTGTCTGCAACTTTAACTGTGGGATAGTAATTAAGGGAGTGGTTGTGAAAGCACTTTAAAAGAAGCAAGACGGCAGCTTGCTATCTCTCTGGCTTTGATGATCCCTGATTACTGCAAGGTCACAAGACTGCATTGCTCGAACGGGAGAGAAAACAAAGGACTGACTTGTAAGTGAATTGACATAGGGTATTCAACACGGATTTTGCTAACTGAATATCCCTGAATGGACTGACTAAATGATACATGACTATTGGACTGTTATTTTGACTATGCTATGAACTCATAATGGAATAAACTATATTTTTGATAGCACAAGCGTATCTGTTATTTTTACTGTATGTTAATAAACATACAAGCTTAGCTCACTCATTTATCTGTGTGCCTATCTGACTAAGCTGCACATTCTGTTTAGCTTGTCTCCCTAACCCTGGTTGGGGAAACCAGGCTTAACAGTGGCAAAAAAAATATATAAGACAGGGTCTTATTTTCGGGAAGACACCGTATATTTGCAGTGAAAAAATGCTGTGGTTATATCTTTGCTGCCCAGGCGCTGCAATCTGTGAGAACTAACCACCTGTCCCATTTTCTTCCTTTCAGGGCGAGTCCAAACGCATCACTTTGGTTCTCCAGCAACCCCTGACTGGCGGAAATGCCCCGGGACAGCGGAAAGTTGTTTTGGGCAGCTTGCCTGGCAAGATTGTCCTTCAAGGGAATCAGCTGGCTGCCCTAAGCCAGGCCAAAGGAGTGCCAGGGCAACTTGCCAAGGTGGTGACCATCCAGCTACAGGTTCAGCAGCCGGGACAGCAACAGCAACCCAGCGGGCAGCTGGGGACTCAGAAGATCCAGCTCTTGCAACCAACCACAGCTGGCACCTCTGGCCAGCAGGCCCCTTTAAGCATACCAGCAGTCCAACAAGGCCAAGTGGTTGGGGGCTCAGGTCAGAAGGTGACCGTCCCAGTGAAAGTCGTGCTGCAGCCACAGGTAAGGGAAATGATCCCTCCTATAAGTTGGGAAGAAGGCTTCCCAAGTAATGTTCTTCAGTGTTTTGTCGATCCAGTAAGAAAAATGGAACCAGTGATTCTTTTTCCCCCCCCAGATACCTGGGTGTTCTTTGAAAATATAAAGGTTTCCAATCCACGTAGCCAAAGTGAGGTTGGGAAAAACTGCCCTTTTTTCTAATTTTTTTTTTTTTTTATTTCAAAAACATCTGTTTTAGTGAACAGCATGGTTCCAGGTTTTCACATTTCCATACAGACATGAACTTGGTTACATATTCATCTTTCACATTTGATTTCATATCATATCATTACATTACATTTCATGTTTTCTATAAATTTTCTTAGATATTCTTATATTCAAACTTATTTTATATATTTTCTATTCATTTCCTAACTTATTTCTTTTTATTTTAAATAATTGTCGGGCTCTACATCTTACCAGAGTCCTGGAGCCCGACATTACAGCTGTGCCTCGGAGCTGTGAATCCCTGATCTTCACTTTGAGTTCAGCATTGCAGCTTGGCAGCTGATCCAGACCAGCAGAGAAGGGAGGGAGGGCTGTGGGTGACATTTCACAGCCTCAGATGTCAGCTTCGGAATGTGGGAGGGTTTCAGCCTTGGAACTCAGATAATACAGACGGATGTCTCTTTGCAATGTGGAACTGTTTGGCTGGGTTTGAGGCGAACTGATAATTGTTATCTTCCCTTCCCCCTCCATAAGGATACTGATGGTAGGCAGGGTGGAGGGAGGAACGTAATATTAGCTTAGGCATGGTGTAATTAGGCATGGGGTGGTGACATGGATAATTAGGTGTGGTGGTCTCCCATGGAAAGAATGAGACACAGGCTGGTGTACTCAGGATGGGAGTCCAGAGCAAATTCTAGTGCTCCCTTTTATTGAGAATTTTGTACATAGTAAGCATTCACATTGTGGATTAAAATAATTACACAGAATTGTTTACAGTCGTCTGAGCTGCTTAAATGTTTCTGGTGTTTGCTTTTAATTTCCTTGCTTTATCTCAGTGACCCTTAGGCAGACATGTATGTATAAGGTCTTAGACTAATCATTACCCAATAGTGAAGTCAACGTTTATTCCCACAATTAGGTAATGGACAGATTAGGGTGGGGTGGATGCTAGGTAATTGGGCAGGGATGGATAAAAATGTTGGGAGTTAACTGTTTTCAACGCTGACTTTTCATGGACATCCATTGTTGAAGCTCTTATCCACGATTGGGAACACAGCAATAAACTCTACAATTCCAACACTAAAAGTGTGAGTAGCCTGGTTTATTGATCAGAGTATCCAGTTCTTGGCAGAGACCAACAATAATTCTCATATCTTCATTATACTTTATACTTCTGTCACATTTGCAGTTTCATCGTATATTCTTATTTCATTATTCCCAAAGTTCCATCTTAATTCAAATAATTCAAAAAATTTCCCCTTTAATTACTAATTTGAGTGTACCACCCCTTTATCTTATACATCATTTAGTTAACTCCTCTTTAATTATTAATAATTTATCACAATATTATCACTTTTTAATTATCACCTTAAAAGTTAATAACAATAATATCCTAACAACTACGTAACACATATGCATTTTAGGCCAGATTCCACATGGTATTTTCCCCTTCAATTACATTAAATCATTTATAATTTCAAATAAATTAATCTATTCAATTAAACATTGATGTTAATCTTTTTACAACAGTCCTCATTATTCATTTTAACTAAATTCTTAAATTTCTTAGACATATTTAGTATACATATCATAGTTTCTCTCTTTCACATTTATTCCATTTATCTGTGTGTAATTTTTTTTTTAAAAAAACTAGTAGTCTAGTAACGAGGACATCAGTTCCAATCTTTTCATTTTAAAAATCTATATTTTTCTACCTTCTAAATAATTTATTACTTCAAATGCATTTATATTACACCACATTACCTTGCAGAATCCACTTTCTTAATCTTTTATCTAACCATTATCTCTATGTCTCTTAACTAAAAAATTTCTTTTCATTTTTGTTCAATTGCCATCTCTCTTTATTTCCTCGTCCTTTCTCTTATTACTTCTTTTTTCTTTCATTTTTTTCCCTCCATTTCTTACTCCAATTTTTATCCCCCTCCCTCTTTAAAATTTTCTTCTGTAATTCCCTTTTCTGCTGTTTCCTTTTACTTTGTTTGGCTTTCAAAACATTTCCCTTTTTGATTGCCTCCTCAAGTCTCCAAGCTTTAATTCCCATTCTTTTTCCCCTTCGCTTTAATGTTCGTTGCTCCAATTGTTCATTGAAGCTGGCCTCTTCTTTGATCAGCTCTTCCCCTTTTGGCACTCCTTCTTGTTCTTCATACTCCAGAATTACCATTTCTAATGATTGTAAGGAAGACAGCATGACTCACCCTCTTTCATGTAACATTTCTTTCATGTTTCTTAATTCTATTTTTAGTTCCAATAAAAGTTCTGCCATTTTAAAACACTTTTATATTTTCTTTATCTCTTTCTTTAGTCTTTAAATCCAGACCAATTGTCCAGTAATTTAATTTGACCAGCATCTTTGATATTTATTTCCAACGATCAGCTTCTCTTAATTCCTCTTTAAGTTTTTTTGAATTCATCAAATAGTCCAATATCCATAAGTTTAAATTTATGCCAAAATCACCAAACAGTCCCAGAGTAATTTCTTCACGCTTCTTTCTTTTATTTTAATATTTTGTGTTTTTACTTTTCAGGGTTTCTATTTTATTGTAACAAAGTTTCTCTTATTTTGTATCAAGTTCCACTTTAGAAAGAACCAGGCATTTTTTTTAAAAAAGTCACTAAAATTTCTCCTTTGCCATTAGGTGGTGTTCTCTGTTATGTCCAAATTCCACCCTTTCCCCCCCACTTTCTTTTCTCTGTTTAGGGCTTTTAAATTTCAAAAATCCAATAAATCCAATGATCAGTTACTGGTTGTTGTTTTTTTGACCCATTCAAGTTCAGCTTTTAGTTATGTCTATTTAGTGCCAAAATCATATATTTATCCAATTTAAACAAGTATTTTCTTCTGGCTTCCTTCTTGGGTTTATCCTTTCAAAGTTCAAAGCCACTTTCAGCTGTCATCCCCCCCCCCCTTTTCTCTGGTCGCCGCTTTTACTGTCTTTCTTAAAAATTTCTTAATATCTTAATTCCAGGGTACTTTTGTATCCAAATGTTGTGCCTGGTTAGCCTGGTCTTCACACTGTCCTCTTCTTTACCGCTCCAGCATGATCTTTGTCCCGGTTAGCTCTTCTCCTTCAGGGTGGCCGTATTTGACCACTGCTACAGCCCGTCTTCAGAGGGATTAAGCCTAGCCAGGGAGGGGAGATGCGGCTCCCCTCAACCCAGCTGGCGGTCTCCTTCACCACCCCTACAGGGTGGTTCTGGCCCCATTCAGAGCCCTCTGATGGGAGAGCACTGATCAAAACCGTGCACGATTGTGGTCTTCGGTCTGTCTGCGAAGGAAATGCCACTGGAAGTTGGAAAAACAGCCCTTCTGATGAGGGGGAGGAATAAATGGTTTCAGTTGTGGAGACAGGTTCTTCGTCACCCCCTTCCAAATCAGCTAAAGCTGAATAAATAATGTGTGCAAGCTAGAAAGGATCAGAACGATGCATTGAAGTTCAAAATAATTATTGATCAAGCCAAGACACAAAAGTCTACCAGTGTTTTTCCACCTTAACTACTTTTAAGATATCTGGACTTCAACTCCCAGAATTCTCCATGCTGGCCGGAGAATTCTGGGAGTCAAAATTCAGATACCTTAAAGAAACCAAGGTTGAGAAACACTGGTCTAGTGAACTAAAATTTTGGGAGCATCTTCTGGGCTGCCTAAATTGGCACCAGATAAGGTGAACATAATTCAAGGAAAGTTAGACTTGGACCATTTGTGGCAACGTAACGATTCCAAGCTGATGGCTCATTTAGCTCCATCCTCCATCTCTTCTACAACATGATAAAGAAAGCATTGTTGGAGAAACAAGGTTGGTTTGGTTGACCTTAAGTCCTAAACATTGGGGGGGGGGGGGAGAAGAAAGTAAGTTTAGTGTATGTGTGGAAATACTGAATTTGTATCTGATTTTTGGAAATCAATTTTGTTATGTTGAAGCACCTTGTCCACATCCTATTTCCCACACTGGCAAAAAAAAAAAAGTGTTGTTCTCTTGCCTGGCATAACAGAAATAGATTTGTTCATTGTTATCTTGCCTTTATTATTTTTACAAATACCTGAAGGCAGAAAACATATCCAACACACCTTCTTCCTCCTTTCCCCCCCACAACAACCCTGTGAGGTGGGTTGGGCTAAGAGAGAGCAAGTGGCCCAAAATCACCCAACCGGCTTTCATGCCTAAGGCGGGACTAGAACTCACGGTCTCCTAGTGATTGGCCCAAAAGTCACCCAGCCAGCTTTCATGCTAAAGGTGGGACTGGAACTCACCATCTGATGATTGGCTAAAGTCACCTTGTCACCTAAGCCCATGCAATATCCTGCCTTTTAACCTGTAAGTTTGACTGAATAGCAGTAGCCAATAACCAACTTTTCCTCAATTTACTCAGCTCCTTACCTTTCAAAGAAATTTGTGCTAGTTACAAATGAATATAGCCTTCATTGCCATGCGAGTTAGAAAATACTAGAATGCAGATCAGTGACTTGTTTCTGGTCTCTTTTCTTCAAATAACCAAGTGAGGTGGAAGGCCTTTTAAAGAAAGATCATGAAATTGCAGAGGAGCTGAATAAATTGCTTGCTTCATTGCAAAAGATGCCAGTTGCATGGCCTGATCTTCCCAGCAGACCTGCTGTAAGGAGATATATGTCAGAAACAAAATTTTATTGATATTCCACTTTTATTATTTTTACAAATAACTCAAGAGGGCAAACACATGCAACACACTTTCCTCCTCTTTTCCCCACAACTCTGTGAGGTGAATTGGGATGAAAGAGAGAGGGACTGACCCAAGGTCACCCAGCTGTCTTTAGTTAAATTTTATTGCAAAAAAAAAAAAGCAAATTATTCACAGTGAACATATTACATGTGCTGGTTGTCCATCAAGACTATGCAACAAATCAGTGGTCTGAATGTATTTCCACACTTCCAGAATTGGTCTTGAGATCCTACATTGTTCATACAGTCGTTTATAAAATGTGTGCACAATCCCAATTTGTGTTGCATACTGCCTAAAGTCACACTGTTTGAAATGGGCAATCCTATAAATCTGTAAAATAAATGCATCTCAAACAGTGTGACTTTAGGCAGTATGCAACACAAAAACAAAAAGAAGCACATGAAATAAAAGCAATCCAACATTTTGATAGTCCTTGACTTATAACCATAATTGAGCCTAGAATTACGGTCATAATTCATGCCAGTCATTAAGCAGTTCACCCTATGCCTGACCTGATTTTATGACATTTTTGTGGTGGTTGTTAAGTGACTCACCATAGTTGTTCAGCGACTCTACGGTTGTTAAGCAAATCCCACGGTCATTAAGTGAACCCGTTGTCTGCAGTCCGTGTTCTTGAGTTACGATCACAATTTAACCCAAAATTTCTGTTGTGAAGTAAGACATCATGTGAAGTGAGTTTTGCCCCTTTTTATGACCTTTCATGCCATAGTTGTTAATTGAATCATTGCAGTTGATAAGTTAGTCACCCGGTTGTTAAGTGAATCTGGCTTCCCCACTGACTTTTTTGTTCGAAGGTCGCAAAAGGCAATTGTGAGACCTTAGGGTGCAGCAATGGTCATCAGTGTGAACCAGTTGTCAAGTTGCTCTGAATTTTGATCACATGTTCACAGGGAGGCTGCAAAAATCATGACTCTGAAAAACAGTCCCAAGTCACTTTTTTCATTGCTATTGTAACTTTGAACGGTCACTAAATGAACTCTTGTAAGTCAAGGACAACCTGTATAAGTCTAAATGCTATTGCTATTAGGATACATCAACTCCACGGAGTCTGTACTGGCTAGAGAAGAAAGGATCTCTTTCCCTTTTCAGAAGGTATAGAAATTTAGTGGTGGAATGGGTTTTCCTCACCTGCCATTCCTCACTTCTGTTTCTGAAGTTATGGTAGGGTAGAATAGAATAGAATGGAATGGAATGGAATAGAATAACAGAGTTGGAAGAGACCTTTGAGGTCTTCTAGTCCAACCCCCTGCTTAGGCAGGGAACCCTATACCATTTCAGAAAATGGTTGTCTTCTTAAAAACTTCCATTGTTGGAACATTTACAACTTCTGGAGGCAAGTTGTTCCACTGATTAATTGTTCTAACCGTCAGGAAATTTCTCCTTTCTTCTAGGTTGCTTCTTTCCTTGATTAGTTTCCACCTATTGCTTCTTGTCCTGCCCTCAGGTGCTTTGGAGAATAGGTTTATCCCCTCTTCTTTGTGGCAACCCCTGAGATATTGGAACACTGCTATCATGTCACCCCTAGTCCTTCTTTTCATTAAACGAGACATATCCAATTCCAGCAACTGTTCTTTATATGTTTTAGCTTCCAGTCCCCTAATCATCTCTTCTGCTCTTCTCTGCACTCTTTTTAGAGCCTCAACATCTTTTTTACATTGTGGTGACCAAAATTGGATGCAATATTCCAAGTGTGGCTTTACCAAGGCATTATAAAGTGGTATTCACACTTCACGTCATCTTGATTCTCTACCTCCGTTAATGCAGCCTAGAACTGTGTTGGCTTTTTTAAGACAGCTGCAGCACACTGCTGGCTCATACTTAAAGGATTGTCCACTAGGACTACAAGATCCCTCTCACAGTTACTACTACTGAGCAAGGTACCAGCCTTTAGTACGAGCCTTTAGGTCTTCAGTTTCAGAGGCCTCAGGCCTCCCCGTCTTCCCACATTCAGGTAACGGGTTCTGTTCCAACTACTGAATACCTGCCTCATATCTGGAGAGAACCAGGATGTTTCATGGAGGATGGCTTCTAACTCTGTATCCCTTTGCAGGCCAGCTCGTCCAAAGGCAGTACCTCGGGACTCTCGGTGGTGAAGGTGCTGAGCAGCAGCGAGGTGGCGGCCCTCCCATCCTCCAGTGGTACAACACGGAGCAGCTCGGATGAATCCCGCAAGCTGGAGCATCAGAAGAAGCAGGAGAAGGCCAACCGGATCGTGGCAGAGGCCATCGCTCGGGCCCGAGCCCGGGGCGAGCAGAACATCCCCCGGGTGCTGAATGAGGACGAGCTTCCCTGTGTTCGGCCAGAAGAGACAGGAGAACGAAAGCGGTGCCGGAAGGGCGGGGGCGAGCGCATCCCCAAAGAGGACAGGCCACGCAAGGGCAGAGGCCAGGGGGGATCCGGCAAGAGCAAAGGCCGAGGGAAAACCAGGTAAATAACAGTGGAACAGGGTTTTTTTTTGGGGGGGGGGGGGTTCTTCCTTTTCAAAGGAAGGAGATCCAGGTTATTTCCATTTGTGACACTCTCCTCCTTCCCAGCACGATCACGCCTGTTGTGGGGAAGAAACGGAAACGAAATACTTCTTCAGACAATTCAGATGCTGAGGTGATGCCAGCCCAGTCTCCGCGTGAGGAGGAAGAGGCCAGCATCCAGGTGAGCCCAGAGGGCGACCCTGCCTGGGGAGGGGGTTAGCTAGGTTAAGGCAACACAAACTGCTCTGTTGCCACTGTTTCCCAAGAGAAAAGTGGGCACGATGACTCAGTGTTAAAGACACTGAGCTGGAAACCTGACTGCCAGGGTTTGAGACCAGTGACACATGATGGGGTGAGCTCCCGTTTCTTTCCCCACCTCCTGCCAACCAATCAGTTCGAAAGCATGAAAATGAAACTAGATAAATAGGAACCACTTCGGTGGGAAGGGAACAGCGTTTCCTGCGCCTCAGCATATATTCATGCTGGCCACATGGCCACGGACAATGCTGGCTCCCTTGGCTACGAAATGAGAGAGGAGCATTGCCCCCACTGGACAGCAGAAACCTTTACCTTTCCCAAGAGAAAAAGGTCTGAGCTTGCTTTGCAAAGGTGCTCAGGTGATGCTTCACACATATCTAGCCAAATAGTTGCCTTGCTTTGCTCCTTTCTCTCACCCATTCACTGATCAGGAGGGTTGCGAGAGCATCTGCCATTGCATTTTAGAGAGCAAGCAGAGCAAAGCGCTCCAAAATGTGTTTGCAACACCAACTGCCTCATTAAAGCAGATTGCTTTGCTGAGATCTGGAAGATGAGCACAGATAAGAGAATTTGGTGGTTGTGATAGGGAAAATAAGATGGAGTGGTGCGGTGACCTAGAGGTGGAGCTCTCGCCTCACAATCAGGAGGCTGTGAGTTCAATCCTAGATAGAGGCAGATATTTCTCTCTCTGGGCACACTCACAATATATCTGCTGAACAAAACTCTGCATTGGCGACAGGAAGGGCATCTGGCCATTAAAACACTTCTGCTAGCTCCATTCAGTTGCCCAGATTCCACCTCGGAAGGGATTATGGGGTCGTTAAAAGAAGATGATGAAGATGCTATTTTCCTCTCTGTGGCTCTGAGAGTGCAGAGAGATTGGGCATGTTCAGGTCCTCTGCGTGTTGGACTGAGTCTGCGTGTTAATTGAAGCTCCACCCTGTGCTGTGGCCACACCCCAGTTTTCAACTCAATCCAGCCAGGACAGACGTGAATTGCTGGGGCTCCACTTTGATTGCAAGTGGAGGCCTTTTCCTGGGGGGGGGGGGGGGGAGTTCTAAACAGAGAAAGAAAATAGTTTGAGAGCTGCAGCCAAGAGACAGAGGTTTTGAGCCTCCGTTCTTGGTGATAGAGCTCAGGGCAGGTGCAGCAGCGCAGCAGCAGCACGGGCAATTGGCCCATTTTTGTATTGATTTGGCTGCGAAGCGCTTAGCGTAGCAGCAGGCAGCAGTGGCTGAGAAGGCAATCGGCCCAACACGAGGAGGAGTGCTTTGCAGCAGCGCAAAGCAGGCTGCTTGATCGGGCAGTCAGCCTGATCCTAGCTGGGTGGCACAACGACATGGAGGCAGTTGGCGCTGAGGGAACATCGATCCAGCCCAGCTGGTGGCGCAATCCGGACATGTTGCCAGTGCTGTGGTTCCAGGGCCAGCACTGAGGTAGATGTGTGGGCTCCAGTAGACCTGTATGCAGGTCATTTCCTGATTGTGCATTACCGGCAGGGTGAGGCTGCAGCCCAGCAATAGGCCTCTCCAGGCCTGCTTCGCCAGTTCAGAGGTAAGAGGAACTTCTTTATTATGGATGGGGCCTAGAGGGCAAGGTAACCAGTAAATGTGAAAGTAACTCCTCATCCCCTCCCCCTCCAGGATACAACCTCTCCCTCTGGCTGGCGATCAAGTTTCAGGGCAGTTCCATACTCCCGTAGGTCGACATTCAGAGCTGAGGGCAGTATCGGGGCTCAAGGGCCACAGAGGCAGGCCTTTAATTGCCAGGAACGCCCACAGGAAAGACCGGCCAGAGATAGGCCTCAATTTTCAGGCAAGTGGCCCTTTCGTGTGGGAGGAAATCACTTTTTCCATCACTCCAGTTAAATGTGGCAGTAGCTCTCCCATTGGGGGCAGGTTATCCAGTTTTGTGGCCCAGTGGGAGGCTACTACATCCGACGCTTGGGTCCTAAATACCATCAGACATGGCCTTTTCTTAGAATTCAGGTCACAACCTCCCAGGTTCTATGTGCCTTGCCCTGTCTCCAGGGAGGCATCCTGTAGAAAACTCATGGAACAAGCTATTCAACACCTTCTGGATATTCAAACCATCCAGACAGTTCCATTGGGTCAGCAGGGTAAGGGATTCTACTCCCGGCTGTTTGTTATTCCTAAAGCTTCTGGAGGGTGGAGAGCTATTCTTGACCTCAAAAGGCTCAATACATTTTTGTGTTACAAGCGTTCCTGGATGCATTTGCTGCAATCTTTTCTAGAGAGAGTCAGGGAGGGTGACTTCCTCACCTCAGTTGATTTGACAGAGGCTGCACATCAGGATTTGCCAGGAGCACAGAGGGTATCTACACTTCAGCTACGCTGGGGGACACTTCCAATATAGGGCCATGCTTTTTGGTCTACTGCACTCAGAGTATTAACGAATATTCTGGCTGCTTTGGCAGCCTGCTTAAGAACCATCCCGGTAAGTGTGCAGTGTTACTTGGATGACATTTTAATTCAATCATCCTCACACGACTGGGCCTTAAAGGACCTCTAGGTGACAGTCTCCCTTTTGCAAGACCATGGGTTCTCAATTAACCACAAGAAAAGCCATTTCACACCAACCAGATGTTTATTACATCTTGGAGCAAACATTAACACTATGTCTTGTAAGGTATTCTTTTTATAGGAACGCAAGGACAGTTTGCAGAGCATGGTGGGGGAGATCATGAGGGTGGATAAGTCCCCTTTGGCACTTCTCTCCCAACTCTTCGGAAAGATGATCTCTTGCATCTCCATTGTGCCTTGGGCTAGATTGCATTCTAGAAAACTACAGTGGTTTCTCTTGCCATTCCAAAAGGCGGGCAGAAGCCACTCATCACTCAGAGTCACAGTCCCCAGATCAGTCAAGCAGTCCTTGTTATGGTGGGCTTCCCAGGCATTGAATGCAGGTCACTTATTCAAAGAACCGCCCCGAATGGTAGTCACCACCAATGCCAGTCTCTTCAGCTGGGGGGGCTCATTTGCAGTCACAGGTGGCTCAAGGCCAGTGGTCTGTTTTGGAGAAAGGGAAAAACATCAATTGGTTAGAATTGAGAGCGGTAAGATGGGCTCTCAAATTCAGAAGCACTATATAGAACACACGTCCTAATTTTAATGGATAATGTTGCCACTAAGGCTCATATTAACAGGCAGGGTGGCACCAGATCCAGGGTGTTAATGTTGGAAGCTGAATGTCTGGGTCTTTGCACAGAGAGGAATCTCATATCAATTAGAGCGGAACATATTTCTGGGGTCGAAAATGTGCAAGCGGACTGGCTTAGCAGGGCCAGAATTGACCCCTCAGAGTAGAGTATTCCCCCTCTTTTATTTCAGAAGCTGTCATAACGGTTCAAACTACCAGTGGTGGACCTGTTTGCGTCTCCAAACAATGCCAGACTCCACAGGTTTTTCACCAGGTTCGTGACACGGGGCAGAAAGGATCAATGCCCTCAGGAGCAGGTGGCCTCAGGGTCTCCTGTATGCCTTCCTTCCTGTTCCGCTGCTCCCAGTGGTCGTTAGAAAGATACTGGAGGAGGAGGCGGGGGTCATACTTCTGGCTCCTGACTGGCCCAGATGCCCCTGGTTTGCGGATCTGGTGAATCAGTCACCCAGCCATGGAGGATCCCTCCATACAAGGTGTTGTTAATACCAAAGGGAGATAACTCACCCAGAGGCTCAGTGGTTCCAACTGATCGCATGGCGGTTGAGTGGAGCACCCTGAGGAGACAAAACATATCAGAACAAGTCATCCACACTATACTAGCAGCGAGGAGACCATCCACCAACCACATTTATGAAGCCACGTGGAAGGTCTCCTGTCAGTGGTGCATCAAGACTAAGATTTCTCCCACTTCGGCTTCAATAGCCAACATTGGACTTTCTACAAGAGGGGCTTGACTAAGGGCTCTTGGCCAACACCCTACGTAGGCAGGTGGCTGCCCTTTCTTCAGTATTGTATATCCATAGGAAAGGGTCCTTGTCTCTGAACCAAACCATCTGGAGATTTCTAAAAGGAGCCTCCAACAGCGGTTCACAGTTTCTCCACTTGGGATCTCTTTAAGGTATTAGGGGCTTTAATGAGTGATCCATTTGAGCCTCTCAGATCCATCAGTTTACATCTCCTATCTCTTAAGGTAGCCTTTCTAGTAGCCATCACTTCAACTAGAAGAATTTCCGAGATGGCGGCTCTTTCGGTCAGGGAACATCTGTGTATTTTCCACCCAGATAGGGTTGTTTTGAGATTAAACCCTTCTTTCATCCCCTAGCTTAATTCTAGTTTTCACAGAGTCCACGAACTTATATTGGCAAATTTCTATCCTAATCCTATGCATAATTTGAAGTGGGCGTGGCATACTCTGGATGTTCACAGAGCATTGAAAATATACATTCAGAGAACACGTCCAATCCGCAAGACAGAGGCACCTTTTGTGTCCTTCCAGCCGGGCACATTGGGGTTAAAGGTGACTCCATCTACAGTGGGTAGATGGATTACGGCTTGCATATCTAAGGCCTATCAGAGCAGGTCTCTTCCTGTGCCTTGGGTGACGGCCCATTCTACCAGAAGTGCGGCAACGACTGCAGCATGGGCCACTCAAGCACCCATTGAAGAAATATGTCGAGCTGCTACATGGTCTTCACCATCACCATTTATTCGACATTACCGATTGGATGCCTTTGCGTCTGCTGATGCAGCCTTTGGAAGGAGGGTTCTACAGAGCGTACTTGAACGCCAATGTGAGTAGGACCAGACTCGATCCCTCCCAGGGACTGTTCAGCTTTGATATGTCCCAATCTCTCTGGACTCTCGGAGCCACAGAGAGGAAAATGAACATTGGCTTACCTGAATGTTCCTTTTCTCCTGTGGCGTAGAGTCCAGCCCCACCCTATTTGTCTGGTCTTGGTGTGGGGTTGGGGGGAGCAATAATGTATGTCTTTTTTATCTTGCAACTACAGAACCATGTCCAGTCTGCCAGGTGCTTCATCGAAAGCTGGGGTGTGGCCACAGCGCAGGGTGGAGCTTCAATTAACACGCAGGCTCAGTCCAACAGGCAGAGGACAAGAACGTGTCCACAGGAGAAAAGGAACATTCAGGTAAGCCAATGTTCATTTTCCTTAAACCATCTCCTCTTCTCCCCACCTGTAGAAACGACGTTCAAACCGTCAGGTGAAGCGAAAGAAATATACAGAAGATCTGGATATTAAGATCACAGATGATGAAGACGACGAGGAGCTGGACGTGACTGGCCCCATTAAGACCGAACAGCCCCCAGCTCCAGAACCACTTGCTCCAGAACCTACCCCTGAAGGAGAGACATTGCCATCAATGCAGTTCTTTGTGGTAAGGGGCTTCCTTAGTCTGGAACGTCATTTCCACATAATTTACCACCCATTGATTTGATAGGTCTAGAACAGGGGTGTCAAACTCGATTTCATTGAGGGCCGCATCAGGGTTGTGTTCGACCTCAGGGGGCCGGGGTGGGCGTGGCCAGGATGGGCGTGGCCAGCTCAACGTCACTCGTGTCGGGCACCTGTGGTGGCCAAGTGCTAAGGCAGGACTTCCCTCAGACCCTCCCTCACTGTCATTATAACCTTCCTTCCTTCCTTCCTTCCTTCCTTCCTTCCTTACTTACTTACTTACTTACTTACTTACTTACTTACTTACTTACTTACTTAAACTTTATATCCGTGTTACTAACTTAACTGCTGCGATGATTCACTTAACTACTTTGGCAAAAAAGGTTGTACCATGGGATAAACTTAACTGTCTTGCTTAGCCTGGACACTTTGGGCTCAATTATGGCCATATGTTGAGGACTACCCTGTATGTGGACTTCCACTTTCCAGGATTCGCAGTTAAGGCCATGCTGCCTGCCGAATTCTGGGAATTGAAATCCTTCCTGTCTGGATAGCACCCAGAATGGTAAAGAACACTTTTTTCTTTAAAAGCGAGAGGCATCTTCCCCCATCTTCCTATTCAGGTAGTCCTCAATGTATGACCACAATTGAGCCGAAAATTTCTATTGCTAAGTGAGAAATTTGTGAAGTGAATTTTGCTCCCTTTTTCTGAATTTTCCTGCCAAGGTTGTTAAGGGAATCATTGCAGTGGTTAAATTAGTGACCCAGTTGTTAAGTGAAGCAGCAGTACATGATCCCATGACTCAGGGACACTCTGACCGTCATAAATGTGTGTTGGTTGCTTGAGCATCCGACTGTAAATCACGAGACCGAGGGGATGCTGTAATGGTCATAAGTCTGAAAAATGGTCATAAGTCACTTTTTTCAGTGGTGTTGTAACTTTGGACGGTCACTAAGTCATCTGTTGTAAGTTGAGGACTCTCTACTGAGATTTGATAAAAGATGTTTGCTCAGTGGTGGCAGCGACGATGTTTTCCATAATAGTCCTCCCAGATTTAATTCTTTGCATTTGTTGCTAAGAAAAGGATTGTGAATCTCTGCTGCTAGACCAGTGTTGATGGAGCATAATTGGGAAAGATGGTGTTTGGTGGCCTAGGTCGCCTTCCGGTGTCCTTCATTTTGGGGACTTAGGCTAAATGAAAGGAAGCTGTTTCATACATGATGTTAAGGACTTTGCAGGTTCTTCCCTCAATTTTTGGGGTGGGTGGGGTGGGGGGGTGTGGCACTTGGAACATCCCAGACACATCTGGTTCAAAGGCCAGGCAGGGTGGCCCTTTGAGTGCCTTTATTAAGACTCTTTAACGATCTGTTTCTTTCTTCCCCACCCCTTCTGCCTAAAGGAAAACCCGAGTGAAGAGGATGCTGCCATCGTAGACAAAGTCCTGTCCATGCGTGTGGTGAAGAAGGAGGTGAGAACTTTTGCTCTGCTGCCAAGGCTGAGTGACTTGTGGCTTTCCAGCTGCCCCTGCCCTACTTTATTGTAAGGATTCGCATTTCCAGATGGTGGGTGGGCGGGGAAGGGTCCAAAGCCACACAAAGAGTCCCTTCGGCTCGTTTTGTCCAGGCTGTTCATAGCAGACCCTCGAGGTGCAGCTAGCTGCAGGATTGCACTCTCAGTGTTTTTATTCTGTTGTTGTAAGACAGATGGCTAGATGGTTAGGTTAGATAAGTTCAATCACTCAGAATAGAGCTGGAAGGCTCCTTGGAGATCTTCTAGTCCAGTGGTTCCCAAACTTTTTCAGTCCACCACCCCCTTGGTGCTACAAACTCATCCTCTGTGCCCCCCACCCAGGGGTGGGATTCAAATTTCTGTGGGCATGTCCTAATTTGAGGGTGTGGCTTGCTGGTCATGTGATTGGGTGGGTGTGGCTTGCTGGACATGTGACTGGGTGGGTGTGGCTTGCTGGTCATGTGACTGGCTGGCGTGGCTTGCTGGTCATGTGATTGGGTGGGTGTGGCTTGCTGGACATGTGACTGGGTGGGTGTGGCTTGCTGGTCATGTGACTGGCTGGCGTGGCTTGCTGGTCACGTGACCGGGTAGGTTTGGTTTGGTAGTCATGTGACTGGGTGGTCATGGCTTGCTGGTCATGTGACCGGGTAGGTGTGGTTTGGTGGTCATGTGACTGGGTGGGCTTGGCCAGGTGACTGGCAAACCAAATACAAGTGGTCCTCACTTAATGGCCTGTTGTTTAGCAAGTGTTTTAATTTATGACTGGCCTCCCCAGAGCTACTTGACCTGTTTTTGGAGTTTTGACAGCCATTCACACACATACACACACACTCCCTTTGAACCCAGCTGGAGCAGGTCAATGGACTAGAATTGGCAAAGCATCTCTGATTAGATTCTAGTAGTGAATAAAATCTAATCAGAGATGCTTTGCCAATTCTTGTTGATTTCTTTTATTTTTATTTCTTTATTTTATGTTGCTGAATTGCATTGACATGTCTGACCCTTCTTGTGCACAACCCAGAAGCTTTTGTGATTCTTTGCAGCAAAAATTACTGACTTCTGGCTTTGCTCGACTTTTCAAACGTGCCGTCACTGCCGTGTTTTAGGTGCTGGCCCCGCAGGTCCACCCCATTGAGCCCGCTGCACAAGCAAGTTCAAGCAGAGCAGTGCACCAAGTCAATGGGGTGAGCCTGAGAGAGGGAAAGAGAGAGAGAAAAGAAAGAGAGAGAGAAAGAGAGAAGGAAGAAAAGAAAGAGAAAAGGGAAAGAAAGAAAAAGGGACAAAGAAAGGGGGGGATGGAAGGAAGGGACAGAAAGAAAAGGAAATGAGGAGGGAGGGAGGGAGGAGAAAGATAATGAGATATCTATTCTTCTCCAATCACCTGCTCCAGTAGGGTTAGAAGGGAGTGTGTGTGTGTGTGTTCTTGTAATTTACCAGTACATTTTGGTTTTGCCTTCTTCAGAATTGGCACTGTAATACATTGGGGAAAAGTAATTTTTTAGGGTGGAGATCTGGTCCAATGGATCCTGTTTAAAGCCTCAACAAAATGTGAGAGCTTCCTGATAGTCTTGACCATGTTTCGTCCACAAAACCTTTAATAGAAGCCAAAGATGTTTCAATGTGCTGGCAAAGATGTTTCAATGTGGAAAAGGGCCTGAGTCTAAACTAGGCCTCATTTCAATCTGATGCATCAGGTCTCTCTCTCTGTTTCTGTTTCTGTCTCTTTCTCTCTCCCTCCCTCCCTCCCTCCCAGACCGGCTTTGCTCTACTTTCCCGATGTGCCTGCGTGGCCGGCGCTTCGAACATGGATGGATGGATGGATAGATGGATGGATGGATAGATAGATAGAGATACAGAGAGACAGGTTGGTAGATAGGTAGATAGATAGGTAGGTAGGTATATTGGTTGGTAGGTAGGAAGGCAGGCAAGCAGGCAGAAAGACAGACAGACAGAACTTTTGGATGGATGGATGGATGGATGGATGGATGGATGGATGGATGGATGGATAGATAGGTTGGTTGGTAGGTAGGTAGATAGGTAGATAGATAGGTAGGTAGGTAGGTAGAAGAAAGGCAGACAGACAGACAGACAGACCTTTTGGATGGATGGACGGATGGATAGATGGATAAGATAGACAGACAGATTGATTCACCCCATTGACTGTTGCACCGGAGCGGTGCAAGGGCCTCAATGCGGTGAGCCTGCAGAGCCAACATGTCGAACGCAGCGGCAGCACGTTGCGAAAGTAGAGCAAAGCTGCCTGCCCTGGGCTTCCTCAACCTTGCCCTGCTCCAGGAAGGAGGGAGCAGCACCGCCCTGTATGACATGAGTGCCCCGGGTGGGGGGGCAGCTTGGGAGGCTGATCCCTGGCGGGAGGGGCAGCTTGTGAACTTGCTGTCAGGCACGGCAACTACAAAGAGGGGCGGGCTTGGCTGAGCGGGATACTGGATATTGGGCATGTGGTCAAAGCCCCCCTTCCTCTACCTCCCCCTAGGTAATCCACGGATGCCACTGACTGTTGCACCAGAGCGGTGCATCGGAGCTGCCGCATTTGAAGCGCCAGCTTGGGAGCAGTGCAACAGTCAATGGGGTCACCCTGCGGGGTCGGCACCTTGAACGCCCCCCTACCACCTCTTAGCGCCCCCCTGCTGGGCCCCTTTGTCTCTTAGCGCCCCCCTAAAGCATCCCCCCCCGGGGGCGGTACCACCCACTTTGGGAACCACTGTTCTAGTCCAACATACACACTCCTCACTCAAGCCGGAGACCCTATACCATTTCAGACAGGTGACTGTCCATTCTCTTCTTAAAAAACCTCCAGTGAGGAAGCATCTACGACTTCTAGAGGCAAGCTGTTCCACTGGTTAATTGTCTTTGCTGTTAAGACATTTAATAATTTAATTTAATTTAATTTAATTTAATTTAATTTAATTTAATTTAATTTAATTTAATTTAATTTAATTTAATTTAATTTAATTTAATTTAATTTAATTTAATTTAATTTAATTTAATTTAATTTAATTTAATTTAATTTAATTTAATTTAATTTAATTTAATTTAATTTAATTTAATTTAATTTAATTTAATTTAATTTAATTTAATTTAATTTAATTTAATTTAATTTAATTTTTAATTTAATTTAATTTAATTTTTAATTTAATTAATTTATTTAATTTTTTAATGATGTATGAAGGGACAGAGGGAGGTGGGGATGGATGGACGGGCAAAGGGATAGATAGCCAACCTTTCACAGATTGATGATTGATCGATTTATTTGGCTTGTTTGTTGCTCATCTCGCCCAGAGGTTACTATGGGTGGCTTACAAACATTAAAAGCCAATAAAGCATTTAAGCAACAAACAAAGATGAATGAATGGATGGATGGGGTGGTGGTGGTGGATGGACAGGTAGCCAAAGGAATAGCCAGCCAACTTTTCATGTATGTACTTACTTACTTGTCAACTCATAAAACATTTTCTATACATGTTTTATAGTTGTCAACAGAAAGAAGGGTGGGAGTTTCAAAGAGCAGGCAGCAGCGTGGAATCGAAAGTACAACCCATATTTTCTTCAGAGACTGATTAGATGACTGAAGCTTCTGCCATGCAAAAATCTAATTGGAGAGCATGATTGATGACTCTTGGCTATGGATGTGTTTTGTTGGAGAATTGAATTATGATACACCCGGGGGGGGGGGAAAGCAGGGTCAAAGGTGACAGTGAATTCTGTGTCTCAGATCCGGCTACGCCCAGGTCATGCTGACATGTTGATTTCTAGTAAATCCTTTGAAGTTTTGAGAGTGTGGCTCAAGACTCATGATTTAATTGGAGTAACTGCCGGAATCCTGACACTTACCTACTTATTTACTTATTTACTTACTTATTTGGCTTGTTTGTCACTCATCCTGCCCAGTAGTGACTCTGGTTGGCTTACAAACATTAAAAGCTGATAAAACACTGAAGCAATGAACAATCATTGTCATAGTAATAATTGGATTATCTGATTTTGTTGCTTTCTTTCCTCCATCGGCAGCTACCCAACGGGCAGTTCACAGAAGCAAAAGAATTCTTCGTGAAATACAAAAACTAGTAAGTACGTCCACCCGCTTTCCACTTTCAAACACACCCACTGCTTGGCCGTTTAATAGAAGGGATGAAATGCAGATCTCCATCTTTTGTTGTAGGGAAAGGATCCGTCTGTATCCCGAAACACTAATGGAATGCTTGGATTGACTCAGTTCAGGAAAAGAACAAAGTTCTGAAGTCAGATCTCTCTCAGGGTTGAACTGTGGGATCCTTCATGCTATTTTCTTGCAGTTGTTTCATTACCCAGCTAGGTAATATCAGTGTTGATGTTAGAGTACAGGCAATCCTCGAGTTACAACCACAATTGAGCCCCAAATTCACATTGCTAAATAAAACATTTGTTAAGTGAGTTTTGTCCCATTTTATGACCTTCCTTGCCACAGTTGTTTAGTGAATCACTTCTTCTTGGGCCATATCCATCATTGGACGTTGGCGAGCATGTTGGCGATCCTATTTTTATCAACAGCCACATGAAAAAGTGGCACTGAGTTTTGTCCAGACCAGTCCCTTACATTTTGAAGCCATGATGTTCTTCTGCCTGGACCTCATTTGCCTTCAAACTTTCCTTGGAGGATTAAACGAAGTATGCCGTATTTTTCCAGGTGTCACATCACATGTCCGAAATATTCTAATTTTCACTTTTGAATCACTGTAGTTGTTAAATTAGTAACATGGCTTCCCCATTGACATTGCTTGTCAGAAGGTTGCAAAAGGGGATCACAAGACCCCAGGACACTGCAACCGTCATAAATATGAACCCAGTGGCCAAACCTCTGAATTTTTATTATGTGACTCATAGGGATGCTGCAACAATCATAAGTGTGAAAAAAAATCACTTTTTTCAGAGACGTCATAACTTCGTAACTAAATGAACTGTTGTAAGTCGAGGACTACCTGTACCTACATAATTGATGACGTTACATAGTTGGGTAATGAAACGCCTGCAAGAAAACCACCAAGCTCAAAGAGCGCCAAGGATCCCACCTCTTCCCATTGATCCAGTGCTTTCTTCTGGATGCCCAGCATTTACAATACCCTTCTCTCCTTTTCTCCCCAACTCAGCTCTTACTTGCATTGTGAATGGGCCACCATTGCTCAACTGGAGAAGGACAAGAGGATCCACCAGAAACTCAAACGGTTTAAGGCCAAAATGGCTCAGATGAGGCACTTCTTCCATGAGGTACCCATGACGATAGAAACCTAAGTAGACTCTGGAGGCCAAATTGCTCAGCCAGCCAGTGGCTTGTTTAATCCCAGTTGCTGATACTCCTGTGGGAGTCAACACCGCCTCACGCTATCCTGTCTCTTTAGGATGAGGAGCCTTTCAACCCAGACTATGTGGAAGTTGACCGCATCCTGGATGAATCACACAGCATTGACAAGGACAACGGGGAGGTGTGTTGGTACTTTTCAGATCAATTGACAGGGGTGGAACATGCAAATGGCAGTAGCAGACTTATATGCCGCTTTACAGTGCTTTACAGCTCTCTCAAAGCGGTTTACAGAGTCTGTAATGCACCCAGCAATCTGGGTCCTCATTTTACCCACCTCAGAAGGATGGAAGGTTGAGTCAACCTTGAGCCGGTCAGGATCGGCCGGCTGATCTAGAGTTAGCCTGCAATACTGCATTTTCTTGTCTATGGTTACATGAGTCCAAATAGGATGGTTATATCAGCTTAAACCAAAAGGACTGAGTCTGCTCAAATTCAAGCTCCACCCCTTTGCTCTGGCCACTCTCCAGTTTTCGACTCAGTCTTAGCCAGGACTAGACATGTTTTGCAAGGCTCCGCTATAGTTTTAAGTGGAGCCTGATCATTAAAGGAAAAAAAGTTTTAAAAGGCAATTTTGAGGCTTGTAAACTGCTGGATTCAAGTGAGTGGGCTGATTTTGGCTCCCAGAGCTTCCAAATCGTGAGAAAGGCTTTAGGCACAGCATGTAGAGCCAGGACCACGTGGGATGGCTCCAGGCGATCGGCCTGATAAGGGCCACCAGCTGATTGGCGCAGCAGCGTGGCAGCAGCAGAAATCGCTTGCTGTTTCTCTTTCATTTTCCTGCTTTGCTGAAAGGATCGTCTTGGCTGCAAAACGCACAGCGCAGCAGCCTGCAGCAGCGGCTAGAAGACTGAAGAGCAGAAGCCACAGGAGAGCTTTGCAGAAGGATTGGAGAAAGCAAAGCAGCCGCTTGATCGGGCATCGGCCCAATCCCAGCTGGCAGGGATTACTCCCAGCTGAGGGCGCTACCGGCCTCGTTGCCAGTGCTGTGTTTCATTCCAGCACTGAGGAAATCGCGTGGGCGCCTTTCTGACCTGTTTGCAGGTCCAAAACCTGGTGTGTGACCGGCAGGCAGGGGTGGGTTTCTACCGGTTTTGTCCACCTCTGTAGAACCGGTAGCTCTGAAGAACAGCGGACATAGAACCGGTTCTATGTCTACTGATGTTTTTTCCCACCTGCCCACCCGGGCTCTGACCTGATCTTTATTTCCTGATTTTTCAACTTCAGCTGCCAAACGAGGAACAGCTGCAGTTAAAAAAAGCAGGAAAAGAGGGCTGTTTCAAAGGCTGCGTCTCTGCACACAGCATGCTGATGATGATTTTCAGGCATGCGGCTCACAGCGTGCAGGGAAGCTCGTAAATCCTAAACCAGTAGTTAACCCTGTCGTATGCCACCCCTGCCAGTAGGGTGTGGCTGCAGCCCATCAGTACCCTTCACAAGCTTGCTAAGCCGGCTTCCCAGGTAAAGTTATTAATTTGTTTCTGGTTCTGGCTTTTTTATTTCATTATTCCCTTGTGATTGGATTTATTAATACTACTCCCTCCTTCCAGCAGGTCCCCTCCCTTCCCTGTCTCTTTCTTGTGAATTAATTCATTCTCCAGGTGAGATGGCTGACAAAGAACAAGAAAAGGAGTCCAGCCCTTCCACTTCCAAAGGAAAATCCAGAGGCAGACAGAAGAAGAAGGCCCCTGAAGCCAGAGCTGAACCAGAGGTCCAGAAAGAACCAAAGGCTTCTGGAAAAAGGTTGGAGAAATGCCACCATGTGGCTGGGGGGAAGGGCAGGAGATCTCCCCCTCCTGATGATGGTTCAGATCAGTCTGCACAACCCCTAGTTTTACAACTGGAAGTAGGGCCTTCTACCTCTACTGGGCCCCCTCGCCCTGGTATTTGGTCCCCTGATAATTCTTCTGCAGTTGGGGATCCAACTCCTTTGGGAAACCTTGAGAGGGATAATAGGGAGCCTACAAATGTGGAGGAGCTGCTTCCTCCTCCCTCTAAAAGGGCCAGACCCGTTCCTGAACATTACAATTCTGAGGAAGAGGAAGAGGCTGTTCCAGCTCATTTGGAAGCCATTATTGCAAAGGCTATCAGAAGGGGAGTGGTTGAGGCTCTTCGAGCATCTAAAGGAAATATCTCTGAGGCCTCAGATCAATCAGAACCAGACCGGTCTTTTCATGCTAGAGAAACCTACTCTTTCAGGGACAGAGGTTCCCCAGTGCCTTCTTTACCCAGCATTTCTGGCAGAGCCCTTGAAGAAGAGAAAAAAGAATCTGATTTCTCAGAGGATGAGGATATGGCTCTTCAAAGACCTTCCTTTACTGGCATCTTTGATGCACAGAAGGTTAGGGCTTTATTATTCAAAGCCAAGAAAACTACAAAGTTGGGGCCTGGGGCTGATGTCGGTGAAACAGAGGATGATGGCACAGTGCCACCTGATCAACTTTTCGATGAACCAGCTGTAACCAGAAATGGTGCCTGTCCCTCGATTATTCCTCAATGTTATACAAAAACAGATGGAAGCCCCTGGTACTTCCTCATCGCTGTCGGCCAACAAGAGGTGTTTCTTCGCCCAAGCTTACCAGCTCCCTACAGGTACCTACAGTTGATGCACCGGTTGCGGCTATGATCTCTGCCTCATCCAATCCGGCAGATCCTGAAGAGGCACTAAAAGCTGAGGATAAGAGGATTGAGCAATCCCTCCAGTGCACTCACCTGGCAGCTGCTTGGGCAGTCAAGGCAGCATCGGCTGCCTCCTTTTTCATGAGATCCTCTCTATGGTGGCTTCGCCAATTGCAGGAATGTGTCCCTGCATCTGACGTGCGAATCCATCAGGAGATTCATAAGTTGGCCACAGCCTCAGAATTCACTGCAGACGCTACTTTGAATAGTGCCAGGTTTGCCTCCAAGGCCATCGCCACATCCATTGCTGCCCGTAAAAGGGGACAAGCTGTTTGGCAAGGTCCCAGAGCTGCACCTGGTTGAAAACCAGGGACAAGAAGAAGTATCTTCCTTCTCTAAATCAATGCTCCAGTTTCAGGGCTGCTCCTTATAACCGTAGATCCTCTTTCAGAGGAGAGGGCACTTCAGGGGCTCAAGGGTCCCAGAGGCAACCCTACAACTGGCAAGAACTCCCTCAGGACAGAGCAGCCTGTGACAGACTGCAATACTCAGGCAAGCAGCCCTTTCGTGGGGGAAGAAGTCGCTTCTTCAGACGCTCCCGATAAAGATAGCAGTAGTCCTCCCACTGGGGGCAGATTATCCCATTTTGCTGCCCAATGGGAAACTATCACATCCGACACTTGGGTGTTACAAACTGTTAGACAGGGTCTATCCCTCAAATTTCAATCTCCTCCCCCGAGATTTTTTGTACCTTGTTCAGTCTCCAGAATCCCATCTCGTAGATGGTTGGTGGAACAGGCAATTCAACACCTTTTAGACATCAGAGCCATATACAAAAGGTCCCCATTAACCAACAGGGCAAGGGATTTTATTCCCGTCTGTTTGTGGTACCTAAATCTTCTGGGGGATGGCAAGCCATCTTAGATCTTAAAAGGCTCAATAAATTTGTATTGTACAAGCGTTTCAGGATGCATTCACTACAGACTATCTTGGCCAGTGTCGGGGAGGGTGACTTCCTCACCTCTATAGATCTCACTGAAGCTTATCTTCATATCAGAATTTGCCATGCATATAGGCAATGCTTATGTTTCACTTACCAAGGCAAACATTTCCAACACAGGGCCATGCCCTTTAGCTTGTCCTCTGCACCCAGGGTTTTCACAAAAACCTTGGCAGCCCTGGCAGCCCGTTTGAGGAGTATCCCTATTAGGGTTCAGTGTTACTTAGATGACATTTTAATCCAGTCTTCTTCTAAAGGCCAAGCCCTAAGGGATCTACAGACTACCATTAACATGTTACAAGACCACAGGTTTTCCATAAATGAGAAGAAAAGCCATTTTTCTCCTACCACAAGTTTATTGCATTTGGGGGCTAACGTAGATACACTTTCTTACAAAGTTTTTCTCTCACAAGAGAGGATTGACAGTTTGCAGTCTATGATTGGGAAGATTGGGAAGGCTCGTTCTTCCTCCCTGGCTTCTCCATCCCAACTATTAGGGAAAATGATTTCCACCATCTGCATTGTGCCTTGGGCCAGGCTTCACTCCAGAAAGCTTCAATGAACCATTTCGCCACATCCACAGGCGGGCAGGAGTCATTCTGCTATTAGGGTCTCCGTACCTACATCAATCAAAAGGTCATTGTTGTGGTGGTCTTCTGCGGCCTTGCACGCTGGACAATCATTCAGAGAACCTTCCCGTATAGTCATCACCACAGATGCCAGTCTTTCCAGCTGGGGAGCCCATCTAGACTCGAACTTGGCACAGGGTCTGTGGTCCCCCTCAGAAAAAAGGAAGAGTAATTAATTGGTTAGAATTAAGAGCTGTTAGGTTTGCTTTCAAACAATCTAAGTCACACATTTTTCATTCTCATGTCCTTATCTTGACGGACAACACCACCGCCAAGGCACACATTAATAGACAGGGAGGTACCAGATCCCAAGCTCTTATATTAGAGGCTGAGTGTCTGGGACTTTGGGCAGAAAAGAATCTCCTTTCGCTTAGGGCGGAATACATCTCCCAGGGGGATAATACACAAGCAGATTGGCTAAGTAGAGCAAAAATTGACCCCTCAGAGTGGAGTATTCCCCCTCTTCTGTTTCAGGAGCTGGTTCAGATATTCGGACTTCCAGTGGTGGACCTGTTTGCCTCTCCGACCAATGCCCAACTTCCCAGATTCTTCACCAGGGTCACGCACCAGGGGGCAGAAGGGACCAACACCCTGAGGTGCCATTGGCCTCGAGGGCTGCTGTATGTCTTGCCTCCTCTTCCTGTTGTTACCAGTGGTGATTTGGAAAATTTTGGAGGAGGAGGTGGAAGTATTGTTAGTAGCTCCCTACTGGCCCAGACATCCTTGGTTCGTGTACCTGGTGAACGTTTTGTGCTCCACTCCTTGGAGGATCTCTCCTCTCAAAGTCTCCCTTCTCCAAGGAGAAGTCTCACACCCGGATCCTCAGTGGTTTCAGCTGACCACATGGCGGTTGAGCGGAGTGGTCTAATGAAGCAAAAGATTTCTGAGAAGGCCATCCAGACCATCTTAGAAGCCAGATGGCCTTCCACTAACAGAATTTATCAGGCCACTTGGAAAGTTTTCTGCCAGTGGTGTTTGAAATCCAGAATTTCCCCCTTTTGGCTTCTGTGGCCAATATTTTGGATTTTTTGCAGGAGGGTCTCAACAAGGGACTCTCTGCTAATACTTTGCGTAGACAGGTTGCAGCCCTTTCCTTGGTTTTGTTTTTGCACCAAAAAGGTTCCCTGTCTCTCAATCAGACCGTTCATAAATTTTTAAAAAGGGGGTCAAATTTAAGACTACTGGTGGTTCACAGATTTCCCACTTGGGATCTTCCCAAAGTTCTAAAAGCCTCAATGTCTCCACTTTTTGAATCACTTAAATCCATAACTTTGTATTTCCTCTCTCTCAAGTGGCTTTACTCATAGCCATCACCTCGGCTAGGAGGATCTCTGAGTTAGCCACTCTTTCTGTCAAGGAGGGCTTGTGTGTCTTCCATGCAGACAGAGTGATGTTGCGGTTAGATCCCTCCTTTATTCCTAAAATCAATTCCAGATTTCATAGAGCACAGGAACTACTTCTTCCCACTCTCTCGAGCGATCATGGCACACTCTGGATGTATGAAGGGCGGTGAAGACTTACATCCGGAGGACTCTGCTGTTCTGCAGGACGGAGGCTCTGTTCGTCTCATTTCAACCCGGTTCCTTGGGGTTGAAGGTGTCGCCAATGACGGTGGGCACATGGATTAGGGCCTGCATTGCTAAGGCTTATCACACTTCAGCTCTTCCGATTCCAAGAGGGCTGACAGCACATTCCACCAGAAGTGCAGCAACAACGGCGGCCTGGGCTACCCAAGCCCCCATTGAGGAGATTTGCAGAGCGGCCACCTGGTCTTCTCCATCTCCTTTTATCCGCCATTATCACATTGATGCCTTCGCTGCGGCAGATGCCGCTTTCGGCAGAAGAGTCCTGCAAAGTGTACATGAACACTGATGTAAGTAGGACCAGACTATTGCCCTCCCTGGAATTAGCAAGCTTGGGTATGTCCCATCCTATCTGGACTCACGTAAGCATAGACAGGAAAAGGAACATTGGCTTACCTGAATGTTCATTTTCTGTCTTGGTGGAGTGAGTCCAGCCCCACCCTGCTTCGTCTGGTCTGGGGTGGCTTAGGGGGGTGCATTAATGTGTGTCTGTTTATCTGCATTAGTTGAATCACGTCCTGTCTGCCTTGATGCTTCGTTGAAAGCTGGGGAGTGGCCCACAGCAAAGGGGCAGAGCTTGAATTTGAGCAGACTCAGTCCTATTAGTTTAAACTGATATAACCATCCTTTCTGGACTCACTCTACCAAGACAGAAAATGAACATTCAGGAAAGCCAGTGTTCCTTCTAACCACTGTACCACGGTTCTTAAATAAGATACTTAAATCCTGGCTGCCTGATGAGCAGGCAGTAGCTACCTAAGAACTTCAGAAGAACCATTCTGGATCTGACTGGTGGCTTTTCTGCTCTGGCATTCAGAGTCACACGGTGGCCAGCTGGATGCATTTGGAAAGTTTTTGAACCTAAAAACCAGAAGCTAAAGAGTCCCATTTCTGGCAATCACATATGCACTATTAAGATTCGAGAGGTAACAGATAGCCGGCTAATATTGGTAGCCATTGATAGCTGAAATCCAAGCACGATTTGCAACCCCTGAGCAGAGGGTCACTTGTGTGCAGTTTCCCAGGGCTTCCCCACCCCTCTGAGGTAGCCTATGCTTCTTTCTTTACCCTGCTGTCTCTGCTCAGGAACTAAAAATCCTACCTGCTGAAATCCAGATGGGATTTTCAGATCCTGAGCAAAGAGACACACGTGCTGAGCCCATGCAGGACCTCTCTCACCTGCATGAGACACCCCACACTTCTTATGTTACTGCACTAACTCTCTGCTCTCTGGAATTTGGCTCCCTCTCATCTTGGGGGGTGGGCTGGCATGGTGCAGTAATTAAGCCGAAATCTTCAGAATTTCAGCTCTTTCTGCACTCCCTTCATCTCCCTTCAGGAGTCAGCCAGTTCATCTCCCTTCAGGAGTCAGCCAGCCGGCCAGAAACAAGAGGGAGTTGTTTTTGCAGGCTGCAGCAGCTTCCAACCTTTCCTGCTGGCTTCCCCATTGACAACCTGCGGAAGCAAGCAGAGAAGATTGCAAATGGTGATTATATGATCGTAGGGCAGTTAGTAACTGTTCACTTAGTAATTTAGTAACTGTAGGGCGGTTAGTAAGTGTGAACAGTTGCCAAGCACACACATCATAATCATACGGCCCTATGGGTGGTAGTGCAACATTTTGCATCAGCCAGAAATGCTTTATGGCCCCTAAAACACTCTTTCCAAGGCTGTCGTAATTCCAGACCATCATTAAATGAATGTTCATAAGTTGACTACCTGCATTGAACTATACCACCAAACGTCTCTCATCTACAAGACTCAGGCATGTTTTCCTAGCAGGATAAGAATTCTGTTCCAGCACCTAAACATTGGAACCAGGTGGCTAAATTCCTGGTGACGTATTTTCTACCCTTGATGCTGTCCGTGTTTTCATTATATTTAATTTGCTTTGATCTTGGGGGTTTTGTTGCCTTTAAGATTGGACTTCCATGAGCTATTCCATTTGCGGTAGTTTGGGAGAAAAGCCATTTGAATAAATGAATAAACAATACTAACACTGTACTTGCTTCTTTCTCTCTTCCCTCTCTCCCCCCTCTCCCCCCTCTCTCCCCTTCTCTTCCCTCTCTCTTCCCTCTCTCCCCCCCCTCTGCCCTCTCTCCCTCTCTCTCTCTTCCCTCTCTCTTCCCTCTATCTCTTCCCTCTCTCTCCCCTCCCCTGCTTATCTCTCTTGCCTCCTCTCTCTTGCCTCTCTCTCTCCCCCCTCCCTCTCTCTCTTTCTCCCCCCCCCCTCAAACATTGTGCAGCCGGTGATCTATTATCTGGTAAAATGGTGTTCACTCCCTTATGAAGACAGCACGTGGGAACTGAAAGAAGACGTGGACGAAGGGAAGGTCCGAGAGTTCAAATGCATCCAGTCCAGGCACCCTGAGCTCAAACGGGTGGTGAGTGGCAACTTATTCCCTACACTCTAATGTCCTGGCCTTATCTGCCATGCTAACTTAGCCTTCTGGGTTTGTCCACTATTATTATGGAACCATGTCTGGGTTTGGATACCTACTGCTTCACATGTGCAGCCAGATTTCTGGCTCTCCTTGGTACTGAAAAACAACAACACCTTAACTGATCTCTGGTACCTTCTCATTATTGCAGGACAGAGAGGAAAGAAAAACAAAGTCCATTGCAGAAATAATAATCAATAGCTTTGGTTATTATTAGTAGTAGTATTCTCTCCAGGCTTTAAATGAATGGATTCTAGTCCCACCTTAACCAGAAAGCTGACTGTGTGATTTGGGCCAATCGCCAGGAGATTGTGAGTTCAATTCCTGCCCTAGGCATGAAAGCTGTCTGGGTGACTTTGGGCCAATCACCCGGAGACTCTGAGTTCTAGTCCCACCTTAAGTATGAAATCCAGCTGGGTGGTTTTCAGTCTTTCACTCTCGGAGATTAATCAATCTCCCAGTGTTTTGGGGAAAATAGAAGGAGGAAGGTGTATTGGATATGTTTGCAATCTTGAAGAGAGAGAGAAAGAGAAAGAAAAAGGGAGGGAGGGGAGGGAGAGGAGAAAGAAAAATGAAAGAGAAAGAAAAGAAGGAAGGAAAAAGGAGAGGGAGGGAGGAAAGGAAAAAGAAAAAAGATGAAAGATGAAAGAGAAAAAAGAGAAAGAGGAAGGAAAGAAGGAAGCAGAGGGAGGGGGAAAGACAAATGAGAGAAAGAAAGGAAGAAAAAAGAAAGAAAGAAAAAATCAGAGAAGTACAGAACTTGGCAGACAGCTCATATCATGATGCAAAGATCCCTATTTGGTTTGTCAAAGGTAAAACATCTTTGGTTCATACAGTAACATCAAAAGAACAGGTAGCATTGATATTACCAGCCTCTGATGGGAGACAAAACACGAAGGAAAAGAAACTTGCAGGGGCTGAATTTGTTTCATAGAGTAGCTTGCAGAAATACTGACTCAAATGAAAGGGTAATCTTAACCACAGAATCAGAAATACTCTTCTAGTGGCATTCAGCAAGTTCCACAAAACCTTTCCCTCCTTTGGCTCCTAATAGCAAACATTTATTCCTTAGGCTCGACCCCAGGCAGGTTCCTGGAAAAAGCTGGAACTTTCCCATGAATACAAGAACGGCAATCAGTTGCGTGAATATCAGCTGGAAGGTGTAAACTGGTTGCTTTTCAACTGGTACAATAGGTGAGGCTTTGGGCAGGAAAGCCCAGAGGAGAAATGCAGATTGGTTAGGAGATTTTGTTCTCAAGTGGAAAATCATGCTTTCCAATGACAGTTGTGAAGGCTGGGATTTCTACAGATGGCCAGGAGCCATGTGTTCTGACCTAGGTTTCACAAAATCACGAAGCAGACTCTTTATTAAGCTAATGTGAATTCATATCATTCACATCCAGCAAAGTCCTGGCAAACAGCCTTTCAAGGGTGAATTACAACCATAGACTTCATCAAGCTTGGAGAGCTGCCAGGCTGATAGCTTCCAAGTGCAACGCTGTACAAGAAAATACTTGGCAAGGAGTCTCTGAGAGTCACAAACAAATCTTCACACTAATTAAACGAACTAATTGTCTCCTGCAAACACCACTCCCCTTTCACTCCTCTTTATTCCCTAGGGGAGGGGCCACTCACCGTCCACCTGTGCCTTTACTCCCGAGTCGACCCTTGTTCCTTAAATGTTCCCTTCTGGCAGCTCTGTGCATGCGCACATCAGGAACAGGCTCCAGCTGTTCTTCTGCCCCACTGATCTCTGACTCCGAAGGCAGCTGATAACTGTTGTATGGCCCTGGCCCCATCTCTGCCTCAGACGCAGAGCCCTCATCAGAGCCTTCCCCAGACTCCAGGACTGGCCCATGTTCCTCCCCAACCTCCTCACTGTCCGCATCTGCTGCCAGCTCTACTGGCCGGCCATAACTTCATGGTGGTGCACTGGTTAGAATGCAGTATTGCAAGTTAACTCTGCCCACTGCCAGGAGTTCATTCCTAACTGGCCCAAGGTTGACTTAGCCTTCCATCCTTCCAAGATTGATAAAATGAGGACCCAGATTCTTGGGGGCAATAGGCTGATTCTGTAAACCACTTAGAGATGGCTGCAAAGCACTTTGAAGCGGTACATAAGTCTTAAGTGCTATTGCTATTGCTACCCACTCCAGTCCCATTATTTTGAGCAGTGTTTTTTCCAAAATCAACAGTAGAGAATTCTTAATCATACAAGCAGCACCATCTAACCCAGGGGTGTCAAACTCAAGGCCTGCGGGCCAGATCCAGCCCACAGGGTGCTTAGATCTGGCCAGCAGAGCCGCCCTGGAAACAGCAAAGGACCGGCCTGTGGTGCCTCTGCCAACAAAAACAGATCTTGGGAGGGCCACGTGAATGCTCGGGCCACCAGAGGCTCCCCCAACATGAGTGACGTTGAGCTGGCCACTCCCACCCTGGCCATGCCCCTGCCCCTCCTGAGGTCAAACACAACCCTGATGCAGCCCTCAATAAAAACGAGTTTGATACTCCTGATCTAACCTGTAGAAAAGTTGGCCAGTGGGATGGTTTTAAGAATACATTGGGCAAATTGGCTATAAAAATTGTGCTCAACGGTTCTGTAAAATGTCGTTATTTCTAGCCTCTACTTCAGGCCCAGATGTTTTACCACATCTGGTCTTTTGGCTGTCCCTATCCGGCCTGCATGAATTGCTTTTATTTTAAAGGCAACTGCTTTTTTTTCCAATTTACATATGTGCGTGTGTGCATGCTAGACCCTATTGGTTCAGTCCTCCACAATAGTCCCGGTGTCTCATGTAGCCCCTGGGGAATATGAATTGCCCACCCCTAGTCTACATGGTGCTACCCTCTCCGTTGTCTGTGGAGATTCTCAATCATCCAGATCCTGGTTATGTCAAAGGTGCTTTTTCAAAAGTCAACTGGACTTGTTTTTTCTTGAGGAAGAAGAAGAAAACATTTTGCTTCTCATCCAAGAAGCTTAATCTGTTGTATCTATGGAGATTCTCAGTCATCCAGGTCATGGTTGTCCCAAAGGTGCTTTTTTTCAAGAGGCAATTGGACTGTGTTAAGCCTGGGTTCCCCAACCAGGGTTAAGGAGACAAGCTAAACAGAATGTGCAGCGTTAGTCAGATAGGCACACAGATAAATGAGTGAGCTAAGCTTGTATGTTTATTAACATACAGTAAAAATAACAGATACGCTTGTGCTATCAAAAATATAGTTTATTCCATTATGAGTTCATAGCATAGTCAAAATAACAGTCCAATGGTCATGTATCATTTAGTCAGTCCATTCAGGGATATTCAGTTAGCAAAGTCCGTTTAGAATATCCTATGTCAGTTCACTTACAAATCAGTCCTTTAACTCTCTCCCGTTCCAGTAGGGAAATACGCAGTCTTCATCCAGTAATTAGGGATCATCAAGTCAGAGAGAGCAAGCTGCAGTGCCTTGCTTCTTTTATGGTGCTTTTTACAACCACTCCCTTAATTACAGTCCTACAGTTAAAGTTGCAGACACTTTAACTAATAAATCATGATAACATATTTATTATTTTACCTAAACCAGTTAGGGTAAACAATGTTATCCCTAACAGACTTTCTGGGTTTTTTGGGGGGGTTGGGGTGGGGGGAGACGTTTCACTTCATATCCAAGAAGCTTCTTCAGCTCTCGGCTTCTTGGATGAGAAGCAGAATGTCTTCAAAGAAAAACCAGAAACTCCAGTTGCCTCTTGAAAAAAAGCACCTTTGGGACTTCATGTTGTGTGTTAAAGCTTCTTGGATGAGAAACAAAACATTTTCTCCTTTTTAAAAAAAGCACCTTTGAGACTAAAAGAGTCCAAGGAGATTTGAGATTTTGGCGGACATCACTATACTTGCTGCTTTTTCACTCTCTTGAGGGCTAGATGAGAAGAAAAATTTTTGGGGGTGGAGAATTACCTTTAAAGGATCTGTGTTTTGTGTAGTAATAAAAATAGAACAGTGCGGTTACCTGCAAGTGAGGAAGACAATCTGCTATCTTCAGATATTGCGTATGACAAACTCCGCAAGTTTCAAGCAGTATGGTCAGGAATTATGATAGGCCTGATTTAAAATTTCTGTTTGGAAATAAGTCCCATAGAATTCAGTGACAGTTGCTTCCTCTTTATCATCCCATCAGTGCTTTTCAAAAGGCAAACTGGATTTTCTTGGTCTTTTTTTTGTTCCTTGAAGACGTCTCACTTCTCACCCAAGAAACTTCTTCCATTCTTTAAAGCTGAAGAACCGAAGAAGCTTCTTGAATGAGAAGCAAAATGTTTTCAAGAGAAGAAAAAAACACACCTTTTGAATATTATATGATATGGGATTTATTTTATCAATGATTGGAAAACAAATATGGAAGTTAGAAATTAAATAAGACTAGCACAAAATAGTAAACGTAAGAATTAAAAATGTTAAGATGGGGAATGTTATAAGAATTACGACATATGATGCAGATTAGTATTAAGTAAGAACAGAGTATTAAAGCTAAGCAATGAATATGTATAAACTATAATGGTTATTCCACAAGATATTTATACCCAGATGACACACTGTTCAAATGAAAGATAGAATGTTTGTATAAATAAAATTAAAAAATATTAAAAATGGAAAAGAAAAGCACCTTTGGGGCAACCATGATCTGATTTGAGAATCTCCATAGATATTCCTCCTTATTCTATCTTTCGGGGTGCAGCCTGAGTCATTCCATAGTGAATTGACTTGAGCGTACAAGGATTTGGTGCAAACATATGTCTCTACCCACTTCCAACCGTATCTCCCCCCCCCCCCCAGGCAAAATTGCATTCTGGCTGACGAAATGGGGTTGGGTAAAACCATCCAATCCATCACCTTCTTGGAGGAAATGTATAATGTGGGAATCCAGGGGCCCTTTCTGGTCATCGCCCCTTTGTCCACCATCACCAACTGGGAGCGGGAATTCAACACCTGGACCGAGATGAACACCATCATATACCATGGCAGCCTGGCATCCCGCCAGATGATTCAACAATACGAGATGTACTGTAAGGACTCCCGGGTAGGTAAATGGGGAGAGACTTTTTTGTGGGGGAGGGGGTGAACCATAAAGGAGCACAGAGGGCTTTTGGTTGAGATGGGAGGGGGAGACCAGAACATTTAGGTAGTCCTCAACATGCAACAGTTCATTTAGTGACAGTTTGAAGTTACAACGGTGCTGAAAAAAAGCAACTTGGGACCATTTTTCACAGTTACAACCTTTCCAACATCCCCCACATGATCAAAATTCAGACGCTTGGCAATTGCTTCAGCTTTATGATGGTCGCAGTGTCCCAGGGTTCACGTGATCCCCTTTTTTGCAACCTTCTGACAAGCAGAGCCCATGGGGAAGCCAAATTTCGCCTAACCGGGTTACTAACTGATCCACGACAGTGATTCACTTCACAAACAGGGCAAAACTCGCTTAACCGATGTCCTACTTCGCAACACAAATTCTGACCTTTGTTGTGGTCGAACATCGAGATGTTCAGGTAGTTCTCGATGTATGGCCAAATTTGAGAGCAGAATTTCTGCCATCAAGTGAGTTGGTTGATAAGCGAGCCGTGCCCAGTTTTATGACCTTTGTTTTTTGGCTTGTTTTTTGCCATGGTTGTTAAGCAAATCACTGCAGTTGTTAAGGGAATTGTGCAGTCATTAAGTGAGTCCGGCTTCCCCATTGTCTTTGCTTGATGGAAACCAGCTGAGAAGGTCACAAACAGTGATCACATGATCCTGGGAACACCACAGCTGTTGTCAATGCATGTCCATTCCCAAGCACCCCAATTTTGATCACCTGACCATGGGGACACTGAGTGGTTTTGTAAGCATGAGGACGGGTGGCAAGTTGCTTTTTTCTGTGCCATTGTAACTGAATGGTCACTGAACAAATGGTCATATAAGTTAAGGATTACCAGTAGTGATGAAAAAATGGACTCAGGCAAATAGGTTGTATTTTTGTTCTTCCCACCTGTTTCTGGGAAAATGCCTGAGGTAAATTTCAGGGCATACGGAAATTCTCCATTTCCTCTAGAAAGCAATAGAGCAATTATGGTTAAGAGGAGAGATTTTGTTGAAGGCTGTTTTTTTTGTTTTTGATCTTCATAAGGTTTTATTTTTTGTTATATAAAATACAAAGAAAAGAAGAAAAAATAGGAAATTAAGGGAAGGAAAGAGATCGGGGAAAAGGAGTGTGAAATACAAGGGGAAGAGAAAAAGAAAAAGGGGCATTGACTTCCAACACACACACACACTCTGTCTGCCTGTCTGTCTGTCTCACACACACACACACACACACACACATATAACTAGCCATTTATTTTTTTAAAAAATAATTTTATTTATTTTCTACAAACAAACAAGACAAACAAAACATTAAAACATCAACTCTCATATGTACATCCAGTGTGTCAGTTGGTTCATCAGTTTTGCGCATTCATTTTGTAGTCTCAATTACAATTATGTTACATAGCAACTCATATTGTCAATCCAAACATATATATCCTAATATCGCTAAAAAAGAGAAATTTTTGACTATACTTTTAATCATTTATGCTTTATGAGATAACTATATTTTAAACAGTTTATTCTATAACAAATCATATAATCATACCAAATCAATCCTAAAAACACTTTGCAAATATAGTGTCAAACAACAAAGGCAAGAAAAACAAAATAAAGATATTCCTTACTGTCTAGCATTCTAAATATTCTATTATTGTATTTTATCATCTAGCCATTGATAAAAAAGATCCCATATTTCATAAAATTGTTTATCCTCGTGCTCTCTAATTTCAAATGTCAATCTACTCATCTCAGCACATTCCAATATTTTCTTAATAATTTCTTCCTGTAATGGTATTTTCTCATTCTTCCAATTTTTAGCAAATACAATCCTAGCCGCTGTTAATACATTTACAATCAGGTATTTCAAATCTTTACGATATGTATCAGGTAAAATTCCCAATAAGAAGATCTCTGGTTTCAAGTCTATGTGTTTCTTTGTCATTTTTTCCAACCACATGCGAATTTTAATCCAATATTTTCTGGCATCCTCACAAGTCCACCACATATGGTAATAAGAGCCAGGTATCTGATGACATTTCCAGCATTTTTCAGATTTGTTCTTAAACATTCTTGCTATTCTTGTCGGAGGAAAGTGCCACCTGTAAAACATCTTATACAAGTTTTCTTAATATGCTGTTGACATTGTCATTTTATAATTTTGAGACCACAATTTTTGCCATTTCTCTAAATCAATCCCATATCCAAAATTCTTCCTCCAAACAATCAAAGTTTCTTTAACTTGTTCTTCCTCTAATTTAATTCCCAGTAAATAACCATATAATTTTTTAATCGCCTTCTCATCAGTACCCATCAAGATCTTATCTAAATCAGTCTGTTTATCATAGAATCCCTCCATTTTAAAATCTTCATCACACCTTGAATGTATTTGCGCATATGAAAACCAATTCATCCTTATACCTTGTTCCTCTAAATTTTGGATCGATTTAAATCCACCCTTTTCATCCAACAGTTCCCCATATCTAACTGTTTGTTCCTTATAGATTATAGGATAGGAAAATGCTTCAATAGTCGATAACCAAACTGGAATTTTCAAATAACATTGTTTTTTTATCTTCTCCCAATTTAACCACAAAGACCCCCGTATATAATGTCTTCTAAAATAACCCTGTGTTTTAGTTCCCTTATACCATAAAAAAGCATGCCAGCCCAACAGCAAATCATGCCCTTCTAATGTCAACAATCTATGCTTTCTTAATGTTATCCATTCTTTGACCCACATCAAACTTGCAGCTTGATAATACAATTCCCAATTGGGCAGGCCAAAACCTCCTCTAATTCTAGCGTCTTGCAAAAGCTTTAGCTTTATTCTCACTTTTTTACCTTGCCATATAAACTTCAACATGATTTTATTTAAATCTTCAAAATAGTCTTTTCCAAGCCTAATTGGTATTGTTTGAAACAGAAATAGAATTCTGGGTAAAATATTCATCTTAATTGTTGAAATTCTCCCTATTAATGACAATTGCAAGTTTTCCCATTTCTTCAAGTCTGTAGCTATCTGTTGTTTGAGTTTAATATAATTATTCTCTTTTAATGTGCTACATCTTGCTGTCAAATATATCCCCAGATACTTAACCTTATTTGTCACTTGGATTTTTAAAAGGTCTGCCAGTTCTTCTCTTTGTCTCAGTAACATATTCTTTGTCAAAATCTTTGTTTTATCTTTATTTATTTTCAAACCAGCCATCTCACCATATGTCTCTATCTTTTCCAATAACTTTGGAGCTGTTTCTAGCGGGTCTTCTAGAATAAAAGCTAAGTCATCAGCAAAAGCTTGTAGTTTGAATTCTTCCTTTTTAATTTTCATTCCTTTTATACTTTTTTTTTTTTAAAGTTTTTATTAATTTTCTACAAACAAACAAGACAGACAAAACATAAAAACATCAACTCTTATATATACATCCAGTGTGTCAGTTGGTTCATCATTTTTGTGCATTCATTCTGTAGTCTCAATTACAATTATGTTACATAACAACTCATATTGTCAGTCCAAACTTATATATCCTAATATCACTAAAAAAAGAAGATTTTGACTATATTTTTAATCATTCATGCTTAATGAGCTAACAATACTTTAAACCAGTTTACTCTATAACAAATCATCTGATCATATCAAATCAATCCTAAGAAATCCTTTATAAATATAATAGCAAATAGCAAAATAATAGCAAAATGAAGATATTCCTTACTATCTAGCATTCTGAATATTCTATTGTCGTGTTTTATCATCTAACCATTTTTAAAAAAGATCCCAAATTTCGTAAAATTGTTTATCCTCTTGCTCTCTAATTTCAAATGTCAATCTGCTCATCTCAGCACATTCCAATATTTTCTTAATAATTTCTTCCTGTAATGGTATTTTCTCATTCTTCCAATTTTTAGCAAATACAATCCTGGCCGCTGTTAATACATTTACAATCAGGTATTTCAAATCTTTACTATATATATCAGGTAAAATTCCCAATAAGAAGATCTCTGGTTTCAAATCTATATGTTTCTTTGTCATTTTTTCCAACCACATGCGAATTATAGTCCAATATTTTCTAGCATCCTCACAAGTCCACCCCATATGGTAATACGAGCCGGGTATCTGATGACATTTCCAGCATTTTTCAGATTTGTTCTTAAACATTCTTGCTATTCTTGTCGGAGGAAAATGCCACCTGTAAAACATCTTATACAAGTTTTCTTTATATGCTGTTGACATTGTCATTTTATAATTTTGAGACCACAATTTCTGCCATTTCTCTAAATCAATCCCATATCCAAAATTCTTCCCCCAAACAATCATAGTTTCTTTGACTTGTTCTTCCTCTAATTTCATTCCCAGTAAATAACCATATAATTTTTTAATCACCTTCTCATCAGTACCCATCAAGATCTTATCTAAATCAGTCTGTTTATCATAAAATCCCTCCATTTTAGAATCTTCATCATACCTTGAGTGTATTTGTGCATATGAAAACCAATTCATCCTTATACCTTGTTCTTCTAAGTTTTGGATCGATTTAAGTTCACCCTTTTCATCCAAAAGTTCCCCATATCTAACTGTTTGTTCCTTCTTGTAAATTATAGGATAGGAAAATGCTTCAATGGTAGATAACCAGACTGGAATTTTCAAATAACATTGTCTTTTTATCTTCTCCCAATTTAACCACAAAGACTCCCGTACATAATGTCTTCTAAAATAACCCTGTGTTTTAGTTCCCTTATACCATAGAAAAGCATGCCAACCCAACAGCAAGTCATGTCCTTCTAATGTCAACAACCTATGTTTCCTTAATGTTATCCATTCTTTGACCCACATCAAACTTGCAGCTTGATAATACAATTCCCAATTAGGCAGACCAAAACCTCCTCTAATTCTAGCATCTTGCAAAAGCTTTAGCTTTATTCTCGCTTTTTTACCTTGCCATATAAACTTCAACATCATTTTATTTCAATCTTCAAAATAGTCTTTTCCAAGCCTAATTGGTATTGTTTGAAACAAAAATAAAATTCTAGGTAAAATATTCATCTTAATTGTTGAAATTCTCCCTATTAATGACAATTGCAAGTTTTCCCATTTCTTCAAATCTGTAGTTATCTGTTGTTTAAGTTTAATATAATTATTCTCCTTTAATGTGCTACATCTTGTTGTCAAATATATCCCCAAATACTTAATCTTATTTGTAACTTGAATTTTCAAAAGATCTGCCAATTCTTCTCTCTGTCTCAATAACATATTCTTTGTCAAAATCTTTGTTTTATCTTTATTTATTTTCAAACCAGCCACCTCTCCATATGACTCTATCCTTTCCAGTAACTTTGGAGCTGTTTCAATCGGATCTTCCAAAATAAAAGCTAAATCATCAGCAAAAGCTTGTAGCTTAAATTCTTCCTTCTTAATTTTCATTCCTTTTATGCTTTTATCATCCCTAATATTTCTATTCAACACTTCCAAGGTCAACACAAATAGCAAAGGAGATAGGGGGCATCCTTGTCTTGTGCCTTTCCTTATATTAATAAAATCTGTAAGTTCCCCCTCCATCATTACCCTTGCTGTCTGTTTATTATATATAGCTTCTATTGCTTGAATAAATTTTTTAGCAAAACCCATCTGCTCCAATAATAATAACATAAATCTCCAATTCACATTGTCAAATGCTTTTTGAGCATCTAGGAATATCAAAGCCATTTGCTTTTCAGGATGAGCCTCATAATATTCCAAAGTGTCCAAAATTACTCTCATATTGTCTCTAATTTGTCTCTTTGGCAGAAATCCATTTTGATCTGAGTGAATAAAATTATTTAAATATTTTTTAAGTCTTTCTGCTAAGATTGAAGCAAAGATTTTATAGTCTGCATTCAATAAAGAAATAGGTCTATAATTCTTAATTTGCGATGGGTCAGTCTCTTCCTTTGGTATAAGTGTAATATAAGCCTCTGACCATGTTTTAGGTATCATCTTTTTTAACATAACTTCATTCATAACTTCTAACAATGGGATGCTCAATAATTCTTGAAATGTTTTATAAAATTCTACTGGAAGCCCATCCGGGCCCGGAGCTTTCCCATTATTTTGTCTCTTGAATGCTTCATTTAGTTCCATCATTGTTATATTGCTTTCTAGCATTTCTTCAGTCTCTTTAGGTATCTTTGGTAAATTAGCTTCCTGTAAATACTGTTTGACTTTTTCTTCATCAATATTCTCTTGTTTATATAGTTGCCCATAAAAATCTCGAATAATTTCTTTTTTCTCCTTATTACCATAACAAACTTGGCCTTGTTCATCTATTAACTTCAATATTTTTCTTGATTCCTTCTCTTTTCTCAATTTATATGCTAGCCATCTACCTGGTTTATTTGCATCTTCAAAATAATTCTGTTTAGAGTTTCTAATTTTCTGTGCCAGTTCTTCTTTCTCTATTAATTCCATTTTATGTTTGATTACATCCAGCTTCAATTTAATATCCTTTTTCTGTGGCATTTTCTGTAATTCTTTTTCAAGAGTTTTATACTCATTTTCCAAGGCCTTAGAAGCTTGCCTTTTCCTAATATTCTTTTTTCTTGTATAATCTATTATCAAACCTCTAGCGTATGCCTTCATAGTGTCCCACACATTTTGCGTTGAAGTATCTTCTTTTTTATTTTCTCTGAAGAAAAAAGCCAATTCCTTCTCCATCCATTGTGTAAAATCTTTCTCCTTTAAAATAGTATTATTTAATGTCCATCTCGATCTTTTTTTTTGTCCCTTCCATTTAATTGTCATTGGGCTATGATCTGCCCAGGTACTTGTTTCAATGCTTGTTTCTTTAATATTAGATATTAGTTCTGTTGAGATCCAAATCATATCTAATCTGGACCATGATAAATGTCTATTTGAATAAAAAGTATATTGTTTAGCTTTAGCGTTTCTTTCTCTCCAAATATCTTTTAAAGTTAATTCATCTGTCATTTTAAAAAAGGACCTTGGGAGAGCCTTTCTATTTTGCTTTATTGTTGTTGCTATATAGTCCAGTTTATTGTCCACAATTCCATTAAAATCTCCCATCATAATTATATTAACATAGTCCAGTCCAATTATTTTCATGTGCAGCTTTTTATAAAATTCTTCTTGTTTATCATTCGGAGCATAAATTGCAATCAAGAGTATTTTTATATTATTGTCCATTATTTCTACCATTAATACTCTTCCATCTTCATCCGTGTAAATCAATTTTGCTGGAATAGCCTCTTTAATGTATAAAACCACACCTCTTTTCTTACATTGAGTCAAAGAGGTAAATATTTTCCCTAATTTTGGTTGTAATAACAATTGTTCATGTTGTTTTTTAATGTGAACTTCTTGTAAACAAATTATATCAAATTTTAATTTCTCTAGTTTATGAAAAGTTTTCCTTCTTTTAACTGCTGAATTAAGTCCGTTTATATTCATTGTAATCAGTTTTTTTTCCTCCATGATTATGCTTTATATTTAGGTCTAACAGCTCTCGTGGATCTCACTTCACGCTGTTCTTTGTTATCAATCTGTCCCCCTATTGCTCCTTTCTCTTTTTCAGTCTCCAGTTGTTCATCTTGAAACTCAATTAATGAACCCTCTTTCTCTGCTTCCTCTCTTCTTCCTCCGAAAAATTCTGCATGAAAAAGTTCTGCTTTCTCAATTGAGTCAATTCTATGTCTCTGCTCTTGCCACGTAAACATTAATCCTTCTGGAATCAGCCATCTATAATTCACTTCGTTTTCCAATAGTATTTTGGTCAGAAATCGATATTCTCTTCTCATCTCTCTCACTCTTCTAGGTATTTGTTTTAAAACCACAACCTCGTTATCCTTGTATTTCAGTATTTTCTCTCTTGCTACTTGTAATATTTGCGTTTTAATGGATTTTTTGGTAAATCTAATATGGACTTCCCTGGGTAATTTATTTCTCATCGCATATCTTGTATAGACTCGGTATATCTCATCTATTCCATCCATTATCTTTTCCTCTGTAATTTCCAAAGCCTCTGCCAAAATTTCTATCATTACTGCTGCCAAATTTTCTCCTTTTTCCTCCTCTATATTTTGAAATCTGAGGTAAAATTCTGACCTTTCCATCTCCCACCTCAACATCCCACCTTTTTCTTGTTCAACCACTGTTAATCTGCTGTCAATATTTCCAATCTTCTTCTCTCTTTGTTTTCCTTCTTCCTCAATTTTTTGGAATCTCTCCTCATACTTCACCATCATTTGTTTAATATTTTCAACTTTTTCATCAGTCTTCTCTATTCTTTGTTCAATATTTTCTGTTCTTTGTTCAATATTTCCTGTTCTTTGTTCAATGATATCTGATTTTGTCTTGAGTTCTTGGATTCCTTGCATAATCATCTGTAACTGTAAAGTTATTTTTTCTTGTTCCTTATCTTGCTTCAACATTGTCTAAATTAAACGTTGTCCTCCAGCTGGTGGGGAAGCAGAGGTAGAAGCAGAAATGCCAGATGGTATTGGTTTCTTGCTCATTTCAATATTTCCAAAACTTCAAGTTCTTCTTAACTTTTAATCCAACTGGTAGAGCAGCCAATTATAATCCAAAATGGAGAACTCCAATAGTAAAAAACACGAGACCAAAGAAGAAACAAAAAAAAAAAAGGAAGAAGAAAGATCTTCAGGTTCTTCTAGACCCTAATCCAATTACGAGATAGTCCACCATAAAAAAGGAAAAAATAGAAAGGAAAAAACAAACAAATCCAAAAATAATAATATTGATTAAGAGCAAAGAAAAAGGAAAAAGCAAAAAGAGAAAAAAGAAAAACAAAAAACAAAAAGTTCCTTCAGATTCTTCACACCTTAATCCAATTAAAAAATCTCAATAATCCAAAAAAAAAAAAAAAAAAAAATTCAACCACAACAACAAAATAGTCCAAAAAGATAAATATGAAAAGCAAAAAAGTCCCAATAGAAAGGAAAAGAAAAATAAAGAAGAAAAGAGAAAAAACTCTGAGGCTTTCCCTTTAAAGTAAAAGGCAAAAATAAAAATATTACTAAAATTAAGATTTAGAAAAAGGCTGGCGAATGGGGTATATATAAGAAGACACACTGCACTTTGTTATTTATCCAAGGCTCTTGTTATGACTCTCTTCTCCAGCAGCTTCAAAGCCAAACCTCAAGTGTTGATAACAGTCCAGGAAAGCACCTGCAATAATATTTTACTGTGCTCTCCCTCTATCTTATCAGGTTAAAAAGTCCTTGAGATGAGGTCTTTTTGCAATTCTCTCCAATTCAAATAAAGATACTTTCAAGCCTCTAGTTGGCAGTGTTACAAAGTTTCTTAATGCTCTTTCTCCCCCCCCCCGCCAGAGAAAAGGAATAATATATGCAGAAACAAAAGGAAAAAATAGCCAAAGGGAGCCTCTATCCTAAAAAAAGTTAAAAAATCAAAGGAAGCATAAAACTATATATAAAAGAAAATTCAATCCAGTTATCTACAAAGTCACAGTAAAATCTTTCCCAAAAAGTATAAAGAAAAGAAAAAAAAAAAACCAAGCCTCAATTTGACACCACTTTAAAAAAACGCCGCTCAAAACAATTTCAGTCAAAAAAAAAATCTCACAGCTTTCTTCTTTATATCGAATGAACTTTCCAACCTTAGCGAATTTACAGCACAAAAGAGTTTTTCTCACCCAGCCGACACACTTCACTTCAATCACTTTCCTTCCGGAGCTGTCCCGACTTCAGCAGCTATGGAGGCTGCCTCTCCGCCGCTAGCAAAAGGGCTTCTTCCGGATCTAACCAGAGATTTTGCGATATCTCTGGGATCCTGGAACAATGCCCTTCACGATCACCGTCTCTACGGGACGGTTTAGGTCCGTTAGGACCGACCAGGGGTGAAAATATCGGCTGCGATCTCAGAGCCCTGAGATCGCAGCTGTATCGCCGGAACGAAGCTCCGCCTTCTCCCATTCCTTTTATACTTTTATCATCCCTAATATTTCTATTCACTTCCAAAGTCAACACAAATAGCAAAGGAGATAGGGGACACCCTTGTCTTGTGCCTTTTCTTATATTAATAAAATCTGTAAGTTCTCCCTCCATCATTACCTTTGCTGTCTGTTTATTACATATGGCTTCTATCGCTTGAATAAATTTTCTGGCAAAACCCATCTGTTCCAATAATAATAACATAAATCTCCAGTTCACGTTGTCAAATGCCTTTTGAGCATCTAGGAATATCAAAGCCATTTGCTTTTCAGGATGAGCCTCATAGTATTCCAAAGTATCCAAAATTACTCTCATGTTGTCTCTGATTTGTCTCTTTGGCAGAAATCCATTTTGATCTGGGTGGATAAAATTATTTAAATATTTTTTAAGTCTTTCTGCTAAAATTGAAGCAAAGATTTTATAGTCTGCATTTAATAAAGAAACAGGTCTATAATTCTTAATTTGCAGTGGGTCAGCCTCTTCTTTTAGAATAAGTGTAATGTAAGTCTCTGACCATGTTTTGGGTATCATCTTCTTTGACATAGCTTCATTCATAACTTCTAACAATGGAATGCTCAATGATTCTTGAAATGTTTTATAGAATTCTGCCGGAAGCCCATCTGGACCTGGTGCTTTCCCATTATTTTGTTTCTTAAGTGCTTCATTTAATTCCATCATTGTTATATTGCTTTCTAGCATTTCTTCAGTCTCTTTGGGTATCTTTGGTAAGTTGGCATTCTGTAAATACTGTTTGACTTTTTCCTCATCAGTATTCTCTTGTTTATATAGTTGCCCATAAAAATCTCGAATAATTTCCTTTTTCTCCTTATTACCATAACAAACTTGGCCTTGATCATCTTTTAGCTTCAGTATTTTTCTTGATTCCTTCTCCTTTCTCAATTTATATGCTAGCCATTTGTCTGGTTTATTTACATCTTCAAAATAATTCTGTTTAGAATTTCTAATTTTCTGTGCCAGTTCCTCTTTCTCTATTAATTCCATTTTATGTTTAATTACATCCAGCTTCAATTTAATATCTTTTTTCTGTGGCATTTTCTGTAATTCTTTTTCAATTCTTTTATACTCATCTTCCAAGGCCTTAGAAGCTTGCCTTTTCCTAATATTCTTTTTTCTTGTATAAACTATTATCAAACCTCTAGCATATGCCTTCATTGTATCCCAAACATTTTGCGTTGAAGTATCTTCTTTTTTATTTTCTCAAAAGAAAAAAGCCAGTTCCTTCTCCATCCGTTGTATAAAGTCTTTTTCCTTTAAGATAGTATTATTTAATGTCCATCTCGATCTTTTTTTTTGTCCCTTCCATTTAATTGTCATTGGGCTATGATCTGCCCAAGTACTTGTTTCAATATTTGTTTCTTGAATATTGGATATTAATTCTGTTGAGATCCAAATCATATCTAATCTGGACCATGATAAATGTCTATTTGAATAAAAAGTATATTGTTTAGCTTTAACATTTCTTTCTCTCCAAATATCTTTTAAAGTTAGTTCGTCTGTCATTTTAGAAAAAGATTTAGGGAGAGCCTTTCTATTTTGCTTTGTCGTTGTTGCTATGTAGTCCAATTTATTGTCCACAATTCCATTAAAGTCTCCCATCATAATTATATTAACATAGTCCAGTCCAATTATTTTCATGTGTGGCTTTTTATAAAACTCTTCTTGTTTGTCATTTGGAGCATAAATTGCAATCAAGAGTATTTTTATATCATTGTCCATTATTTCCACCATTAATACTCTTCCGTCTTCATCCGTGTAGATCAGTTTTGCTGGGATAGCCTCTTTAATGTGTAGAACCACTCCTCTTTTCTTACATTGAGTCAAAGAAGTAAATATTTTCCCCAATTTTGGCTGTACTAACAATTGTTCATGTTGCTTTTTAATATGAGCTTCTTGTAAACAAATTACATCGAATTTTAATTTCTCTAATTTTTGAAAAGTTTTCCTTCTTTTAACAGCTGAATTGAGTCCATTTATATTCATTGTAATCAGTTTTTTTTCTTCCATGATTATGCTTTATATTTAGGTCTAACAGCTCTCGTAGATCTCACTTCACGCCGTTCTTTACTATCCACCTGTCCACCTACTGCTCTTTTCTCTTTTTCAGTCTCCAGTTGTTCCTCTTGAAACTTAATGAATGAGACCTCTTTCTCTGCCTCCTCTCTTCTTCTTCCAAAAAATTCTGCATGGAAAAGTTCTGCTTTCTCAGTTGAATCAATTCTATGTCTCTGCTCTTGCCATGTAAACATTAATCCTTCTGGAATCAGCCATCTATAATTCACTCCATTTTCCAGTAGCATTTTGGTCAGAAATCGATATTCTCTTCTCATCTCTCTCACTTTTCTGGGTATTTTTTTAAAAACCACAATCTCTTTGCCTTTGTATTTCAATGTTTTCTCTCTTACCACTTGTAGTATTTGTGTTTTAATGGATTTTTTGGTAAATCTAATATGGGCTTCCTTTGGTTATTTATTTCTCATCGCATATCTTGTATAAACTCGATATACCTCATCTACTCCATCCATCATCTTTTCCTCTGTAGTTTCCAAAGCATCTGCCAAAATTTCTATCATTATCGCAGCCAAATTTTCTCCTTTTTCCTCTTCTATATTTTGAAATCTGAGATAAAATTCTGACCTTTCCATCTCCCACCTCAACATCCCACTTTTTTCTTGTTCAACCACTGTTAATCTACTGTCAATATTTCCATTATTCTCCTCTCTTTGTTTTCCTTCTTCCTCAATTTTTTGGAATCTCTCCTCATACTTGACCATCATTTGTTTAATATTTTCCACTTTTTCATCAGTCTTCTCCATTCTTTGTTCAATGTTCTCTATTCTTTGTTCAATGGTGTCTGATTTTATCTTGAGATCTTGAATTCCTTGCATAATCATCTGTAAAGTTACTTTTTCTTGTTCTTTATCTTGCTTCAACATTGTCTGAATTAAACGTTGTCCTCCAGCTGGTGGGGATGCAGAAGTAGAAGTAGAAACGCCAGATGATATTGGTTTCCTGCTCATTTTAATGCTTCCAAATCTTCAAATTCTTTTTAACTTTTAATCCAACTGGTGAAAAAACCAATTATAATCCAAAATGGAAAAATCCAATAGTAAAAGGCCCAAAACCAAAGAAGAAAAAGAAAAAAGATCTTCAGGTTCTTCTAGACCCTAATCCAATTACGAAGTAGTTCCCCATCAAAAATAAAAAATAGAGAGAAAAAAACCCCCCAAAAATAATAATATTGATTAAGAGAAAAAAAAACAAAAAGAAAAAATGAAAGAAAAAATTCCTTCAGGTTCTTCACACCTTAATCCAATTGAGAAGTCTCAATAATCAAAAAAGAAAAACATAGTCGTCCAAAAACGTAGATAGAAAAAACAAAAGGGTCCCAATAAAAGTAAGGAGGAAAAAAGAAAAATAAAGAAAAAGGTCTGAGGCTTTCCCTTTAAAATAAAAAGCAAAAATAAGAATATTACTAGAATTGAAATTTACAAAAAGGCTGGTGAGTAGGGGTATCCCAAATATATATATATATATATATATATATATATATATATATATATATATATATATATATGTATATGTATATGTATATGTATATGTATATGTATATGTATATGTATATGTATATGTATATGTATATGCATATGCATATGCATATGCATATGCATATGCATATGTATATATATCTGGCATTCAGCTTTGTTTGGGTATTTTCCCACGTCATAATAGTGGTGCTTTTAAAGTTGTAGCAACGTTTCAGCAGAATCTCATCTGCCATCATCAGGCTTCTGTATGGTGTTTGTCTTGAGTCAGACTTTTACAGTGGTTTCAGATTTAAATTTGGGGCAGCCTATTGCTGTGTCAGAATGGTTTTTTCTTCCTCCTGATTGGTTGAGAGTCTTGGTCTGTGTTTATTGGTCTTGGAGTGTGCTGTGTTCTGCTACTAATATCTTCTGTCTGTTTTTTTTTTGGGGGGGGGGCTCTTTTTGTATCTTGATTGGCTGGCAACATTGTGTTACTTTATTGGAGGCCTTTAGTGCAGCTTGGCTTCGGGTAAATGGACGGCTATCATTAGTTAGGAAGCTGGGTTTCATCTGGGTGCCTGGTTGGGGTGTGTTTGAGCTGGAGGTATCAGGGGGGATCTGTTTGTGCCCAGGTGTTTGCCTGGCTTGTGGTGTGGAGATTTTTTTGTTTGTGAGTGCAGGCTTCCAAATGATTGACAGCCTGGTGGAATCATCTCTTCTGTTCATGCTTTCTGGTCTTTTTTCAATCTCTATGGCTTCTCTGATGATTCTGTGGCTGGGATTTTCTATGATGGCTAGGGTTTTGGTTCCATTGAAGTTGATGTTATGACCTGTGGCTTCCGTGTGTTGGACAAGTGAGGAAGTGTGTTCCAGCTTTTTGACTGCATTTTTGTGTTCATCCAGGCGGGTGCTTATTCTTCTATTGGTCTGTCCAATGTATGTGGCCGGGCATGATGCACAGGGGACTTCATATATGCCTTGGTTTTCCAGGTCAATTTTGTCTTTGGGGTTCCTGAGGATGGCTGCTATTTTTCTGTCTGTTTTGAAGGCAGTCTTGATGTGGTGTCTGTATAGAATCTTACTAATTTTGTCTGTAGTGCCTCTTATGTAGGGCAGGACAGCTGTTCCATGGGTCTGTTCATCTTCTGGGTCTCTATTATGTCTCAGTGTGCTTTTGTGGATCAAGTTGGTGATTTTGCTTTTGTGGAAGCCGTTGGCTGTCAATATTTTAGTCAGGATGCATAGTTCAGTCTTAATGTGTGTCTTGTCTGCCAGGCGTTTGGTTCTAGTAATTAGTGTTTTAGCCACGGAGTTTATCTGTGCTGGGTGGTGGTGGGATTGGGCGTTGAGGTAGCAGTTGGTGTGTGTTTTCTTCTGGTATATGGTGTGTCCTAGTGTGCCATCTGTTTTCTTGTAGATTAGTACATCTAGGAATGGTAGTTGTTTGTTTCTGTTTCCATGGTGAACTTGATTTTGGGGTGTGCGCTGTTTAGGTGTGTTAGGAAGTTGTTTAGGTTTTCTTGTCCATGGGGCCAAATCACGAATGTGTCATCGATATATCTTAACCATAGTTTGGGTTTGAGTATGGCATTAGCCAGGGCTCTGGATTCGAATTCTTCCATGAACAGGTTTGCAATGACAGGTGACAGTGGTGATCCCATGGGGGCTCCTTCAATTTGTTTGTATCTTTGTCCTTTGTATATGAAATATGTGTTGGTTAAGCAGTGTTCTGTTAGTTCCATGAGGTGTTTAGCTGGTTGGTATTTATTTTTGATGATTTCGAGGGTCTCTTTTATCGGGACTTGAGTGAATAGTGAAACCACGTCAAAACTTACAAGCAGATCTTCTTGCTCCACGTGTAGATCTTTGATCATTTCCAAGAAGTGGTATGAGTTTTGTACATGAGAAGCTGCTGTTTCAGCATGGGGCTGTAGCTCTTTTGCTAGGTGTTTAGCCAGGTTTTGTAGTGGTGCTCCTCTGGAGCTGACTATGGGTCTGAGAGGTATGCCTTCTTTGTGTATTTTTGGGAGGCCGTATAGTTTGGGGCATCTGGAAGATTTCTCTCTGGGTATGATCGTGTGTTGGATCTCTTTGCTTATGTGGCTGGTTATAATTTTCTTCTTGGTTAATTTTTCCAGATATGTGGTTGGGTCTGTGTTTATGGGTTTGTATGTGGAGTCTTGGAGTAGGTCTGTCAATTTAGTTTCATAGTCTTTTCTGTCCATTACTACAGTGGCATTCCCTTTATCTGCTGGGAGGATGATTATGCTGCTATCTCTTTTCAGGGTATGTAGCGCTTTAATTTCATTTTGCTGTAAGTTGCTTTTGGGTGGTTTGCTTGTGCATAGAATGTTGGTAACTTGGTGTCTTATTTTATCAGCTTCATCTGTATTTAATTTAGTTAGGCTGGATTCTACTGCACATATGATGGATTCTGTGGGGATTTTTTTGGGTGCTATAGCATAATTGAATCCTTTGGTAAGGACTTCTGTTTCTGTTTTGGTGAGTTCTCTGTTGGAAACATTGTACACTAATTGTTTCAGGTGTTGTTGTGAGTTGTTGGGGGTTTTCTTGTCATGTTCTAATTTCTTTAATTTGTTCAAGAGTTTTTCCTGTTTGTAAATGTTTGCAGATTCAGCTCTCCAAGTTGTAAGTTGTTTTATCTTGTCCCAAAGTAGAGGGTGGATTTTGCTGCTCAATTCCAGGTGTAGTGCTAGCAAATCTTTGTTTAACTGATCTAATTGGAATCTCTTACTGTGGAGCTCGTTCCTTAGTAGAGCCATTTCAGTTCTTTTCAGGATACGTTTAGTGGCTGCTGTGCTTTGATGAAATGTTAATTTGAAGCAGGTTGGTGTAGTATTGTTGTTTCTGCAGCTGCGTAGGAATTGGAGGTCACATAGTATTACTGCTCTTTTAATTTCCAGTTTCTCGTAGGTTTTGATCTGGTTGTTTATTCCCTCCCCGTAGAGGATATAAATACCAACCAGCTAAACACCTCATGGAACTAACAGAACACTGCTTAACCAACACATATTTCATATACAAAGGACAAAGATACAAACAAATTGAAGGAGCCCCCATGGGATCACCACTGTCACCTGTCATTGCAAACCTGTTCATGGAAGAATTCGAATCCAGAGCCCTGGCTAATGCCATACTCAAACCCAAACTATGGTTAAGATATATCGATGACACATTCGTGATTTGGCCCCATGGACAAGAAAACCTAAACAACTTCCTAACACACCTAAACAGCGCACACCCCAAAATCAAGTTCCCCATGGAAACAGAAACAAACAAACAACTACCATTCCTAGATGTACTAATCTACAAGAAAACAGATGGCACACTAGGACACACCATATACCAGAAGAAAACACACACTAACCGCTACCTCAACGCCCAATCCCACCACCACCCAGCACAGATAAACTCCGTGGCTAAAACACTAATTACTAGAACCAAACGCCTGGCAGACAAGACACACATTAAGACTGAACTATGCACCCTGACTAAAATATTGACAGCCAACGGCTTCCACAAAAGCAAAATCACCAACTTGATCCACAAAAGCACACTGAGACATAATAGAGACCCAGAAGATGAACAGACCCATGGAACAGCTGTCCTGCCCTACATAAGAGGCACTACAGACAAAATTAGTAAGATTCTATACAGACACCACATCAAGACTGCCTTCAAAACAGACAGAAAAATAGCAGCCATCCTCAGGAACCCCAAAGACAAAATTGACCTGGAAAACCAAGGCATATATGAAGTCCCCTGTGCATCATGCCCGGCCACATACATTGGACAGACCAATAGAAGAATAAGCACCCGCCTGGATGAACACAAAAATGCAGTCAAAAAGCTGGAACACACTTCCTCACTTGTCCAACACACGGAAGCCACAGGTCATAACATCAACTTCAATGGAACCAAAACCCTAGCCATCATAGAAAATCCCAGCCACAGAATCATCAGAGAAGCCATAGAGATTGAAAAAAGACCAGAAAGCATGAACAGAAGAGATGATTCCACCAGGCTGTCAATCATTTGGAAGCCTGCACTCACAAACAAAAAAATCTCCACACCACAAGCCAGGCAAACACCTGGGCACAAACAGATCCCCCCTGATACCTCCAGCTCAAACACACCCCAACCAGGCACCCAGATGAAACCCAGCTTCCTAACTAATGATAGCCGTCCATTTACCCGAAGCCAAGCTGCACTAAAGGCCTCCAATAAAGTAACACAATGTTGCCAGCCAATCAAGATACAAAAAGAGCCCCCCCCCCAAAAAAAAACAGACAGAAGATATTAGTAGCAGAACACAGCACACTCCAAGACCAATAAACACAGACCAAGACTCTCAACCAATCAGGAGGAAGAAAAAACCATTCTGACACAGCAATAGGCTGCCCCAAATTTAAATCTGAAACCACTGTAAAAGTCTGACTCAAGACAAACACCATACAGAAGCCTGATGATGGCAGATGAGATTCTGCTGAAACGTTGCTACAACTTTAAAAGCACCACGTGGGAAAATACCCGAACAAAGCTGAATGCCATATATATATATATATATATATATATATATATATATATATATATATATATATATATGGCATTCAGCTTTGTTTAGGTATTTTCCCACGTCATAGTAGTGGTGCTTTTAAAGTTGTAGCAACGTTTCAGCAGAATCTCATCTGCCATCATCAGGCTGATGATGGCAGATGAGATTCTGTTGAAACTTTGCTACAACTTTAAAAGCACCACTACTATGACGTGGGAAAATACCCGAACAAAGCTGAATGCCATACATGTAAGTACCCACGAAAACTTAAGAATATATATATATATATATATATATATATATGCACACTGCACTGTATTTAGTTATCCAAGGCTCTTGTTATGACTCTCTTCTCCAGCAACTTCAAAGCCAAGCCTCAAGTGTTGAAATACTGATAAGAGTCCAGGAAAACACCTTTAATAATATTTTGCTGTGCTCTCCGTCTATCTTATCACATTAAGATGTCCTTGAGAAGGAGTCTTCTTACAGTTCTCTCCAATTCAAATAAAATATTTTCAAGCCTCTAGTTGGCAGTGTTACAAAGTTTCTAAATGCTCTCCCCCCCCAGCCAGAAAAAAAGGATAATTTTTGCAAAAAAAAAACAGCCAAAGGGAGCCTCTATCCTAAAAAAATTAAAAAATCAAAAGGAGCATAAAGATATATGTAAGAAAAAATTCAATCCGGTTACCTACAAAGTCACACTAAAGTCCCCCAAAAAAAGATAAGAAAAAGAAAAAAAAAATCCAAGCCTCAATTTGACATCACTTTAAAAAACGCCGTTCATACAGTTTTTGTTAAAAAAAAAATCTCACAGGTTTCTTCTCTATTCAAGGTGCCCTTTCAAATCTCAGCGAATTTACAACACAAAAGAAGTTTCTCACCCAGCCGACACACTTTCACTCCAGCCACTTTCCGGAGCTGTCCCGACTTCAGCAGCTATGGAGGCTGCCTCTCCGCCGCCAGCAAAAGGGCTTCTCCCGGATCAAACCAGAGATTTTGCGATATCTCTGGGATCCTGGGACAGTGCCCTTCACAATCCCCATCTCTACAGGAGGGTTTAGGTCCGTTAGGACCGACCAGGGGCGAAAATATCAGCTGCGATCTGAGAGCCCCGAGATCGCAGCTGTATCGCCGAAACGAAGCTCCGCCTTCCCCCCTAACTAGCCATTCTTATAACACCAAACGTTTCTAATCAACAAAACCAAAATCATTGTTTTATTTTTTCTTCACAAGCACAAATTCCAGAAGTGATCCAAATAAAAACATATTTTCCTCTTTGAATAAAATAATCAATATAACCATTCCTGTTTTATCTTCCTTGCTATGGAAATAATGTGTATTTTTCTATTTGTACCTAGAAGTCTTTGCGATTACTTGTGATTTTGTCAAGTTTTTGGTGGAGTTTTCTGCCACCTCAGCAGGGCTGGATGAACTTTTCTGGGCTTTGAAGCTAAGCAGGATCAGATGTGGTCAATACCCCACCCATTTCCCCCGAAAATAAGACTTTGCATGTTTTACATGTTCGCCTAATGTGAGCCCTACCCCCCAAATAAGCCCTACTTCGGAGCCTGTACAACTGTCTGCCCGCCCATTTTGTCTGGTTGCTCATGGTACCGCTCCCATGTGTGGAGCTGCTCCATATGCCCCGCACTAGCTTACCTCAGTGCACCCACAGCCAGGCCATCTGTGCTCCAACACATTGTGCAGCAGGAGCTTGATCATGGCTGCAATGGAACAGGAGGCCAAGCAATGTGTTGGTGCCACGGCCGTGAGGCAAGGCAAGAGTCAGGGTGTGGATAGTCTAGCTGAGGGGGCCCTTAGGTAAACCAGTGCTGGACACGTGGGGCAGCTCCATCTCCCTGCCTCGCCTTGTGGCCATGGCACCAGCACGTAATTGGACCTCCTGTTTTGTTGCAGCTGAGAGCAAGCAGAAGAAGTGGGCTGGCAGCCACATGGGGTCTTGCTGGACAGGGTTGGGGGAGCTGCCACTGCAAGGTGAGGCAGGTGTCGGGGCGTGGGTAGCCTGGCTGCAGGAGCCTTGAGGTAAGCCAGTTCGGGGTGCATAGGGAAGCTCCACCCCCTATCTCATGGCAGTGGAACTGGTGCCCCATGTGGCCTCCTGCCCCACCATGAGCAAGCAGAAGTGGGCCTCCAGTACATGGAAAAAATAAGATACCTCCCAAAATAAGCCCTAGTGCTTATTTTGAGGCTCAAAAGAAAATAAGAGCCCGTCTTATTTTGGGGGAAACACAGTATTAAGGGAGGGAGTCCGCCCAAACAACCCAGGACTGTAGGTTTTGGGAAGTGACACCCCAGAAGAAGACGGTGGCCAACCTCTTCCAAACCGTTGTCTAGAAAACTGCTTTGCCAATGACGTAGCGGGAAAACAAGTTTGTTTATTTCTTTCTCGCTTCTGCCTCCCAACAGGGTCGCCTAATCCCAGGTGCATACAAGTTTGATGCCCTGATCACCACCTTTGAGATGATCCTGTCGGACTGCCCTGAGCTGAGGGAGATTGAGTGGCGTTGTGTGATCATCGATGAAGCTCACCGCCTGAAGAACCGCAACTGCAAACTGCTGGACAGCCTCAAGCATATGGACCTGGTAGGACCCCAAGCTTTCTGTCCTGCTTGTGAAATACGTTTATGGATATCTTGCTGGATTTGCTGCTTTAGAATAGAGTAGAACAGCAGAGTTGGAAGGGACCTTGGAGGTCTTCTAGTCCAGTGGTTGCTAACCGGTGGGTTGCGGCCCACTGGTGGGCTGGGAGAAAATTTTGGTGGGCCGCAGAGAAATCTCACCCCCAGAGCACCCCCCCCCAAAGCAATTAATCCAGGCTGTGCAGAAACACAAGGCTGCGCCACCCACATGGCCCGCGGGAACCCTCCCCGCCCACTCACTCAACCCGGCAAACTGGCCTGCTAAATTGTTATTTTTTCTTTTTCCGACCATCAGCTGTTCTTCTGTGCCAGGAGATTTAGATTAGCTAGGAAGCAGGAAATGGTTGGATTTTTTTGCTTTCTAGCTAGTCTTTAGATCTTCAGCTCTGCTTTTAAGCACAGCCGAACCTCCCTTAGGACTGAAGCTTCTATTATTCAGTGCAGACTCACTGCAAGCAAAATTTATGTGACAGACTCAGGTAGCCGATGGCAGATAGATAGATCACTGAATGGTTCTGTGAGCAACTCAATCTGCCTGCCTGGTTTGCCTGATTTTGGGTAAAAGTTGCTCTTTTTTTATAAAGAATTCAATATTTACATACAGGTAAAACTCAAAAAATTAGAATATTGTGCAAAAGTTCATTTATTTCAGTAATGCAACTTAAGAGGTGGAACCAATATATGAGATAGACTCATTACATGCAAAGCAAGATAGTTCAAGCTGTGATTTGTCATAATTGTGATGAGTATGGCTAACAGCTCATGAAAACCCCAAATCCACAATCTCAGAAAATTAGAATATTACATGCAATCAATAAAACAAGGATTGTACATAGAACAATATTGTACCTCTGAAAAGTATAAGCATGCATATGTACTCAGTACTTGGTTTGGGCCCCTTTTGCAGCAATTACTGCCTCAATGCGGCGTGGCATGGAAGCTATCAGCCTGTGGCATTGCTGAAGTGTTATGGAAGACCAGGATGCTTCAATAGCGGCCTTCAGCTCTTCCGCATTGTTTGGTCTCATGTCTCTCATCTTTCTCTTGGCAATGCCCCATAGATTCTCTATGGGGTTCAGGTCAGGCAAGTTTGCTGGCCAATCAAGCACAGTAATCCCACGGTCATTGAACCAGGTTTTGGTGCTTTTGGCAGTGTGGGCAGGTACCAAGTCCTGCTGGAAAATGAAGTCAGCATCCCCATAAAGCTCGTCTGCAGAAGGAAGCATGAAGTGCTCCAAAATCTCCTGGTAGACGGCTGCGTTGACCCTGGACTTAATGAAACACAGTGGACCAACACCAGCAGATGACATGGTTCCCCAAATCAACACAGACTGTGGAAACTTCACGCTGGACTTCAAGCATCTTGCAGTGTGTGCCTCTCCATCCTTCCTCCAGACACTGGGTCCTTGGTTTCCAAATGAGATGCAAAAGTTGCTTTCATCAGAAAAGAGGACTTTGGACCACTGAGCAACAGCCCAGTTCTGTTTTTCTTTAGCCCAGGTAAGACGCTTCTGACGTTGTTTGTTGTTCAGGAGCAGCTTGACAAGAGGAATACAACATTTGAAGCCCATGTCCAGGATCCGTCTGTGTGTGGAAGCTCTTGATTCACTGACTCCAGCCTCAGTCCACTCCTTGTGAAAGTCCCCAACACTTTTGAATGGCCTTTTCCTAACAATCCTCTCCAGGCTACAGTCATCCCTGCTGCTTGTGCACCTTTTTCTTCCACACTTTTCCCTTCCACGTAACTTTCTATTTATGTGCTTTGATACAGCACTTTGGGAACATCCAAATTCACAACTTCTGGAGGAAAGTTGTTCCACTGATTAATTGTTCTAACTGTCAGAAAATTTCTCCTTAGTTCTAGGTTGGTTCTTTCCTTGATTAGTTTCCACCCATTGCTTCTTGTTCTGTCCTCAGGTGCTTTGGAGAATAGCTTGACTCCCTCTTCTTTATGGCAACCCCTGAGATTTTGGAAGACTGCTATCATGTCACCCCTCGTGCTTCTTGTAATCAAACTAGACATACCCAATTCCAGCAACCCTTCTTTATATGTTTTAGCCTTCAGTCCCCTAATCATCTTTGTGGCTCTTCTCTGCACTCTTTCTAGAGTCGCAACATTTTTTTTTCTATTGTGGCAACTAAAACTGAATGCAGGATTCACCTTACCAAGGCATTATTGTGATGACCTGTAGTCTCTCAAACTAAACTTTGACTCCAGCAATTCTGACTACACAGTTACAAACTTATATACATAGCTCCCAGCTGCAAGCCACGAGGAGGATCATGGTAATCTCCTCCTGAGTAGACCTCACTTTTCCCTGATCCTCTCCTCCTTGCGTGCCCTAGGATGGATAGGGGATGGGCCTGGATCCTCCTCTGACTGCTCAGCTGGCCTCTGCCCTTCCCCAGCCTCCTCCACCACCTCTGGAGCCACACTCCCACTCCCTGTTGGCTGTTTCTCCTCTTCCTCAGAGTCAGTCTCCACCAGGGGCATGACACTATTCCCCCCTTCAGGGCCCCCTCCCCCGGGACCAGGTGGACGAGGACGTTGAGGAAACCGAGTGTGAAAGTCTTGGACCAAACGAGGAGCATGAACATCAGTGGCATTGATCCAGGTTTAGTCCTCTGGTCCATAACCTTTCCATGCCACCAAATACTGAAATCGGCCTCACAACTGATGTGAATCTCGGATGCTATCCACTTCGTACTCTTCTTCCCAGAGGGGCTACTAGGGCCGGCTGTGATGGAGCCGGTCTGTGCGGACTGTCGGCCGAGGCAGGGACTAACAGGGAGCGATGAAAAACAGGATGGATACACATGGTCCGTGGCAGGGAGAGACGATAAGCCACAGGATTGATCACCACCTCGATCGGAAAAGGTCCCAAGTAATGGTGATCGAGCTTTTTCGATGGTCGCGTCGTTGGTAAGTATCGAGTAGAGAGCCAAACCCGATTGCCTACTGCTAAAGGCAGAACATCGTGACGATGTCGGTCTGCAAACCATTTATAGTCCTCCTTGGCTCTCTCTAGTTGATCGCGGACCATGTGGTGCATGGCTTGTAACTCCTGCAAAAACGTATCCACTGCCGGAACTGGGGAATCAGATGGGGCTAAAGGAAAAAGTCGTGGATGAAACCCATAGTTAGCAAAGAAAGGGGGCACATGGGTGGATGCATGTTGAGCATTGTTATAAGTGAATTCTGCCACCAGCAGCACTTCCGCCCAATTGTCTTGTTGAGTATTGCTGAAACAGCGGAGGTACTGCTCCAAAGTAGCATTCACTCTCTCTGTCCTCCCACCAGTTTCGGGGTGATGAGCAGACAACAGACATGCCTGAACCTGCAGTTTCGTGAGTAGGGTCTGCCAGAAGCGTGCCGTAAATTGTACCCCCTGATCTGATACCATGCGGTCTGGTAGCCCATGCAACTGGAAAACATGGGAGATAAACAATTGAGCCATTATCTTGGCCGATTGAAGACCTGCACACGGAATAAAGTGGGCCATTTTAGTCAACATATCCACCACCACCAAAATGGTTGTGGCACCATTTGATGGTGGTAACTCAATGATGAAATCCAATGAAACTGTCCCCCACAGTCGTTCTGGCATGGGCAAGGGCTGCAAGGGACCAGGGGGCGCACCAGGAGCATACTTGGCTTGGCGACAGATCCCACAGGATGCCACATATTCTGACATATCATGTTTAAGTCTCGACCACCAAAATGTCCTAGAGATGAGGTGCAGTGTTTTGGACACCCCAAAGTGTCCTGCCGCCAGACTATCATGACACTGACGTAGGATAAGGCCATGAAGAGGACCTCCAGGCACGTAAATGCGATCACAGAACCACAACAGGTCCCCAATATACGCTCAAGGAGTCACTTGTCTCCCATTCTCATCCAATTCTCGACGTTGAGGTGCCACAAATGGGTCCTGCTGCTGCACCTTCTGAATCCTCACTCGGAGGTCCACAGGTTCTTCGGTGGCTGCAAACTGATCCAACAGAATCACCGTCCGGGGCAAGATTTTATCCTCCCTTCGGGTATACTGGGGCTTCCGAGATAGGGCGTCGGCGTGTTGATTCCCTCCACTCGGAACATAGGTCACCCAGAAATCAAATCAAGCAAAGAATAAGGACCATCTCAGCTGATGCTGGTTCAATGTCCGAGCTGTACGTAGGTGTTCCAAATTGCGATGATCCATCTGAACCTCAATTTGGTGACAAGCCCCCTCCAGGTGGTGCCGCCATGTCTCAAAAGCGACCTTAACCGCCAATAGCTCCTTGTCCCAAATCGTATAGTTACGCTCTGGAGCCAACAACTTCCAGGAATAAGCTCACAGGAACAAGGTGCCTGTGGGAGCATAGGCCTGGAGGAGCACCGCACCAACAGCCACATCGGAAGCATCTGTTTCCACCACAAATGGCTGGCCTGGATCAGGGTGTTTGAGGATAGGCTCAGAAGCAAAGGCAACTTTCAACGCCTCAAAAGCTGGCTGCTCCTCAGCACCCCAATGGAACTTCTCCCCCTTCTTGAGCAGATTAGAAAGGGGAGCAGTCAAGGCAGCAAAGCGGGGAATAAATGTGTGGTAGTAGTTCGCAAACCCCAATAGTCGTTGCACATCCTTAACCCGCTGTGGAAGTTCCCACTCCTGCAACGATTGTATATTTTCTGGGTCCATTTCCTCCCCGGCAGGTGAAATACGATGTCCCAAGAAGTCAATCGTGGTTTGTGCAAACTGACACTTCTCACGTTTAGCAAACAGGTGGTGATCACGCAAACGTTGCAACACCAGCTGCACATGTTGCCAGTGTTCCTGCAGGGAGTCTGAGTAAATTAAAATGTCAGCTAAATAAATGACCACAAATTGATCCAACAAATCACGGAAAACATTGTGCATGAAATGCATGAATACAGCTGGGACATTCGTTAATCCAAAAGGCATCACGGTATACTCAAAAAGTCTGTACCTCATCCAGAAAGCTGTTTTCCACTCGTCCCCTGCACAAATGCGAACCAGATTGTAGGCCCCACGCAAGTCCAACTTCGTAAAGATCTTAGCTTGATGAAGCCGCTCAATCAGTTCAGGGATGAGGGGAAGCGGGTACCGACTCCTCACTGTGATTGCATTCAACTTGCGGTAATCACAACACAAACCTAGCTCCCCTGATTTCTTTTTTACAAAAAGCACCAGTGCAGCCAATGGGGAGGTAGAAGGTCGGATAAACCCTTTCCGGAGGTTCTTGTCAATAAAATCCTGCAACGCGGCCAACTCCGGTTCTGACAGGGAATATATCCAACCCACCAGCAAGTTTGCATCGGACAACAAGTCGATTGGACAGTCATACGCCCAATGCGGAGGCAACTGATCCGCCTCCTTCTCCCCAAACACATCAGCAAAGTCCACCAACTCCGCAGGTAGATGCAGATCCACGGGCGTAGCCACACTCCCTGCACAGGAGCGCAAGCAATGGTTGGCATACTTCCTGTCAAGGAACTGCACAGCTCCAGACGACCAGACAATCTGTGGATCATGGGACTGTAACCACTCCAAACCCAGCACCACCGGAAAATGAGGCACAATGGTAACGTAGAACACGGTTTCCTCCACATGCTGCCCAATACGCATGCAAAGGGGTTTGCTTGCAGCAACCACAGGTCCCGAACGAAGGGGCCGACCATCAATCATCTCTACCATTACTGGCGGGGACACCTGTTGCTGAGGAATGAACCACTGCTCTACAAAATTAGCATCCATGAAATTGGCTGTGGCCCCTGAGTTGATCAAGGCTTGGATCTCCACCACTCCCACACCAGGCACGAACACACTTGCTGTCAGCACAAGATGCTTCACCAATAACAATTGTGGTGGAGACATCAAAGGTGGTGAGGATGGCAAGGTTGGTGAAGATGGCGGGCCTAAGGACTTTATACCCTGACCTACAGACCCCTGTAGGCCGAGCAATGCTTGTTTCCCGCCACCGCAGGCGTCGCTGCTGTGGATGTCTTAACAGGACACTTGGCCTCAAAATGGCCTCAATTGCCACAATAGAGGCATAAACCATCACAATGACGTCTATCCTTTTCTACTTGAGTCAGGTGAGAGTGGCCAGCCCCCAACTGCATGGGTTCCTCCAAAGGCACTTCTACCAAGGGCACCGTCTTGCTGGAAACAGATACGGTCTCTGTCCATCGTCACACCCGTCGCTGCTGAAGTCTAGCATCGATACAAAGACACAGATGCATGAGCTCCTGAAGGGTGCAAGGGCATTAAGTGCGCGCCAACTCATCCAGGAGCTCCGACAAGAAACCCTCCTGGAACTGGTTTAATAGTGCTGCCTCATTCCATTGTACATCCTGAGCAACCACCCAAAAACTAGCAATATAATCCATGAGTGAGCCACCACCCGCTTCAACTCTCTTAAACGTCTGTTTGCTGTTTAGCTTCGAACAGGGTTCTCAAACATGGCCTGAAAGTGATGGCAAAACTTGGCTTAATTGTCCAACACCTGGTTGGGCTGGGTCAACAAAGGTGTCGCCCAACGTGCTGCAGAGCCTGACAACAAGCTAATCAAAAACCCCACCTTATCCCAGTCAGTTGGAAAATACTCAGACCGAAGGCTCATGTAAAGCTGGCACTGCTCAAAAAATGCTGGAAATTGGGCCAGTGAACCATCAAATTTATCTGGCACTACCACTGGGCATTTTCGGCGTGGCCGGGCAGCTTGCATTTGTGCCACCTGTGCAGTCAAAAGAGCCATTTGCTGGGTTCACTGGGCAGTCTCTGCTCTGAGCTTATCCATGGTCACCCCACAAAAAGCAAAAATAAGTTGAAGGGGTGGCTGGAGTCAAAATGTGATGACCCGTAGTCTCTCAAAATAACTCAAAACCCAAAACATACATTAAAGTTGGGTAATGCCTTCAACTTAACTTCACTGTTTTATTAGACACAGTTTAAATCACAAAAGTAAATAATGAGGCAAAAAGAAAATGAAAACAAACCGCATTGACGAGAGTTCTGAAGCAATCCAAGATAATTAATCATACATTCCAGGAAGATAACCGAGGAGAGTCCATGGGAAGAACGCCAGCAAAGATTTCTCTTTCAAAGAAAAAAACTAAATTTTGACTCTAGCAATTCTGACTACGCAGTTACAAACTTATATACATAACTCCCAGCTGCAAGCCATGAGGAGGATCATGGTAATCTCCTCCTGAGTAGACCTCGCTTTTCCCTGATCCTCTCCTCCTTGCGTGACCTAGGATGGATAGGGGATGGGCCTGGATCCTCCTCTGACTGCTCAGCCAGCCTCTGCCCTTCCCCAGCCTCCTCCACCACCTCTGGAGCCACACTCCCACTCCCTGTTGTCTGTTCCTCCTCTTCCTCAGAGTCCGTCTCCACCAGGGGCATGACAATTGTAAAGTGATATTAACACTTCACATGATCTTGATTCTCTACTTCTGTTTGTGCAGCCTAGAACCCTGTTGGCTTTTTTGGCAGCTGCTGCACACAGCTGACTATTTAAGTGATTGTCCACTTGGACTCCAAGATCCCTCTCACAGATATAGGTAGTCCTTGACTTAACAACAGTTTATTTAGTGACCATTCAAAATTACAGCACTGGAAAAAAAGTGACTTAGGACCAATTTTTCACATTTACGAATGTTGCATTTGATCAAAATTCAAATGCTTAGCAGCTGGTTCATATTTATGATGGTTGGCAGTGTCCCAGGGTCATGGGATCACTTTTGGCAACTTTCTGACAAGCAAGGCCGTGGGGGAGCCAGATTCATTTAACAAGCATGTGGCTAGCTGAACAACTGCATTGATTCACTTAACAGTGGCAAAAAAGGTCATAAAATGGAGCAAAACTCACTGAACAAATGTCTTGCTTAACAACATAAATTTTGGGCTCAAGTGTGGTTGTTAATTTGAGGACTACCTGTAATGGGCACTCAACATTCAGAAAGAATAGAAATAAGAATAGGATAGGACAGTGTTGGTGAACCTTTTTGGCACTGAGTCCCGAAACAGGAGCGTGTGCATGCGCATGCCAGAAACTGGAAGAGCAGCTGCCCATTGCGCATGCACGCACTGGGTGGCTGCTCTTCTGGTTTCATGCAGTGGCCACCTGGTCTTCCGGTTTCTGGTGCACATGCATGTGCGAAGAGCAGCTGGCCAGGGTGCATGTGAACGCTGGAAACTGGAAGATCATCTTCCTGGCGCGTGCATGCGCTCTGGGCGGCTGCTCTTATGGTGTCTGGTGCTCCCGCTTGCGTGAAGCCCAGCTGGCTGGCGTGCTGGAACCCAGAAGAGAAATGGGCGACGGCTCATGTGCCCGGAGAGATGGCTCTGCCTGCTTCTTCCGGCACGCGTGGCATAGGTTTGCCATCACGGGGATAGGATAAGGAAAGGAATAGGAATAAAGAATTTATTGGCCAAGTGTGATTGAATACACAAAGAATTTGTCTCTGGTGCATAAGCTTCCACTATATACAAACAACAAAGTAACGTAATCATAAGATGCCAATAGGATAAGGTAATAGAAAGAATGAGAAGGATAATAGTAATACAGCCCTACTACATGGGTAAACATCCTTAGGCATAGGACACTGCTGTGAGAATTAGGTGTTTAGCAGAGTGATGACATGGGGGGGAAATATTGTGTGTAGTTGTTTTGGCATGCAATGCCCTGTAACGGTGTCCTGAGGTTAGGGATTGAAATAGTTATGTCCAGGATGTGAGGTGTCTGTAGATATTCTCTTTCTGGTTTGTGCATTATACAGGTCCTTAATGGAAGGCAAGTTAGTAGCAGTTGTTTTTTTTCTGCAGTCCTAACTATCCGTTGAAGTCTGCACCTGTCCTGTTTGGTTGCTGGGCCCAACAGAAGTGCAAGATAATTGATAAGTCTCTTGCTGCAACTTTGGGATTGTAAATGCAAATTATAGATGAGCCTGTTTTAACTTCAGGGTTGGGCACCTAAACCCCACACAGCTGCTAAAACTCAATGACAGTTTTTGCTTTAAAGTGTGTGTGTGTGTGCGTGCGTGCGTGTGTAAAATGAAAATAGAATAATACTTCAGTAAGGCATCCCTCCCCTTCATAGAAGCCTTGCTTCATTTCTGGTGTTATTGGGACATCAATGCACGTCTCCTGTGAATCCCACAAGTCCCTTCTCAATTGAAAATGGTATCTTTTGGCTCAAAAGAATGTCCTGCCCTCCATCTTAGTTGCTCCTCCTGCTCTGAAATCCATACACATATTGTCCTCGACTTAAGACTAGTCGCTTAGCAACCGTTCAAAATTGCAATTTAATTGCAAATGAGGACTTGTGACCTGGATCCAAAGTTCTGATTTTCATGCCCCCTAGTCCAGTGGTGCGATACAACTGGTGTGACAACCGGTTAGGGTTGCGTGGCAAACTGTTCTGCTGTGCGAATCAGCTGTGCTCAAAAACAAGGAAATAAAGCACAGGAAAGGGGTGGGTGGGTGGGGCCAAATTATCACTGGATCTACTGGTTCACCCAAACCGGTAGAATCCCACCCCTGCCCTAGTCACATGATCACACTTCGAGCACTCAGCCGCAAAATCACTTTTGCAGCATCTTATGTCAGATGATCACGTTTTACAACAATTTTTCTGAAAACTAGCAGTTGCTTCTGATTTTCAGCAGTAATGCGGCCCTAGCGAACAGTGGCTTCCCACTTACGATTGGTGCTCTTGCTTAATGACCACAGCATTCACACTTATGACCTACATTAAAAAATAATCATAAAATCAGCCCAGTCACAACTCTACAGAATGTAATCCAGAAGAGAACCAGGTTAGAAATAAGGAGAAATTAGTTAAAACATTTAAATAAGTGGAATGATTTGCCTTCAGAAATTGCGCAACTTCCAGCAGTGACGTGGTGTCGTGGCGGCATAGGGGAACAGCACTCCATTCCCGGTGCTGAAATTCATGCAATCGGTGGCCTCCTGAGGCAAAGTTTTGTCCTGGGGCGACCGACAGTAGAGAGGAGAAACCTTTGGAAGCGACGTGGAGAGGTGCGATCTCCCCTGCATTAAGAAGGGACCCTCAAATCCGTTGTAGAAGAAGCCAGCCTTTGTGACAGACCCGGAGGCTTGACATCCTATTTCAAAGAAGAAGGAAGTGGAGAGTGAGTACAGTGCGAAAGCGGCGGTGTGAGCAGAAGAGAACTTCAAGTCAATTGAACATTGAGATCCGAACATTGGCCTTTGGTGAAGATCGATCCAGAAGAGCAACAAGAAAACAGAGTGAGCCTCTAAGCAGTGAACTGATGGCAACTTGAAGGGGAGAGCGGAACAACAGCAGGGCGGGATACAGAGCCAGTTACGAGGAACAGAGAAGGGAAGATAGAAAGAAAAGCGTGGGAAAGGGCTCCAAGAGACTGGGAGAGAACTTTCAGCTGCTCTTTGGGTCAACTACATTGAAAAGACTTCTCAATTCGTTCAAATGGGCAGAAAGTTGTTTATTCTTTTCGAAGTAGTGACAACAAGAAACAACTAAGCAATAGTTTTAAAGTCAGCTCTGGGCTTACAGCAGCTCAGAGCTGTATTTATGCTTAAACATAATTACTCCCTCAATATCCGGCTATCTTTGGGAAAACTAACCTCCAGAATTATCATTAAGCCTCCAATTGACCCCAAACAATATGTTATTAGTAATAATACAACACAATAATCCACCACCAGCACCACAATCACCACCAGCAACCCATCACCAACAATATCCCACATTGTCAGCACGGTATCAAGAAGTGAACAGTCCAGCACCCTTCGGACCAGTTCGACACACTTCAGAGAAGGCAAACCCGGTGCAACTGGGCTCGGAGGAAGCTGATGTGAGTAGTTAGTGTCGCGTGACATCAAAGGGATGTGGGGGCGCGACAGAACTATGTATTTTGAACTGAAGTGCCAGTGCTTTGTGTTCCAACGGAGAAAGAGAGGGTAGATGGGAAGAAGAAAACAGTACAGGAGAGTGACTGTTCATATTTTGCAGGACTGCCATTTTGAGGAAAAGACTACAGCTGACTGTCAGTTTTACAGTAAGAATAATAGTATAAAGGGAAGCTTACAACAGAATACTTCAATGCCCCTTTGTATTTCTGGATTTTATAGGTATTGATATATATGTATATGTATGTACGTATGTGTGTGTGTGTGTGTGTATATGTATATATATATATGTATGTATGTATGTATGTATATGTATATGTATATGTATATGTATATATACATGTATACATATATATGGCATTCAGCTTTGTTCGGGTATTTTCCCACGTCATTGTAGTTGTGCTTTTAAAGTTGTAGCAACGTTTCGGCAGAATCTGATCTGCCATCATCAGGCTTCTGTATAGTGTTCGTCTGTGAGTCAGACTTTCACAGTGGTTTCAGATTTACATTTGGGGCAGCCTATTGCTGTGCCAGAATGGTTTTTTCTTTATCCTGATTGGTTGGGAGTCTTGGTCTGTGTTTATTGGTCTTGGAGTTTGCTGTGTTCTGCTTGATTGGTGTTTCTAATATCTTCTGTCTGTTTTTTGGCTCTTTTTGTATCTTGATTGGCTGGCAACATTGTGTTACTTTATTGGAGGCCTTTCGTGCAGCTTGGCTCCGGGTAAACGGACAGGTATCATTAGTTAGGAAGCTGGGTTTCATCTGGGTGCCTGGTTGGGGTGTGTTTGAGCTGGAAGTATCAGGGGGGATCTGTTTGTGCACAGGTGCTTGTCTGGCTTGTGGTGTGGAGATTTTTTTGTTTGTGAGTGCAGGCTTCCAAATGATTGACAGTCTGGTGGAATCATCTCTTCTATTCATGCTTTCTGGTCTTTTTTCAATCTCTATGGCTTCTCTGATGATTCTGTGGCTGGGATTTTCTATAGTGGCTAGGGTTTTGGTGCCATTGAAGTTGATGCTATTGTTAGCCCATGTGTTGCACTAGTGAGGAAGTGTGTTCCAGCTTTTTGACTGCATTTTTTTGTTCATCCAGGCGGGTACTTATTCTTCTGTTGGTCTGTCCAATGGATGTGGCCAGGCATGATGCACAGGGGACTTCGTATATGCCTTGGTTTTCCAGGTCAATTTTATCTTTGGGGTTTCTAAGGATGGCTGCTATTTTTCTGTCTGTTTTGAAGGCAGTCTTGATGTGATGTCTGTGTAGTGTCTAACTAATTTTGTCTGTGGTACCTCTTATGTAGGGCAGGATATATATATATATGTGTATGTGTATCTGTATCTGTATGCATGTATGTATGTGTATGTATATGTATGTATGTATGTATGTCTGGCATTCAGCTTTGTTCGGGTATTTTCCCACGTCATAGCTGTGGTGCTTTTAAAGTTGTAGCAACGTTTCAGCAGAATCTCATCTGCCATCATCAGGCTTCTGTATAGTGTAACTGTTTTGACGAACACTATACAGAAGCCTAATGATGGCAGATGAGATTCTGCTGAAACGTTGCTACAACTTTAAAAGCACCACTACTATGACGTGGGAAAATACTCGAACAAAGCTGAATGCCATACATGTAAGTACCCGCAAAAACTTAAGAAATATCTATATCTATATCTATATCTATATCTATATCTATATCTATATCTATATCTATATCTATATCTATATCTATATCTATATCTATATCTATATCTATATCTATATCTATATCTATATATATATTGACTGAAAGGAACGATCCTGCTGTGAGTTTTGACTCTGATGACTCTGAAGATGAAAGGGTGGAGATTGCTGTGAATGTGGAGTCTGAATTATCAGAGGACACAGATGTGAGCCAGGAGGATGAGAGATTGTTGGAGAGACAATCCTCGCCAGAACCTTCGACTTCACTCATGCCAGCAACTGATCCACAAAATGAGTCAGAGGCTTCTAATGGGGAAACTGACAGATCGTGGATTGACGCTAGAACCAGGAGAAGAATGAAACGTCAAGCTGAAGGGAGGCGTCAAGCCAGACATTGATTAGAGAGACTGACACGCCCATCCAGGTGATTTAAGGAGGATTGCTGATTCTCAAACTTTGCTTGGAAGCAAAGTGTTTGATGTGTCGAAAGGATACGTGTGGAGCGGCCTTTGTAATTTATGGACATTCTGAATTACCAGACAGATTCCGGGAAGTCTGCCAAGGACTGGAATATAGTACTGTAAACCCTTTTTTAGTCTGGTTTTGTTTTGTTTGAATATTTTGAACTGTGGAACTCCTTGTTCTCACTTGTGAATATAGGTGAGACATAACATACATACATACATACATACATACATACATATACATGTTTTCTTAAGTTTTCGCAGGTACTTACATGCATGGCATTCAGCTTTGTTCGGGTATACAATGACGTGGGAAAATACCCGAACAAAGCTGAATGCCATACATACATACACACACACACACACATATGTATACATATACATATACATATACATATACATATACATATACATATATACATATACATATACATATACATATATTGTGTGAGATTCGAACCTGCATTATTAAGTGATTTTGAAGGTAGCCAGGATGAGGAGGTGGACTTAGCTATGAGAGATGAACCTAATTTATTGAAGGTGTCTGAGTTCTCTCCCTCCCCCGAATCTCCCTCTCTGATTACGCAGCAGCCGGTAACAGATAATCAGGAAAACGTGGGAGAGGTTTCAAGTGAGGAGGAGGACTTTGAGGGATCCTGGCTTGACGTGAGAAATAGACTGAGATTTAGACGTCAATCTCAATTGGGAAAGAAGCGTCAAGCCAATGATTAATTAATGAGACTAACACGCCCCCTTAGGGGATAAAAGGAAACAGATTGGCTTGAGAAATTTTCCAGAAGCAAAGTGTCTTGTTAGAGCAAAAGTACTGTGAAGATTATCTGAGGCATTGTGATTTATAGGCACTTCAGGATTGCCAAACAGATTTCAGAACTACTGCTGAGGACTGGAAAAACCTCAGCAGTTATCTTTGTTGAGGTTTGTTTTGGGTTGCTTATATTTTTTGGAACTTTAGAATTTTGATTGCTCACCTGTGCATACAGGTGAGACAAAACATACATACATACATACATACATACATACATATATGTTTTCTTAAGTTTTCATGGGAATTTACATGTATGGTATTCAGCTTTGTTCGGGCATTTTCCCACGTCATTATAGTTGTGCTTTTAAAGTTGTAGCAACGTTTCGGCAGAATCTCATCTGCCATCATCAGGCTTCAGCCGGACCAAAACCAATGAGAAGCTGGAAGTTAAAAGAGCAGGAAAAAGAGAAACCTGATGATGGCAGATGAGATTCTGCTGAAACGTTGCTACAACTTTAAAAGCACAACTATAATGACGTGGGAAAATACCTGAACAAAGCTGAACACCATATATATATATATATATACACACACACACACACACACACACATATATATACATATATATATAAAAATAGCAGCCATCCTCAGGAACCCCAAAGACAAAATTGACCTGGAAAACCAAGGCATATATGAAGTCCCCTGTGCATCATGCCCGGCCAGATACATTGGACAGACCAATAGAAGAATAAGCACCCGCCTGGATGAACACAAAAATGCAGTCAAAAAGCTGGAACACACTTCCTCACTCGTCCAACACATGGAAGCCACAGGTCATAACATCAACTTCAATGGCACCAAAACCCTAGCCACCATAGAAAATCCCAGCCACAGAATCATCAGAGAAGCCATAGAGATTGAAAAAAGACCAGAAAGCATGAACAGAAGAGATGATTCCACCAGGCTGTCAATCATTTGGAAGCCTGCACTCACAAACAAAAAAATCTCCACACCACAAGCCAGGCAAACACCTGGGCACAAACAGATCCCCCCTGATACCTCCAGCTCAAACACACCCCAACCAGGCACCCAGATGAAACCCAGCTTCCTAACTAATGATAGCCGTCCATTTACCCGAAGCCAAGCTGCACTAAAGGCCTCCAATAAAGTAACACAATGTTGCCAGCCAATCAAGATACAAAAAGAGCCCCCCCCCCAAAAAAAAACAGACAGAAGATATTAGTAGCAGAACACAGCAAACTCCAAGACCAATAAACACAGACCAAGACTCTCAACCAATCAGGAGGAAGAAAAAACCATTCTGACACAGCAATAGGCTGCCCCAAATTTAAATCTGAAACCACTGTAAAAGTTTGACTCATAGACAAACACCATACAGAAGCCTGATGATGGCAGATGAGATTCTGCTGAAACGTTGCTACAACTTTAAAAGCACCACGTGGGAAAATACCCGAACAAAGATGAATGCCAGACATGTAAGTACCCGCGAAAACTTAAGAAAATATATATATATATATATATATATATATATATATATATATATATATATATATATAAAATTGAATCAAAAAAACCCCAAACCTCTTCTTGATATTCAGAATATATTTGGTAGAACTGATAACAAAGTACATTATAAACTAGTTTAAAACTTTATGCCTAAATCTACTTACTCTTTTATATAAATTTGTATTTATATTCATACTCATATTTTTACTATATTCATTTATATTTATATTTATAGAGGCTTACATAAATTGGTATGTATTTATATTTACATATTTACATACTTATATTTATATAGCTATTTAAAATACAGTACATTGAAACTTAGTTATTTATTTTACTCATTTATTATTTTTATAAGTATTAATTATTTATTATTATTTTTGGATAGATTGTATTTACTACTTAATACCTTTATTACTGTTATTAGCATTAATTAGTACAGAATATATTAATTTATTAGATTGTATTTATTTGTTATTTAGAACATAGTACAGTACATATATTACAATCCAATCACCATAGTTAGTTGTACTAAGTAGCATGGAGTATATTAGTTCATAAGATATAATCTATTATTGATTATTATTGATTGATTGCAAATAATACAATATCTATTATAGTATAACATAGTATAATATATAAAAGACTAGTCAATTTAGAATAATAAATAAAAGTGGGAAAGAGTATAGGTGAAGAGAATATTGGATGGTAATTTGGGAGAACATATACAGAATCTTAGGAGAGCAATATAGAATTTTAAAAGAAATGACAAGTACTACAATTACCACATGGAAGACTGGGAAGAAAACTATAGCAACCTTATCTGTAGCGGCTGACTCTCCATCAAACCAGAGATTGCTTGAAGGAATGTTTACAGCAGAAAAGTCAAATACAACATTAAACATGCAAACCATGCAGGCTACATTATTATCGATCCAGGAAACTATAGTGAAGCTCTAAGAAAATATTACCAAAAACCATGGAGAAATGAAAGTGGAAATGGTAGAAGTGAAAACAGAAGTTAAAAGTGATGTCCAGAAATTAGACAAAAGAATGTGTTCAATACAAGATGCAATCCAGAAGAATGATCAAAGAATGAACTCAATCGAAACAAGAACGGAACAAACAAACAAAAAATTAGATCTAGTAGACCAGAGAATGATAGGATTAAATAAGGACTTGGAAGACTCCTTGATCCACTTACAGATGGACCGGGCCTCATTCTACCTAAGGTTCCAAAACGTAATAAAGACCAAGGAAGAAGATCTTGTGGCGATAATGGCAGAACTGATAGTGGAGGCTCTTCAGCGGGAGAAGCAAGAAATAAGTAATGAATTGGATGAAGTCTGTAGAGTCTATACCAACTACGCTAGACGCCACAGGCTGCCGAAGGAAGTCCATATATGTTTTGCCCGAAAGAAAGTAACAGACATTATCTACAAAATCACCAGAGATGAACCAATGACATATAAGGGCAAAGAAATAACAACGTTGAAACAAATCCCAAGGAGAGTCTAGGAACAAAGAAAGGACTATCGGTTTCTGGCAAATCTACTCAACAAATGAAATATTCTATTCTGATGGATAATGCCAGAAGGAATGCTAGTATCCTGGCAAGAAAAGAAAATTAAAGTAGATACACTGGACAAAGCACAAGAACTCCATGATCAACTTGTCGGACCAGAAGAAGAATACAGCAGTAGAGAGGAGCTAAAACCGACAAACCAGGAAGATCAAAGAACAGAAAGGAAAGGAAAAGGAGGGAGAGAATAAGGAAAGAGAATCCCAAGAAGAAGGAGTAAGAACAAGAGCCCAAAGGGACACAAAAAAACAACAGAAGGCAGCGAATAGCACAACAATAAAGGAATGGAAAACAAATTGAAACTACTTTCATTAAATATCAATGGACTAAATTCCCCAGTCAAAAGAAAACAAACCTTCACAAAATTACTAAAGCAGGAAATGGATATTGTGTGTCCCTCCAAGAGGGACACATTAAAAAACAAGATCAAAAATATTTACGATGTAACAAATTAGGGGAACTCTACATAGCTCTAGCAGAGGGGAAAAAAAGAGGAGTGGCAGTGTATATCAGAAAAGGGATAAAGGCTAATCAAATATATGCAGACGCAAAGGGAAGAATACTAATGATTGAATTAATTTTGGATCTGAAAAAAATATTGTTAGCAGTAATCTATGTACCTAATAATAAACAAAAGGAATTCTATAGAAAAGGTCATGATAAAATTATAGAATCAGGGAAAGAAAATATATGTTTATTTTTTTTTTTTAAAAAATTATTCTTTAAAATCAAAAATACAAAACTGTCATTTCCATTAACAATAAATGTGTCATTGTATTTACATATTTCTCGTTCTGTGACTATACATCATTTTTATCTTTATTCTTCACCCATTCATACCACCTATCCCATATCGCATAATAATCACGATCATCCTTGCCCTTTAATTCCATAGTGAATTTGTCTAGCTCAGCACAATCCGTTATTTTTTTGATTAAAGCTTCCTCTGATGGTGTTTTATCGCTCTTCCAGCTTTGTGCAAAAATAATTCTTGCTGCGGTTAAGATGTGTACAATAAGGTATCTTTTATCTTTACTCAAATTCATGCTTTTTTCCCATCCATATAAATTTCATAATTGTCCTAATTCCTGGAGGAATTTCTTATCCAATTTTATAGGTATGTTTGGAAATAATATAATTCGTTAATATATTCATTTTTATAACCACTACCCAGCCCAATAGTGATAATGGCAATTTCTCCCATTTGATCAAATCTTTATCTGTAAAAATAATTTCATGTAATTGTCCTTTTTTATGGAAGAGCATCTTCCTGTTAGCCAAATTCCTAGATATTTAAGCTTTTTAACACTTTGTAATCCCAATTTCTCTTCCAATTCTTTTTTCTGACTTTTTGTCAAATTTCTGGTTATTGTTTTCGTTTTGTCTTTATTAATTTTGAATCCTGCTACCGTCCCATATTCTTCTAATTCTTTTAATAAGTAGTTTCCTGATTCCATTGGTTCTTCAACAAAAAATACCAGGTCGTCTGCAAACACCCGTACTTTATATTCTTCTTTTTTTACACTTCAGTCCAATTATTTCCCTTTTTTGCCTAATCTGATTCAAAAGCACTTCCACAGTCAAGATAAAAAGCAGAGGCGACATTGGACATCCCTGCCTTACACCTTTTATTATCTCAAAATTTCCAGTGGTTTCCCCATTTATAATTACCTTAGCGTTTTGATTTGAGTAGATTGTGCCTATCATTTTCTTAAATTTAGTTCCAAATCCCATGTTTTCGACCTGTTGGATCAAGAACTGACAGCTGAGATAGTCTAACGCTTTCTGAGCATCCAGGAAAATCAATGCTGCCTGCTTATCTGGGTGGGCCTCATAATATTCTGGTACATTTAGTACTATCCTTGTATTATTTCTTATTTGTCTAGAAGGTAGGAAACCGGTCTGCCAGGGCTACAAATAATCTTCCTAATTTAGGGTATTCTAAACATTTCCAAAATTGTTTTTTGATATGAACTTCCTGTAGGCATACTATTTCTATTTTTGCTTAGCTAATCTAGTTAATATTTGTTTCCTTTTAATGGGTGACTTTAATCCGTTTATGTTTAATGATAGTAACTTCGTTTCTGTTTCCATTTTTCTATTTGTGAAATGTTATCTGTCTTCTGTTTATTCTTGTCTCTCTCTGCGGGCGAGTTCTTAAAGAAGATATATGTTTAATTGGCGATCATAATGCAATTGTAGATATAAAGAAAGATTACACTAGTGACCAAAAGAATTAAAAAAAAAGAATATTCTCCCCAAAACCTTTTTTGACATGGTGGAAGAACTAAATCTAATAGACATGGAGAATCGGTAACCCAGATAAAAGTAAATATACCTTTTTTTCCAATCCCCCAAAATCCTGGTCAAGGATAGATATGGCCTGGATAAACATAGCATTAGGTAAAGAAATAGAAGCGGTAGAAATTACACCAAATACATGGGCAGATCACAATCCTCTTACAATAGTATGGAAATGACAGGAAAGGAAAAAAGGGAGATGGACATTGAACCCACAAATTCTAAAAGAGAAGGAATATATTGAATGAATTATAAAAGAATTAGAATTATTTATTAAAGATAATAAAAAACCACCATACGTTGCTGCAGACTCTGTGGGATACAATGAAAGCGTATATAAGAGGATTAATGATTGCTTATACTGCAAAGAGGGGGAAAAAAAGATAACAGATAACAGATAATCAGAGTTGGAAGGGACCTTGTAGGTCATCTAGTCCAATCCCCCACCCAAGCAGGAGACCCTACACCATTTCTGAAAAATGGCACTCCAGTCTCTTCTTGAAGGTCTCAAGTGATGGCGCTCCCACAATTTCCGAGGGCAAGGTGTTCCATTGGTTGATTGTTCTCACTGTCAGAAAGTTTCTCCTTATTTCCAGGTTAAATCTCTCCTTGTTTTGTTTCCATCCATCATTCCTTGTCTGGCCTACAGGCACTTTAGAAAATAGATTGACCCCTTCCTCTCTGTGGCAGCCCCTCAAATATTGGAAGACTGCTATCATGTCTCCCCTGGTCCTTCTCTTCACTAGACTAGCCATGCCCAGTTCCTATAACTGTTCATATGTTTTAGTCTCCAGTCCCCTAATCATCCTGGTTGCTCTTCTCTGCACTTTTTCTCGTCTCAACATCTTTTTTATAGTGCGGTGACCACAACTGGATGCAGTACTCTAGGTGTGGTCTTACTAGGGCTTTGTAGAGTGGTATTAGTACCTCACTTGATCTTGATTGTATTCCTGTTCATGCAGTTTAGGATTGTATTAGCTTTTTTGGCTGTTGCTGCACACTGCTAGGTCATATTTAGCTGGTTGACTTCAAGATCCCTCTCACAGTTACTGCTATTGAGCCTGGTTTCACCCAGTCTATATGTGTACTTTAACTTCCATGTTTGGGCAATTGTTAATCTTGCAGCTGTGATAACATGAATAATTAGATATATATCTGCTGTTTTGAAATTCTCATTTATTATTCCTAATAGGAACATTTCTGGTGTATAATTTATTTTTAGGTTTAACATTTCCTCTAACCATTGCCAAATTTTGTGCCAAAATCCTTGTATTTTCTTGCACTCCCACCACATATGATGATAGGTGCTCTGTTCTTTCAGACATTTCCAACATATTGAAATTTGAGAACTATACATTTTAGCTAATCTGGTAGGTGGGAGGTGCCATCTGTAAAACATCTTAAACAGGTTTTCCTTATAGGATGTGGCTAAAGTAATCTTTTTATTCCTATCCTGCAGTAATGAATCAACAAGTTTCGGTACAGGCCAGGCCTCACGTAGGCTGAAAGAGTACCAGGAACAACGAACATCAATCAACAACACGTCATCATGGGCTGATAACTGGACTGCAAACGCTGAATGGCTACTTTGTGCTAAAATGAACATATAACACTGTGATTGGATGTTACTATGTGTGCACTAATATTTTTACTCATGTAACATAATGATTGGATAGAATTCACCGCTTGTGACGTATCACTGTGTGTTTTTAATAAAAGAGCTTCCTGAGCTCGTGATCGGGGCAGCTCACCCAAGATAGAACCGGACTGGTGTCTTTCTTGATGCATTCGACCACTCAGTGAGAAGCCTTCCTAATGTGGAGCAAAGCCGCATCTGGTGACCCCGACGTGATCCGTTAAAAGAAACGGGTGCGTCTATCTTCGACTGCTTATCTCACCTGACCGGACGAGCCAGTTGCAACTCAGGGACGCCATCTCGTGTCACGGATCCCTCCCCAGGAATCTTCCCTAAAGAAGACATCCTCCCTTCAGGTGAGTATGGGCGGAAAGTTCTCGAAAGCGCAGATAGCACATTTGCAGGAATTAGAAGAACTAACGAAGAGCTCAATTATTATTCTTAGGAATCAGGGCAAAACACTCCCGGTTCCAACTAAAAAGGACCTTGTCACCCTTTTAACTTACATTTACACACAATATCCAGCTTATCCAGAGAAAGGGTCCTTGAAAGTCTCCACGTGGCAACGTTTGGGTGACTGTTTTCATGATAACCCCAGGGCTCCACCAAAGATTCTGACCACATGGAGAATAGTCATGGAATGTTTAAAAATCCATGGTTTAGCACTTACCCATGCCCCCTCCCCTAAGGAGGGTCCTCCTCCTTATACAGCTGAAACCAAAACAAAGGACACTCTCCCGTTAGAAGCTTCCTCCCCCACTGCTCCTAAACCCATAAATCCTTCTAACTCAAATTCAGCGGAGGATCAAACACCCATGGGAGCGATCGCGCAAGCCATGGCGCAGGGACGCAGGGAGGGCTCTCTTACCCTGGAGGAGCTCTCTCTCTGTTCTGTTGAATATATGGGGGATGGAGCCGGAAATATGGTGCCTAGACTTGAACCTTTACCCATGAAATTAATCAGAGATTTAAAACAAGCCGTGGCCATGTACGGCATTCAGACACCATATGTCAGAGGCTTCATTAACACCATCAGCACCTCCTTTTTCATGTTACCCCAAGATTGGAAAGATCTTTTCCGTATGATACTGACTGGACCACAGTATGTTGTTTGGGAGTCAGACTTTCGCGCCGAAGCTGAGAGATTTGCCTGGATCAACTCTTTGGTGCGGGGCGATATATGGACTTAGCAGCTCAGATGGCACTCCCACAACGTATTCTTGCCTTCATCAGTATCATAGCGGTCAAAGCCCTTGACAAGGTCGATGATCCTACCTCTGGCATCGTAGGATCTTTTTCAAAAATTACTCAAGGCTCACATCAACCTTATGCTGAGTTCGTAGAGGAACTTCAGAAAGCCATTCAGAGACAAATCTCGAATGAAGAAGCCCGTAAAGAGCTTCTGTTAAAACTGGCTGTTGAAAATGCAAATGAGGATTGCAAGAAGATTCTGCAGCCTCTATCTGCCCGAGGGGGGGCTTCCCTTTTGGACTATCTAAAGGCTTGCAAAATTGTGGGAACTGTCTCTTACAATATGGAACATCTGGCCATGGCCTTGCAGCAAGCAAATTCTCAAAACAGGCCAGCCGGCAACTGTTTCAATTGTGGGAAGCCAGGCCATTTCAAAGCACAATGCAGAGCCAGAGACAATGCACAAAACAACACCAAGCCTGAAACTATATGCCCAAGGTGCAAGAAAGGGTACCACTGGGCAAACCAGTGTCGCAGCAGCACTTCTCAGCCACAGGGAAACTAGAAGGGGGGCGATCAGCCAGCCCCGCTCCCAAGGCTGATTCCATATCTTTCCAACTCATTGCCTCAGAAGATATGGAAGCTGACATTCCAGGCACTGTTTACTTTCTCCCCACATGCCTGAAAACGATCCCTCCTGCCATGACGCCCCTCATAATTTATCCCATCCGAGACCTCATGGCAAGGGGAATCATTGCTTCTCCGTTTCTGAGAGATTCCGATGACTTTTCCTCAGTGGCCATGGCAGTAATTGGAAATACTCCCACAAAATTTAGCAAGGGAGAATTAGTAGCAACCGCTGTTACAGTGCCTGTTAAAACGGCTGATGTATGGGCATTTACTGTCCATCAGACAGTGGAACAAGCCAGGTCTGTGTTACAATTCACAATCTGTAACAAAGTCTTTTCGGGTCTCATAGATACTGGAGCTGACGTAAGTGTCATCCGAACGGCTGAGTGGCCGGACGATTGGCCTTTGGAAACTGCCCCCGCTGTTCGGGGAGTGGGAGGAGTTCAGCACGCCCACCGTAGCAAACACTGGCTGCCGGTGAGTTCCTCTGATATTTCTCACACTGCCTACCTCCAACCCTTGGTTCTTCCATTACATACTAACCTGTGGGGCCGTGATCTTATGTCTCAACTTAACACAAAACTCATTATTGATTAATGGAATCTTTTGCTCGAACTCCACTGCGGCTACAATTAAAAACCACAGAACCTGTTTGGGTAGACCAATGGCCCCTCACAATAGACAAACTAGAGGCCCTGCAATCACTTATCCAGGACCAAATTGTCAAAGGGCACGTTGAACCATCTGTCAGCCCATATAACACCCCCATTTTTGTCATAAAGAAAAAATCAGGAAAATAGAGGCTATTGCAGGACTTACGAGCCGTGAACACTATAATAAAACCAATGGGGGCGCTACAATGTGGTCTTCCAAATCCCAACATCATCCCTGAAAAATTTGATCTCATGGTCATTGATTTAAAAGATTGCTTTTTTTCTATCCCCTTGCATGAACAAGACCGTGCCTTATTCGCTTTTACACTACCTTGCTTAAACAACTCCTCTCCCTCCTCCCGCTTTCAGTGGAAAGTCCTACCCCAAGGTATGCTCAATAGCCCCACCATGTGTCAACACGATGTCAATAATGTCCTGCTACCCTATCGTTCTGCTTTTCCACACTTTCTGGTGTATCATTACATGGATGATATCCTTGTTGCCGCTCCTGGGCCACCGGGTACGGTGTTCACTTCATTTTCCTTCCTGAAAGCCGCTCTTGCAAAAGGAGGTTTGCACATAGCACCTGAAAAGGTACAGGTACTAACTCCATACGCATATCTGGGCTATAAAATGCTTTCTGCTACTGTCTATCCTTCACTTCCCTCTCTGTCTCTGCCTTCTCAACCCACCCTGGTTCAACTTCAGCAATATCTGGGTACTGTAAACTGGGCTCGACCTTTCCTGTCTTTAACCACTGATATTCTTTCTCCATTGTTTGAAGCCCTTACCTGGGGAAAAAAGCCTGCTGACATAATATCCTTGCAGCAACCTCAGCTTCAAGCAATAACTCAAATAGAAGAGAATATCCGAAAAATATGGGTAGACAGAGCTGCTGCCAATACTCCTCTAGATATGGTCATTTTAGCCACCCCGAGGCTTATGACCGCAGCAGTAACTCAAAAGGACCAAAAACACCACATCATAGAGTGGATTCATCTTTCCCATACGCCACGATGCTCCATCACTTCCAAATCAGCTCAATTGGCTCAATTGATCACAAAAGGCAGGAGTCGTGCAAAATTACTTATGGGAATAGATGTTTTCACACTTTTTATCCCTTTTTCGCTACAAATATGGGAATCTCTATTCCAAAACTCCCAGGAAATTCAGTTTGCCTTAGCCGACTGGCCTGGACTAGTTTCCTGCTACCCGCCCGCTGATCCACGTTTTCAAATCATTTGGACCATACCCATCTCTTTCTCCTCTCCCATCAGCAAAAGGCCTTTGGTCAACGCCTTGACTATATTTGCTGATGGCAGTAGGGAACGAGGGGCATGCGCTTGGCAAAGGAATGGGGTGTGGCACACTAAAACCACACCTGTGCAAACATCACCCCAAAGGGCTGAGCTTGCTGCAACCATATTAGTCCTCCAGAATTTTAACGAACCCCTCAACTTGATCTTAGACAGCCTATGTGTTACCCAAATAGTCTCTACTATTCACGATTCTTACCTCTCTCCCGCTATTGATAAAAACCTTCTCTCTCTTTTTGTTACATTGCAACACCTTGTTGCACAGCGTCAGCACCCCCTCTTTGTAGCACACATCCGCAGCCACCAACCCTTCCCAGGAATCCTCCAGGAAGGCAATGATGTGGCTGATCAAGCGGCTGCAGGTATCATGACCTCACACACATTAACTCCTTGGGAGAGCCATTCATACTTCCATCAAAACACTAAAGCTCTCATGAAACATTTCAACCTTACTATGGCCGAAGCCTCAGCCATTAGACAGCAGTGCCCCACCTGCAGTCAACAAGCCCATTCCATTCCCTTAGGGGTAAATCCCCGCGGGTTGAAAGCCTGTGAAATATGGCAGATGGACGTTACTCAGTTTCCTCCGTTTGCCTCCTGGAAGTATCTGCATGTCACAATTGATACTTATTCAGGGTTTATAATGGCAACCCCGCAAAGAGGAGAAGCCTCCAAACATGTCATCAACCATTGCATTCGCACTTTTGCATCGTTGGGACGCCCAAATGAAATAAAAACAGATAATGGTTCCGCATACACTAGCACAGCCATGTCAGAATTTTGCGCTAAGTGGCAAATTACCCACAAATTTGGAATTCCTTATAACAGTCAAGGACAAGCCCTGGTAGAGAGAGCCAACTTAACGCTAAAAACAGCGTTAGAACGACATTTGATCAAAGGGAAAAAAGCCCTTGGCCTCCCGGCGATGCAAGATACCCTTAATCTCTGTCTTTATACCCTCAGCTTCCTCAATCTCTCCGGCACCCCTGCTACGATGGCAGCGGAGCGACATTTTTCCTCCCCCCTTCCCCTGATTCTCCCAAACCACAGGTATACTACCGTCAACTGCCAGACCCTACTCGGAAGGGTCCTGCTGCTCTCCTCACCTGGGGTCGTGGCTATGCAGCTATCCAGCTTCCAGATCGTGTCCTGTGGGTTCCTGGACGACACGTCAGACCATACCACCCCAAGATAGAAAAATCACCACCTGCAGACGTATCAACATGATTCGTCTCGTTGCCTTGCCGACCCTCTTCCTCCTTTTTGCCGCCCGTGCCTCCAAGGTCTCCATTCCGTCTCGAGTGACGTACTTCACGCCAGATCAACACTTTTGAACACCCTGCCTGACCAAAACCACGCAAGCAGGCTCCATTCAACTAACTCTCATCTACCATACCCAACAATCGCAGAAGTGCCTTCCTAAAAACTTGCCAAAACAACGGGACCATGTACCATCTACCTAAACCACACCACCATGCTCAAGGATGGTACTAACCCAATTGTTTTAATCTTTGATGTTTGTGTTGCTTGTTCTAAACCAGGGGGACATTTATGCGGGTCGGTTGACTGGAAAACAACATATGCCCACAATCATAAATATTTGTGTCCTACACCCATTAACTGGGCCACAGGGAACCCCAATCAATGGATCCCTTGTGGAGGTTCCATCGAGTGCTCGGGTTGGTCTTGTGTCTGATTATACTGGGGGAGGGTATTCAGGCTGCAATCATCTGTCACATTTCAAACGAATATCAGGGTCTACCACAGACAATAAGGTAGAAATCACCATCTCCAGGCAATACCCTGCTTTGGATACTTATTGATGGCACAGGATCGGATCCAAACACTTACACTACCATAACAACCGAAATAATATATGAAGGTAAGGAAACATCATTAGACTGGTCGGTAAGCCCCTGATACCAGTGTTATTGCAAAAAACTTGTTCATGGGCATGGCAGAAAAAATTGCAAAACAACTTGCAATAACCAATTGTTTTGTCTGTGGGGGAACCACCACAGGAGAACAATGGCCGTGGCAAGCCTTAGAAGCCTCACCATCACTGTTCAATAACATGTCTTCTGTAGGAAACATAACAGCTAGAAAAGCTTCCGATCCACTTATTTGGACAATTACCACCAACTTAATTGGTAGAAACTGCTTTTCCCGAAATGGGTCCACTCCAGTAGGACACCTCCTTTGCTTAGGTATATGGGATAACTCCTACCGGACTTGGACAGCATCTGACAATGCTATCACCACACCTGTCAAATTCAATACCTCCCTCCTCCCTTATCTCAATGACACAACATCTTCCCAAGACGGGTCCTATGGATATAGAACCCCCATATATATGATTAATAGAATCATTTGTTTACAAGCTGTTTTAGATTTAGCAGGCCAATGAATAGACAAAGCTCTAAACACTCTAGCAACTGCTACAGACAAATTACGCACAGCTGTCTACCAAAATCGCTTAGCTTTAGATTACATACTAGCCAAAGAAGGAGGGGTATGTGGTAGGTTCAATCTCACGAATTGTTGTCTTCAAATTGATAAGGTTGGCAAAGTAGTAGCACAATTAACAACTGAGATGCGACAATAAACCTATAATCCTAATCAAGTTTGGCAAGGTATTAATCTTAAAAATATTTTTAGTTCCTGGTTCCCAAAACTACCAGGATTACAAGCTATAGTAGCTCTCATAGGTATGATTGCTGCAGGATGCGTTATTCTTCCATGTGTGTTACCAATTTTTATTCGCACTATCACCAATAGTCTGTCTTTATTAGCTGAAAAGCGCGCCATTGCACAGGTTAATGCCCTATGGGAAAAAGAACCTCTGTACAAAGTCATACCCTCAGAAGACCCTGATGCGTACGCTAGCACAGATTTTCGCATGGGTAGTGACGAAGATCCAGAAGAATTTCCTCCATATAAAATTAAAACAGAGGAGATGCAGTAATGAATCAACAAGTTTCGGTACAGGCCAGGCCTCACGTAGGCTGAAAGCGTACCAGGAACAACGAACATCAATCAACAACACGTCATCATGGGCTGATAACTGGACTGCAAACGCTGAATGGCTACTTTGTGCTAAAATGAACATATAACACTGTGATTGGATGTTATGAATATTTTTATTCATGTAACATAATGATTGGATAGAATTCGCCGCTTGTGACATATCACTGTGTGTTTTTAATAAAAGAGCTTCCCGAGCTTGTAATCGGGGCAGCTCACCCAAGATAGAACCGGACTGGTGTCTTTCTTGATGCATTCGACCACCCAGTGAGAAGCCTTCCTAATGCGGAGCAAAGCCGCACTATCCCAAATTTGCTACCATTAATCCAGATTTATATTATAGCCGAAATTTCTAGCCCAAGTTAACATTGGTTCTTTCACCTGCTCCTCATACATCTTATAATCTAATAGTTATATAATTTATTTATTTATTTCTTTTCTGATCCTAATAATATTTTATCTAATATTGTATCTTGTTAATTTATTCCCCATTCTTTTTTATCCCTTTCATATCTGGATTGTACTTGGAGATATGCCCACCATTCCAACGTTAACCCCTGCTGATTAAGTTTGAGTCTTTGTTTTAATCTTCCTTTGTCTGTTAGGACATCTTTGTATGTAATTACCTTTTTCTGGTTATAGAGGTTTGGGTATGATACAGCTTCTAAGGGGGAAAGCTGGCCTGGAGTCTCCATATAATTTTTGCAATCTTATTTTATTCCAGATTGATATTAGAGCTTGTCAAATTTTATGTCTCAAAAAGTATTGATGTGTTACATATCTTTTAGGCCAAAAATATGCGTGCCAGCCCTGTTGTAGATTGTGCCCTTCTAAAAATAAAAGTCTTTTTTTCCCCCAAGTTTATCCAATCTTTGATCCATGTTAAGGCAGCCGCTTGATAATATAGTTCCCAATCTGGGAAACATCGTCCCCCTCTTTCCTTTGTGTCTTGTAAATGTTTTAGTTTGATTCTTGGTCTTTTACCCTGACACACAAAATTTAACGTTATTTTATTCAGTTCCTTAAAGAAATTTTTCTCTAATTTGATCAGTATAATTTGGAATAAAAACAAAATTTTGGGTAATATGTTCATTTTAATAGCCAAAATTCTTCCAATTAATGATAGTTGAAGACTATTCCAATGTTCTAAATCTGTTTTAATTTGTCTCAATAAATTTTCATAATTATCCTCAATTGTTGAGCAACATGCCGAAATGTTAATTCCTAGATATTTTATTTTTTGTATTATTTGAATATCTAATAATTTAACAAGATTTTCTCTTTGTGTGTTGGTCATATTCTACGTTATAATTTTCATTTTTTCTTTATTTATTTTCAAACCAGCTACTTCTCCATAGTCTTCAAGTTTTTCTAATAATATCGGGCCTGTTTGTTCAGGGTCTTCCCCCCAAAATACGAAATCATCAGCATATGCTTGTAATTTAAAATTTTCTTTTTTGATTTCCAATCCTTTAATCTGTGTTTCTTGTCTGATTATTCCTGTTAGGACCTCTAGTGTATATATAAATAATAGCCGAGATAGGGGGCAGCCTTGTCTTGTGCCTTTTTGTATATAAACCGTACTTATTGCGTATAGTGTATATATTGCCATAATTATCTTTAAGAACTTTTCACCAATATTCATGTGTTTTAACTGTTGCATTAGAAAAGACCAATTTACATTGTCAAAGGCTTTCTGGGCATCTAGAAATAAAAAGGCTGCCTGTCAATCATTGTGTTCTTCGTAAAATTCAAGAGTGTCTAATATATTCTCACATTAAATTTTGTTTGTCTATTTGGAAGGAAGCCATTTTGATCACTATGTATGAATCCATTTAAATAATTTTTAAATCTTTCAGCAATGATCATGGTAAATATTTTGTAATCTGTATTTAAAAGAGTTATTGGCCTGTAATTTTGGATTCTTGTCTGGTCTGTACCTTCTTTTTTCATCTACACTATATTGGCCTCTCTCCAAGTTTTTGGTATTTTCCCGTCATCAAGCACAGCATTGAAGACCTCTAATAAGCATTGGTTCACGGTATTCTGATGTTTTTTGTATAGGTATAGCGGGTATAGCATCTGGGCCAGATGCTTTGTTGTCTTTTTGTTTGTTGATTGCTTTAGCTATTTCTGTCATGGTAATTTCTTCATTGAGCATTAATTTCATATCTTCTGGAATCTTTGGTAAATCAGCTTTCCTTGGGTAGTGTTGTGGTTAGCCAGCAGCAGGTGCGGACGGCTGAGGAGAGCGAGGACTCAGATGAGGGGCCAGGACCATTTGGGAGTGGACTGCTGCCTTCAGAGATTGTGGGGGCTGGCAGCAGCGATGAGGAGGTTCCCGAGGAGCCTGTGCCAAGTGCACATGCACGCAAGGCTGCTCGTAGGAAAGAGAAGCTGCAGCAGCATGGGTGACTCGGGAGTAAGACTGCAAGGTAATGGCCCCTTCTTCAAGAAGATAAAAGCCAGCTGTGAATCGGACGTTCTTTGCAGGAAGCAAAGATGTTTTGAAACCTGAGCCTCGTGGACATTGCAGTATCTTAGTTGGTATTTGAAGACTCTTGTGTTGTAAAATATTTCTAGGTTACCTTATCTATTATTTTTGGCAGCCTTACACAGTTTTGGCGAGGGTCATGCTTATCAAAGTTAATTAGTTTGCAGCAGCCTTTTAACTGGGGATTCGTAAGAATCATCAAAAGGTTTCTGTTCACTTTGGTTCATGTTTGTTTTATTGGACAAGGGTTTGGGTCAGAACAGGTAGGTTCTAATCTTTTCTTCTGAGTAATTTTCATTTCTTGTGTATAATTTTGCATAAAATCTCTGGGCAGTGTCTTTTTTAGAGTTCTTGTCGTAGTGTATGATCCCTTCTTCATCTTGTAATTTGTTTATTCGTTGTTTTTCTCTGTAATTTTTTAATTTTTGTGCCAGCCACCATCCAGGTTTATTGGCATTTTCAAAATAATTTTGTTTAGTTAATTTAATTTGTTGTGCTATTTTCTTTGTCTCCAAAGTATGTTGTTTATGTTTAAGAAGATCTGATTCGCTTTTCAAGTTTTGATTATAAGGTTCTTTCTGGTGCAACGCCTCCATTTGCTAAAGCTCTTGTTCCAATTTTTCTCTAAGTTGTTTTTTTTGCCTTATTTCTTTTGGCTATATATGAAATTGTTACACCACACATGTATGCTTTGGCAGTGTCCCATAGAGTTTGGATTGAAATATCATCTTGTTTATTTATTTTAAAAAAGGTATCCAATTCTTTTTCTATCATTATATTGAATTCTTTTTCTTTGAGAATTGCCCTTTGAAAAGTCCATCTTGGTTTAACTTTATGTCCTTTCCACTTAAAACTTATGGGGTTGTGATTGGCCCAGGTGTTAGTCTCTATAGTCACTTTATGTATTTCGGAATCTAAATCTTTGGATGTCCAAACCATATCAATCCTAGACCAGGTTTTGTGGCGATTTGAATAAAATGTGTAATAATTCTCTTCATTATTCCTTTCTCTCCAAAGGTCTATCAAGTTTAAATCTCTAATCATTTCCAAAAAATATTTTGGGGAGTATTCTTTTTTTTTCTTTTTCTTGTGCCATTATGTTTATGGTCTCTTTTCCTAACTACAATCGCATTGAAGTGCCAAACTATACATAACCCATTGTACTCTATATCAGGGGTTGCCAACCTTTTGGACCTCAGGGACCACCAAACTCATAATTTTAAATCCCGAGGACCACTAATATGATTTTTTTAAAAAAGATAATATACTTAATATAAAAATTTTAATTTTTATATTAAATATAAATTTAATAAAATTAATTTTAATATATAAATATATATGAATATATATTTTAATATAATTTTTAATATAAAAATGGCTTGGTGGTCATATAACTGGGTGGGTGGGCATGGCCAAGTCAACATCACTTCTTTGCCCTTGTTCTCTCTCTCTCATTTCTCTCTCTCCTTCTTGTGTCCCTTTTTCTCTCTTGTCTCTCTCTCTCTCTTTGTCCCGGGGGTGGGGGGTGGGGAAGGTGGTGGGAATCTGACATGGTTGGTCATCGTGATTTTGCGGAAGGTAAGCTGAAAGAGCAAAATAAGGTGGGAAAAGCTCCAGGTTGTTTTGAGCCCCTCCTTGGCCGTCTGGGGAGTGAAGAGGAGAGGGGGAAATTCATAAGGAACTGGCCCAGTGGGGTGAGCTTCATTGATTCTGCCGGCAATTGCAGAAGTGGCCAACTCGTGCCACAGAGTTGTGGAAGGGAAGGGAGAAACTCTTGGAGGAAAGTTGGTCAAAAGTTGCAGTCCTTCACACGCACCCCTCATCCCCCTCCCCAAATCCTGAAGATCCCCAGGTTAGACAAGGGCTGCCAGGGAAAAGGGCGGCAAGAGGCTTTTCTCTCCTGGATTGCAACCATTGGCACGTCGGGGTGTCAACTTTGCAGGGCTTTTTGCTTTGTTCTCTCTCTCTCTCTCTCCCGCCGCCAGTGCCTCCCCTGTTGCCAACATGGGTGCGACCAGGTGCCTGTGGGCAGGGCCAACCAGGGGTGATTGTTCAGTTTGGCGAACCAAGCCCTCCCTACCACCTGGTGCAAGGTGGTCAAATTTCACCACTGCTTTGGAGGCTTCAAACGAGGGGAGTGGAGGAGATTGGAGAAGAAATGCTACTCGTATTTGCGTGGCATTAGCATTCTGCCTTTGCCACTGCTGCTTCAGCCCATTTGCACTGCACCTACCCCCCAGCAACAACACCATTACTTGTTCCGGCCAGCGAGGGTTGCGTTCCTTTGCACCACTCCTTTGCATTGCACCACCTGCAAATTTGCACATTGCATGTGCCACCCCCTATGGAGATTTCCAGTCCCACCACGGGCTGGTCCCATATTCCAGAGCTGCTGTAGTCAGGACTGGCCCTTTGGGTCATCCCAGAGCAGCTCTCAATGGCAGGCCAGTGTACCCAGGTGGGAAGAGCTGCTCCAGGGTGATCGAAAGGCCAGTCCTGACTACTGCAGCTTTGGAATATAGGACCGACTTTCCCACCAACATCAGCAAGCCACCCCGGGGTGGATTTCCCTCCCCCGCCTTTGATCTTACTTTCTAGTTCCAGCTTGCGTGGCTCTACTGCAGGTAAGATATGCAAAGGGTGGGGGCCAGTGGTGGGCGGGCCATGTGGGTGACGCAGCCTTCTGTTGCCCCACAGCCTGGATTAATTGCTCTTGGGGGGCACATTTCTCTGTGGACCACCAAAATTTTCTCATGGACCACCAGTGGGCCACGGCCCACCAGTTGGCGACCACTGGGATGAATAATAGAAATAACCAATTAAATAAATAAGGAATGTATAATTTAGAAAGATAGGGACATATATATAAAAGAACAAATAGGAGTATAAAATATGCACTGGAATAATAATTGAAATGTAAGCACTGTCAAAATGGATTGTAACATACATAACACTCTCACTTTAAATATTTGTATTGTATTTTGTATTTTAATATTTTAATTTTTCAATAAAGGTTATAAAAAAAAGTTGCGCTCTATCACTGGAGGTTTTTAAGAAGAGATTGGACAATTGTTTGTCTGAAATGGTATAGGGCAGGGGTGTCAAAGTCAAGGCCTGTGGGTCAGATGTGGCCCGCAGAGTGCTTAGACAGGCCCGTGGGGCCAGCCTGGAAACAGCAAAGGACCGGCCCATGATGCCTCTGACAGTGAAAATGGAGCTCGGGGTGTGCCCCCCCGCCCCCATGCCCCATTTTCAGCTGCGATGGCCTCCTGCAGCCCTCTGCCAGCCAGCGAAAATGGAGAAAGGGAAAGAGGAAATTAAAAGAAGGAAAGATGGGAAGGCAGAAGAAAGGAGAATGAAGAGGGAAGGAAAGGAGAGGAGAGGAGAAGAGATTGAGATTGGATCTCAGGGAAGTCCTGCATTAGCACTTGGCCACAGGTGCCCTCGACACAAGTCCTGTGTCACGCCCACCATGGCCACGCCCACCCCCAGCCCTCCAAGATCAAACACAACCCATATGCAGCCCTCAATGAAATTGAGTGTGACACCCCTGGTATCGAGTTTCCTGCTTGAGCCGAGGGTTGGAGTCGACTAGAAGACCTCCAAGGTCCCTTCCAGCTCTGATATTCTGTTCTTCTAGGGTACTGTGGTGCCATCATCTGTCTTGATGTCTCTTCCATCTTCCTCCCTTATAGGAACACAAAGTGTTATTGACGGGCACCCCTCTCCAGAACACCGTGGAAGAACTGTTCAGCCTCCTGCATTTCCTTGAACCATCCCAGTTCCCCTCTGAATCGGAGTTCCTTAAGGACTTTGGGGACCTCAAAACTGAAGAGCAGGTAAAAAAAAAAGTAGCTGTTGGATGTTGGCACTTTTTTTCTTTCTCAACTGCTCATTTCTGCTGCTTTTAGCTTCTTGTCTGACTTATTTTCCCCATTATCTGCATTCTCAAACTTCTGCAGTGTGCATGAAAAGCAGGTAAACCATCTTCAAGAGACGGTCGTCCTTCTCAATCCATCTGTCTTAGGAAGACAACGCTGCTGACAAAGTTTAATCTTAGCTTGGTCCACCTCAAGACAGTGAAGGTTCTAACCACTGCTCTCTCATACCCTCCAGGTGCAGAAACTGCAGGCGATCTTGAAGCCCATGATGCTCCGGCGGCTGAAGGAGGATGTTGAGAAGAATTTGGCCCCCAAACAGGAAACTATCATTGAGGTGGAGCTGACCAACATCCAGAAAAAGTACTACCGGGCCATCCTAGAGAAGAACTTCAACTTCCTCTCCAAGGGGGCGGGGCACAGCAACATGCCCAACCTTCTCAACACCATGATGGAGCTACGCAAGTGTTGCAACCACCCCTACCTCATCAATGGTAAGGGTGAGGAAGTGAATGGAAAGATTTTTTGGGGGTGTGGATAATGAAAGGATTGAGCTGCCTAGAACGGAGATTTGGGCAGATAATAGAATGGAATGGAATAGGATTAGGATTAGAATACAATACAATGAAGAATACAATGCAGAAGAGAATGCAGAAGAGAAGAGAATACAGAATAGAAGAGAATGGAAGAGGAGAGAATGCAGAAGAGGAGAGAATGCAGAATTGAATTGAATTGAATTTTTTTATTGGCCAAGTTTAATTGGACGCACAAGAAATTTGTCTCCGGTGCATAAGCTCTCAGTGTAAATACAAACAACAAAGTGATAGGTCATAAATCATAATTAAAATCATTAATCATAAATTACAAACAAGTGATAAATCATTAGATACCAATAGGAGAAAGTAGTAGGAAAGATGAAAAGAATAATAGCATTACAGCCCACTACATGGGTAAATGTCCTTAGGCCTTAAGACAGTGCAGGGGGAAATAGGTGTTCAATTCGATCTAAGAAAAGCTGATCTTTGCAAAATAAAGGTAATTATCAATTTATTCTTGATCATTTAGCAATCATTCAAACTTTTGACAGATCCCCAAAAAGGTACTTATGACCTGGATTCAAAGTTCAGATTGGTCATGTCGCTGCCTTGACTTATGACTGTCATGACACAAAGAAGAAACCCTTAAGGTCATAAGTCAGGGACCAACTGTAAATTCAAACATATGATTAGCTTGGAGTTTCTAAGTGCTCTGAAATATTTTCCTAGGCACAGAAAGTATCTTGTTTTGGTTTTATTTATTTAGCATATGTCCAGTCCACCCAGCAATTCCAAGTCAGGGTGGTCGATGTTGAAAAAGATAACAGATAACAGATAATCAGAGTTGGAAGGGACCTTGTAGGTCATCTAGTCCAACCCCACACACAAGCAGGAGACCCTACACCATTTCTGACAAATGGCAGTCCAATCTCTTCTTGAAAGTCTCAAGTGATGACGCTCCCACAACTTCTGAGGGCAAGCTGTTCCATTGGTTGATTGTTCTCACTGTGAGAAAGTTTCTACTTATTTCCAGGTTAAATCTCTTCTTGTTCAGTTTCCATCCATTATTCCTTGTCTGGCCTACAGGAGCTGTAGAAAATAGATTGACCCCTTCCTCTCTGTGGCAGCCCCTCAAATATTGGAAGACTGCTATCATGTCTCCCCTGGTCCTTCTTTTCACTAGACTAGCCAAGCCCAGTTCCTGTAACTGTTCTTCATGTTTTAGTCTTCAGTCCCCTAATCATCCTAGTTGCTCTTCTCTGTACTTTTTCTGGAGTCTCGACATCTTTTTTATAGTGTGGTGACCAAAAGTGGATGCAGTACTCTAGGTGTGGTCTTACTAGGGCTTTATAGAGTGGTATTAGTACCTCACTTGATGTCGTTTGTATCCCTCTGTTAATGCAACTTAGGACTGCATTAGCTTTTTTGGCTGCTGCTGCACACTGCTGGCTCATATTTAGCTGGTTGACTTCAAGATCCCTCTCACAGTTGCTGCTCTTGAGCCTGGTTTCACCCAGTCTATAAATATGCTTATGGTTTTTCTTGCCTAAGTGTAAGACTTTACTTCTCTCTACATTGAATTTCATTTTGTTAGATATGGCCCAGTGTTCTAGTCTGTCAAGATCCATTTGGATCTTGAGCCTATCTTCTTGGGTATTAGCTATTCCTGCCAGCTTAGCATCATCTGCAGATTTGGTAAGTTCCCCTTCTATTCCCTCATCTAAGTTGTTAATGAAGATATTGAAGAGTACTGGGCCTAAGACGGAACCTTGATCAGACATTGGGCTGGTGTAAGCTCTTGATGGACTTTTGGACACAATGGGATGGATATGTTGTCGAGGAGCACCACAGTCACGCTGAGGGGTAGAGACAAGACCCCACTTAAACAATGAGTCCTGGCAGACACCATGTTGGGTACGGATCCTGTTCAGAGTTGACTAATGCTGGCGAGGAAGGTCAAAACCTGGCACCTTTTGTGTAGGGTCATCTATGTAAACTGCCTGCATCTTGGTGTTGAGCAGCCCATTGGCTTTCCCCTGTGTGTTGATGTCAAAGTTGTGAGACAGTTGTTGAGCAAGTGCCAGAGAGGGCTTCCTGGATTGAAACCTGCTGATTGATAGATGAGAAAGATCAGCGTGCACAGGAAGAAGTGGGTTTCTCATAATTTTGTTTGTACTCTTTCACTAAGGCTTCCTGCCTTCATAGAGCTGGTGGTACAATGTGGCTCAAGATGGGGAGCCAGCAAGTAGGAGTAGATTTTATGCAACCGCTTATGATCCTCATTGTATCATTCAGCCTAGCGTTGCTCTTGCTTGTGTGGCAGCTATGAAGCCAAACAGGGGCGCAGTATTCAGCTATGGAGTAGACCAACCCTAGTGCTGATATTCTGAGAAGTAGAGGCTGAGGCTCCCCATCTTGATCCTGGTCTTGTTTAGGTAATCCAGTAGGTAGAAACAAAAAGCAAAGGGACATCAGTTGATCAAAATACCATTTGCAGTGACTTGGTATGTTCTGATTTCTCAAGCTTGGTCCCCCTCCCAGTCTCCCTGAAATGTGGATAATTCCTTCATCTGTGTTTCTTTTCTTCCCTCCCAAACTAGGTGCTGAGGAGAAGATCTTGACCGAGTTTCAGGATTCCTGCCACCACCACGTGCCCCATGACTTTTCCCTGCAGGCCATGGTGCGTTCCTCTGGGAAATTGGTGCTGATGGATAAACTGCTTCCTAAACTGAAAGCCGGAGGACACAAGGTGCTGATTTTTTCCCAGATGGTCCGTTGCCTCGACATCCTGGAAGACTACCTCATCCAAAAGAGGTGACAGCTTGTGTGGCGATGATGATGATGTCATCCGTTCAGTTGTGTCCAACTCTGGGCAATTCGGTGGGCCAGGTCTCTCCACATCTTCCGGTCTTGCACTGCTTCTTTGACTCAAAGGTGCTTTTTCAGGAGGCAACTGACTTTCTTGTTTTTGTTTTTTTCTTTTGAAGACGTTTTGCTTCTCATCCAAGAAGCTTCTTCAGCTCTGACTGGATGGTGGGGAATGGAAGGATTTATATACCTTGCAGACAGCTGGTCATTTGCTCCTGGTTCCTATAGCTTGCAATTTTTCCTGTGGAAATCCATTCTTCAGAGGAAAAATTGCACGCTACAGGAACCAGGAGCACTACTCAGGTGACCCTGAGGACACAGATAAACTTCGAAGGGCTTCAACAACTCTCTAAAATAGGGGTCTTCAAACTTGACAGCTTTAAGACTTGTGGACTTCAACTCCCAGAATTCCTCCTCCAGTCATGTTAGCTCAGGAATTCTGGGAGCTGAAGTCCACAAGTCTTAAACTTGCCAAGTTTGAAGACCCTTGCTCTAAAAGGATGCAAATGGCCAGCTGTCTGCAAGGAGTATAAACCCTTGCATTCCCCACTATCCTGTCAGAGCTGAAGAACCCTCTTGGATGAGAAGTGAAACTTCTTCAAAAGAAAAAACAAAGTCCATTTCCCCCCTGAAAAAGCACCTTTGGGACGAACATGACCAGGATGACTGAGAATCTCTACAGACTGCTTCTTTGAGTTTTTCTATTCTCTGGCTGGAGTCAGCCAACTGTTCTGTTCTTTGGTGATTTACTGCTAACCTTTCCAAGTGTAATTACTTTCTCCAATGAGTTGCCCTGCATGACATGGCCAAAATACGTGGGACTCAGTTTTGTGAATTTTGCCTTCTAGTGACGTGACCGATGTTACATGCTCCAGTATTTGTATGTTGGTCACCTATGCTGTCCAGCCCCCTCCCCCAAACCAAATATTCCACAGCCTTATTTCATTGATGCAATAACATTCACGATTTCACAATCAGCATTATCCTCCTCACTAAGAATCTTGCTTTGCATCCTCAGCCGTCTGGGGCTTGAAGAGGAGAGGGGGAAATTCCTAAGGAACTGGCCCCGTGGGGTGAGCTTCATTGATTCCATCGGCAATTGCAGAAGTGGCCGACTCATGCTATGGAGTTGCAGAAGGGAAGGGAGAAACTCCTGGAGGAAAGTTCATGAAAAGTTGCAGTCCTTCACACGCACCCCTCATTCCCCTCCCCAAATCCTGAAGATCCCCAGGTTAGAGAAGGGCTGCGAGGGAAAAGGGCGGCAAGAGGCTTTTCTCTCCTGGATTGCGACCTTTGGCACATCAGGGTGTCAAATTTGCAGGGCTTTTTGCTTTGTTTTCTCTCTCTCTCCCACCACCGGTACTACCCCTAGTGCCGACATGGGTGCGACCAGGTGCCTGTGGGCAGGGCCAACCAGGGGTGATCGTTCAGTTTGGTGAACTGAACCCTCCCTACCACCTGGTGCAAGGTGGTCAAATTTCACCACTGCTTTGGAGGCTTCAAACGAGGGGAGTGGAGGAGGGGGAGGCTTATAGTCATGATTTTGGGAACCAATTTGGAGGCCAGTGAGCCCTGCCCTCCCTCTAATCCTCTCTCAGCCTTCTAAATTGTCTCCAAAGGCAGTGAGGAAGCCGTAGAGGCGCAGGCGCCTTCTGCCAGCCACATTTGAAATAGAAGTGGGAGGGAGACGAGGGAGAGCTCCCTTTACCCTTAGAGGTGGAGTTTTAGCTCTGAACTCCTGATGGAGAGACGGTGGGCTAACTTTGAGGGAGAAGGCTTCGGAGTGAAGCACTATGGTTTTCATTATAAGCCTCCCCCTCCTCCACTCTCCTTGTTTGAATGCTACCCCAGGCCGCCTGGGAACCAATTTGAAGGCCAGTGAGTCCCGCCCCCCTCTAGTCCTCTCCCAGCTTTCGAAATTGGCTCCAAAGGCAGCGAAGAAGCTGCAGGGGGTTGCTGCCAGCCACATTTGAATGTTGCTCCTCTAACCTGGAAATTGGAGAACAGCATTAGCATTCTGCCTTCCCCACTGCCGCTTTGGCCCATTTGCACTGCGCCCCCGCATCAGCACCATTACTCATTTCAGCAAGTGAGGGTTGTGCTCTGTTTTGCACATTGCACCACCTGCAAATTTACACATTTCACATGCCACCCCCCATGGAGATTTCCAGTTCCACCACGGGCTGGTCCCACATTCCAGAGCTGTAGTAGTCAGGACTGGCCCTTTGGGTCATCCCAGAGCAGCTCCTCAATGGCAGGCGGGTGCACCCAAGTGGAAGAGCTGCTCTGAGGTGATCAAAAGGCCAGTCCTGACTACTGCAGCTCTGGAATATGGGACCGATTTTCCCACCAACATCAGCAAGCCACCCTGGGGTGGATTTCCCTCCCCCGGCTTTGGTCTTACCTTCCAGTTCCAGCTTGCGTGGCTCTACTGCAGGTAAGATTTGCAAAGGGTGGAGGCCAGTGGTGGGTGGGCCATGTGGGCGACGCAGCCTTCTGTTCCCCCACAGCCTGGATTTATTGCTTTTGGGGGGTGCTTTGGTGGGGACATTTCTCTGCGGACCACCAAAAATTTTTCACAGACCACCAGTGGGCCACAAACCACTGGTTGGTGACCACGTTCTAGTCCAAACCCCTGCTTAGGCAGAAAAGCCTACACCATTTCAGACAAATGGTTATCCAGTCTCTTCCTAAAAACTTCCAGTGTTGGAGTTTTCACAACTTCTGGAGGAAAGTTGTTCCACTGATTAATTGTTCTAATTGTCAGGAAATTTCTCCTTACTTCTAGGTTGCTTCTCTCCTTGATTAGTTTTCACCCATTGCTTCTTGGCCTGCCCTCAGGTGCTTTGGAGAATAGCTTGACTCCTTCTTTGTGGCAACCCCTGAGATATTGGAACACTGCTATCATGTCACCCCCTTGTTCTTTTCATTAAACTAGACATACCCAACTCCAGCAACTGTTCTATATATGTTTTAGCCTCCAGTCCCCTAATCATCTTTTTTGCTCTTCTTTGCGCTCAAGAGTCTCAACATTTTGTTTACATCATGGGGATCAAAACTGAATGCAGTATTCCAAGTGTGGCCTTACCAAGGCATTATAAAGTGGTATTAACACTTCCCGTAATCTTGATTCTATCCCTCTGTTTATGCAGCCTAGAACTGTGTTGGCTTTTTTACTCATATTTAAATGATTGTCCACTAGGACTCTAAGGTCCCTCTCACAGTTACTACTGTTGAGCGAGGTACCACATATACATATACAATATAAATTTAGTGTGTTCAGGTAGAGGTGGCAGCATTTAAACCGGCAAAGTTAAGTGTTGTGCACTTTCTTTATATGATCCATTGTTACAACATCCATTCAGAATTTGGGATAGCCAAGTTTTTCTTTTTTCTTTTTTAAATTTAAATTCAAACTAGAGGCAGGTTTGTGAGCGATTGCAGGGAAGACAGATGGGTTCAGATGTTGATAACTGGTGTTGCAAGCTGATTTACAGAATTCTGTGTCTTTCCTGCGCAGGTATCTCTACGAGCGTATTGATGGGCGGGTGCGTGGCAATCTGCGTCAGGCCGCCATCGACCGCTTTAGCAAGCCTGATTTGGATCGCTTTGTGTTCCTTCTCTGCACCCGGGCGGGAGGTCTCGGCATCAACCTCACAGCTGCTGATACCTGCATAATTTTCGACTCAGACTGGAATCCTCAAAACGACTTGCAGGTACTTTGGGGGTCTCTGGAGTGGATGGCAAATCAGACACCGGTAGCTAGAAACATAAGGCTTGAAACATCTGTTAAGATTTGTCTTATCATTTGTCTTACCATTTGTGTGAAATAGCAGTAGCACTTAGAATTATATACCACTTTACAGTGCTTTACAGCCCTCTCTAAGCAGTTTACAGAGTCAGCATATTGCCCCCAACAATCTGGCTCCTCATTTTACTGACCTTGGAAGGATGGAAGGCTGAGTCAAACTTGAGCCAATCAATTTAGTTTTAGTGTAGTTTACTTTATTGTCATTGCACCTCGTAGAACAAAATTAAATGCCATCTTCTGTGTACATTATAACTATAAAAATAAAACACACATACATTCTATACAATTGAATTGAAAACCCTTGATATTGCATTAATATTGCACTATACAGTAGAATTCAGTGTAGTTACTGCTCCGGGATAGAAGCTGTTTTTCAGCCTATTTCTCCTTGTTTTTATTGTACCGCCTGCCAGATGGTAATAGTTCAAAAAAAGGATGAGATGGATCTTTAAGAATGTTTTGAACTTTCTTAAGGCAGCAGGAGCTATAAAGCTCTTCCAAAGAGGGGAGAGGGCAACCAATGATCCTCTGGGCAAATAATGTTAACCCTCTGGAGCACTGTCCTATCTGCCACTGTGCAATTGGCAGACCATACACAGGTGCAGTAAGTTAAAATACTCTCTATGGTACAGCAGTAGAAGGTCAGCAGTTTTTCATTCAGTTGTTGTTTCCAGTTCAAGATCAAACTGCTGGCAGTTAGCAGAGTTAGCCTGCAAATGCTGGATTCTAACCACTGCGCCACCACAACTCTTTGTATATGGTCTTCTGCTTGAACAGGGAGTAGGACTAGAAGACCCCCAAGGTCCCTTCCAACTCCTTTTATTCTGTGAAGACCAGTGCATGATTTTAAGCGTATCCTTTTTTTTGTCTTGTTCCACTGATTAATTGTTCTAACTGCCAGGAAAATTCTCCTCAGTTGTAGGTTGCTTCTCTCCTGGATTAGTTTCCATCCATTGCTTCTTGTCCTGCCCTCAGCTGCTTTGGAGACCCAACTGTTGTGTGTCTCTTCTGGGTCTGAAGGATGCTTGTAGGCTTCACGCCTCTGTTTGTTCCCCTCTTCCCCCTCAGGCACAAGCTCGCTGCCACCGCATTGGACAGAGCAAGGCCGTGAAAGTTTACCGCCTCATCACTCGGAATTCCTACGAGCGGGAGATGTTTGACAAAGCCAGTCTCAAGCTGGGGCTGGACAAAGCTGTCCTGCAGTCCATGAGCGGACGAGAAGGGAGCATCACTGGGGTAAGTGCTTGCAGCCATGGGCAGGAAGCTGCGGAGAGAGTAAAAGAAGATGACCTTGGCGGAGGAGATAAGCCAGATCCCTCCCAAGAAGCACAGTGGAAGCCCAAGTGAGGAAGCAGGGAGGAGAAAGCCCACAGATCAGAAATTCAGCCTCCAGCCTCCATGTCCCAAACTTTAAGGTGGAAGCTTCTCTTGCTTCTTGGGAAGCTTATGTTTGGCAGCATCAGTCTTTTGCAGGGTTGCACCAGCGTCAGCTTAATACAGGGGTGTGAAACTCTATTTCATTGAGGGCCACATCAGGGTTGTGTTTGACCTTTGGGGGCCGGGGTGGGTGTGGCCAGCTCAATGTCACACACATCGGGGGCACCTATGGTGGCCAAGTGCCAGGACTTCCCTCAGACACTCCCTCACTCTCATCACAATCTCCTTCCTTCCTTCTATTTTCTTCTTCCTTCCCCTCTTTCCTTATTTTTCCTTCCTTGCTCTCTTCCTATCTTCCCTTCTTTTTCTTCATCTTTCCTCTTTCTCCTTTCCTGTCCCTTCTTGCATGCTCAAATGCAAAACGGGAAACATTTCTCCTTTTGTTTTGTTTTTAGTTTCTTTTGCTAGCCCTCTGCTAGCAAAAACGGAGCCGGGGGAGGGCACATGGAGCCCCCCCCAGCCCCGTTTTTGGCCGTGACAGCCTCCAGCCCTCAGCCAGTGAAAACAGGCTGTTTCCACTGGCAGAGGGCTACAGGAGGCTGTTGTCGCCAAAAATGGGGCCTGGGCAGGGGTGGGGTTCTACCGGTTTGGACCAGTTCAGGCGAACCAGATGTTAAAATTATATCTTGTTCGCCGAACTGGTATTTCAACTGACCCGCCCACCCCACCCCTCCCAGGAGTCTCCACATGGCCCATTTTCGATGGAGGTAAGTGCAGGGTCCGTGCGGAAGCTCTGGGAAGGTGAAAAACGGGCCTTCCGGAAGTCTGGAAACAGGCCTGTTTCCAGCCTCGGGAGGGCCTCCAGAGCCCGGGGAGGCCGTTTTCACCCTCCCAGAGGCCCGGGGGAGGCCTCCGGACCCTTGGGAGGGCGAAAACAGCCTCCCCCAGGCTCTGGAGGCCCACCGGAAACAGGAAGTTCTGGTAGGCCATGCCCACCATGGCCATGCCCACCCAGCAACCAGGCAGCAAACCGGTTGCTGGGATTTTTGAATCCCACCCCTGGGCCTGGGGGGGCACACGCAGCCCTCCCAGGCTTCATTTTCACTGGCAGAGGCACTGAAGGCCGGTCCTTTGCTATTTTCAGGACAGCCATGCGGGCCTTGAGTTTGACACTCCAGGTTTAATACAAGGGAAACAAGCAATAAAAATACAACTCTTCCAATTATGTGGCCAGGCCTTGGAGGCTGAGGAGAAATACACCTTGAAAAGCACAGATCATCTGGGCAATATGGCTGGGCTCTTATCATTGGAATCAGTTTTATTGATTATTTTTAGGAGTGGAAATCTTACAATTGTGGGTTTGGCTCCTGTTTATGTTACTGGCACATCAAGAATACAGGGGCATAACCTCCAAGCGACAGGAGGGAAGTTCAAACGTAATGTTAGGAATCCCAAAGGTTTTTTTTTCCCCAAAAGGCAACTAGATTTTCTTGGATTTTGTTTCTTTTGAAAACATTTCGTTTCTCATCCAAGAAGCTCTTTCAGTTCTAACTCAATCAAAGCTTCTTGGGTGAGAAGCGAAATGTTTTTAGAGGGGGAAAAAAACAGAACAAAATCCAGTTGCCTTTTAGAAAAAGCATCTTTGGGACAACCATGATTTGGGTGATTGAGAATTTCCATAGACCTAATGCTAGGAAGTACAGGCAGTCCTCAGCTTTGCAACAGTTCATTTAGTGACTGTGACCGTTCAAAGTTTCAGCGGCACTGAAAAATGTGACTTACAACCATTTTTCCACACTTACTACCATTGTGGCATCTCCATGGTAATGTGATCAAAATTCAGACACTTGGCAACTGACTCATTTATGACAGTCTCTGTGCCTGTTGGGGTTATGTGATCCCCTTTGGCGATCTTTTGACAAGCAAAGTCAAGGGGGAAGCCAGATTTGTTTAACAACCGTGTGGCTAATTTAACAACTGCAGTGATTCAGTGAACAGTGGCAAGAAAGGTCGCAAAATGGGGCAACACTCACTGAACAACTGTCTCACTTAGCAACAGGAATGTTGGGCTCCTGGTGGTCGTAAGTCAAGGACTGCCTGTATTCCTTCATAGGAAGAGTCTTGGAAGATTGGAACCAAGTTCCAGAAGAAGTATTGGGTCAGTCATGCTTGGGATAAACACATGTCCATCATCGGACAAAAATATAAAATATATAATTATAATTTGCCACTATTGCAGTTATGATTGACTGTTTGATTGATTGAAAAAAAAAAGACTTCAAAGGGCAGAGTTGATGGACAACTAGGTCTTTTTCTGCCATCAGTTTTCTACATTTTTATGTATTGCTTCAAAAGTCTTTTTGATTGCATAGCTGTGTTGCTCCTGAGTCTGGTATAACCAAAAGAGAAGAAAACATTGTTAGGAATCTGTCCACCAATTAGTTGGGATGGCAATATATAAACCAACAATGTATATTTGTAGCTTTAAGACAAAATCACAATATTGATTTATACTATATTCCGATTGGTTGATTATATTGCAAATTACCATAAGAGGGAGCTAGAGATCATAGCTTGCTCTCTCTGACATTCTGTTGCTATCTAAGGTTCTCTGTTGTATTTATGCTGTGCTTATACTTTGATATTTTTGTTTACTGTAAATGACAAAGGCAACCGGTAAGAAGACTTTGTAATTGGATATTCTTTGGACTGTAAAATGTATATGACCTGGACCGTTTATTGGACTGTGCTATTTCTTAAAGTAAACGTAAACTCAATTTAGAGTATCTGTGTGTGGCTGAATAATTATTCATAACTACTCTCATAAACGTTTCCATGTGCATATCCTTGTTACTCAAGAGTTATTCTGTACATATCATAACATTGATTATGGGCCCAGAGAGATATTGAGAATCAGTGTGAATATACAGTTTCATATTCAGCCAGCTGATTGTGGTTTATTGTTAAACTACCAATGGCACAAGAACAGTCAACCAGTATATCCCAGATAACCCGGTTGGATGGAACAAACTATGTTTCCTGGTCTATGAAGTGCAGCCTACTTCTTCGTAAAGACGGATTATGGACTGTAGTTAATAGTCCATCGGATGTAACAGCTTGGGACCCATTGAATGATGAAGATAAAAAGAAAATAGCTGACTTTAACTGAGATAATGAAAAGGCTCTTAGTAATTGGACTGACACTGAGAGATCAACAGTTAGTCCATATTCGTGGTGAAGAATCTGCTGCTAGGTGTTGGGACATTTTGAAGAGGATTTATTTTTGAGATAGTGTGGGTGCACACATACACCTTCCACGTAAACTGTTTAGAGGCCGTCTTATAAAAGGTGGCGATATGTTACCTCATTTGGAGTTTATGAAAAGGACTTTACAAGAGCTGCAAGAAAAGGAGCTGATTTTCTCGGAGTTGCATCAAGTTTACATCATTCTTTCTTCTTTGGATGAAACTTATGACGATTATGTGTCTTCACTGGAAGTTTTTAACAGAGATAAAGTTACATTGACTGGCATAACTAGAAGACTGTTAGAAGAGTCAAGAAGAAGGCAAGATAGAAATCAACTGAGAGAAAGACAACCACAGGAAGAAAAACTGTCTTCAACTGCCTATATTGTTAGGAAACATTTTTCTTGTGGGGCTAAAGGTCATATAGCCAAATACTGTAAAAAGGGTAAGAAACAGAATGCTATTAATATCCAGAGAGTTTATAAAGATGTTAGTTTAACCATATCAGGTACAACTACAACTGTAAACCATGATATATGGGTAGTTTGACAGTGGAGCATCACAGTGTATAACTAAAAGTAAAGAGAGGTTTGTTAACATGACAAAGAATAAACAGCATGTATCATTAACTAATGGATGGAAATTGAGAGCATCTGGAGAAGGTACTGCATATTGTTCATATATTAATGAACATTTACCAATGTTATGTGTACCTAGAATGATATTTAACTTGCTATCTGTAAGAGTAATGGTAAAAGCAGGATTTGTTGTAACTTTTCAGGGAGATAAATGTTTAATTGAAAAACAGGGTAAAAGCGTTACTGCAAGATTGGATAATGGTTTATTTATTATACATGATAATCCCTTAATGCTAACTCAGTTTATGAGAATAAAAAGCCTCGTGATGAATGTATTCATCTGCTCCATAGATGTATGGGACATATAAATTTCAAAATGCTAAAGAAAACTGTTGAGTTATCTAATGGTATAAAATTAAAACCTTGTACAAAGTATTTAAATTGCAATGCTTGCAATCAAGAAAAAAGCAAGGTAACTCCTGCAAATAGGGTAAATGGATTCAAAACCAGTGAACCATTATAGGTTGTTTTTGCTGATATTATTGGACCTAAGAAACCTAGTTTAGGTGGAGCCTGTTACATATTAAGTATAATTGATCATTTTTCCAGATATGGTTTCAGTTATTTAATGAAAACGAAGATAGAAACATACCAGCAGTTTGTAAACTGATTAAAATTTGCTGAAAGGAAAAAGAAACAGAAAGTTATTAGCTTAGTAACAGATAATGGTACTGAATTTACCAATAGAAAATTTGAAGCCATGTTACAGAAAGCTGGCATTGAACATAAGCGTTCTGCTCCTTATAGACCACAACATAACTGATATATTGAACGTGGAGGACAAACATGACAGGCTATGGCTAGGACTATGATTTCGGATTCTGGTTTATCAGAGGAACTTTGGGGTAAAGCAATAATGTGCACTAACCATGTTTTGAATAACGTAGTGAATTCAACGACTGGTTACCATTTACTTGTTGGAATGGAAAAAAGCCAGATCTCAGTTGTTTGCATACAATCATAGATCATTTGGATTTTGGGAGCCAGGTACTACTAATGTATATTGCAGTGTAAGTGCTAAATTTCTGGAGCATGTTGGCTTGAGAAAGCTTGAACAGGAATATAATAAGGTACAGGATAGTGTTGTTGTTGAGACTCCATTGTTTACCGAGAATCCTAATGATAATAATATTGATGATAAGATAGTGGAGGAATCCTCAATGGAGGAATTATCAATAGAAGAACCCTCTATGGCTGTAGAAGATGAGGATTTGATGGGGAGGTAAAGGAAGAGGACATGCCAACAACATGTACTGAGTTGCCTAGGAGGTCAACTAGGGAGAGACATCCACCTGACAGATTTCAAGTGAGCACTGCATGTCAGATTAATACAGAACCTTCTAACTTCAATGAAATAAAACTGTATCTTACAAAGGATCAGGTAGCTTGGCAGGAAGCTATGAAAAGGGAGTTAAAATCATTAAAGGATTTAGAGGTGTATGAGGATGTAAAGTTACCAGCAGGTTGCAAATGGGTGTATAAGATAAAGACTGGTGTGGATGGGACTATTACCCATAAAGCAAGATAAGTTGCTCAAGGATTTGCTCAGTCAGATAAGGACTATGACGAAGTGTTTGCACCTAGTCTGAGAGCAAATACATTGAGAGCAGCATTAGTTTGGGCAGCTAAGAATAAATGTAAAATAAACCATGTAGATGTTGAAACTGCATATCTACATGCACCTTTACAACATACCATCTATATGAAAAAGCCATTAGGTTTAAAGGATGATGGAAAAACTGATTATTGGAAATTAAAGAAAAGTCTTTAACATTGTTTTACCCAAACTGGTTTAGGTAAATAATAATATGTAATCATAGTTTATATGTTAAAGTGTCTGCAACTTTAACTGTGAGATAGTAATTAAGGGAGTGGTTGTGAAAGCACTTTAAAAGAAGCAAGACTGCAGCTTGCTCTCTCTCTGGCTTTGATGATCCCTGATTACTGCTTGGAATCAAGACTGCATTGCTCGAACGGGAGAGAAAACAAAGGACTGATTTGTAAGTGAACTGACATAGGATATTCTGCACGGACTTTGCTAACTGAATATCCCTGAATGGACTGACTAAATGATACATGACTATTGGTCTGTTATTTTGACTATGCTATGAACTCATAATGGAATAAACTATATTTTTGATAGCACAAGCGTATCTGTTATTTTTACTGTATGTTAATAAACATACAAGCTTAGCTCACTCATTTATCTGTGTGCCTATCTGACTAACGCTGCACATTCTGTTTAGCTTGTCTCCCTAACCCTGGTTGGGGAAACCAGGCTTAACACTGGTTATGGGCCCAGAGGCTGCAAAGTCAGTTTAACTAGGATAAAACAGATTTATGTAAAAGTGAGAGTTTGTGTTGTTATACATTACAGTAAACAGACAGCTGTGTTTTATTAATTATAGTTTTATATCCATATAAGAAAACATGGCACAAGTCAATCTACAAAGTTTGTCCCTTATATCCAAGCTGGATGGAACAAACTATGTATCATGGTCTATGAAATGTAGTCTGCTTCTACGAAGAGAAGGTTTGTGGAACATAATTGAAAATCCACCAAACGTAGAAGAATGGGATGCAGAGGATGATGAAGATAGACAAAAGATAGAAGAATTTATGCATAAAAATCAACAAGCTATTTGCATAATTGGGTGAACCTTAACTGATCAGCACCTTGTTTATATCCACGGAGAGAAAACGGCTGTTGGGTGTTGGCAGAAACTGAAGAGGATTTATGTTCGAGATAATGTTGGTGCTCACATAAATCTAACACGGAAGCTTCTCAGTACGCATCTCCAGACGAATGGTGATATGCTGAGTCATTTGAAAACTATGCAAAGCATTTTTCAAGAACTGCATGAGAAAGAGCTTATTTTCTCTGAACTACACCAAGTCTACATAATTCTATCTTCCCTTGATGAAAGTTATGATAACTACGTAACTTCCCTTGAAATATTGCCAAAGGAAAGTTTAACTTTAACTGATATAACTGGCAGATTGATTGAAGAGGCCAGAAGAAGGCTTGAAAGAGACAATTTAAGGAGGCAGCAACCTCAAAAAGAAGATAATGAATCTCCTACTGCATACACAATTAAAAAGTGCTTTAATTGTGGAGGAAGAGGACATTTGGCAAGATTTTGTAAAAAGGCAAAGTGCCAGAATGCTTGCCAGAATACAAAAAGTCATCAAAAGATAAATAAAAATTTAGAGTTAGCCATGTATAGTAACGGAGCTGTAAAAAATAATTTATGGGTGGTTGACAGTGGAGCATCCCACTGTATAACAAATGATAACAGAAATTTTATTAAAATGTTTCAGAGTACACAGCAGATATTGTTAGCCAATGGCTGGAAACTGAAAGCTAAAGGTCAAGGTATAGCATATTGTTCTTTTGTAAAAGAGAATGTAAAAATGTTATATGTACCACAACTTAAGTTTAATTTAATTTCAGTTAGAATTTTGGTTAAACTAGGATATGTAGTTACATTTAAAGGAGATAACTGCATAATTGAAAAAGAAGATAAGAAAATTACTGCATCTTTAAGAGGTGAATTATATGTGTTAAATGATGATGGTTTAAAAGTGGCTAACACAGTTTATGAAAATAAGAAACCTCATGATGAATGTATTCACTTGTTACATCGAAGGCTAGGGCATTTAAATTTTAAAATGCTTGAGAAAACTGTTGAATTATCTAAGGGAATAAGTTTGAAACCTTGTAATAAGTATTTGCAATGTAATGCCTGTAATCAAAGCAAAGCCAGGGTCACACCAGCTAATAGAGTTGATGGATTTACTACCAAAGAACCTTTAGAGGTAGTATTTGCAGATTTAATAGGTCCGAAAAAACCAAGTGTAGGAGGAGCTCGTTACATATTAAGTATAATGGACCACTATTCTAGATATGGGTTCTGCTATTTAATGAAGAGCAAAACTGAAACGTATCAAAATCTCTTTAATTGGATAAAATTTGCTGAAAGGAAAACTAAAAAGAAATTAGTAACTCTTATAACAGATAATGGTACAGAATTTACAAATAATAAATTCCAGAACAGACTAAGAATGTTAGGTATTCAACATAAAATGTCTGCACCATATAGGCCACAACATAATGCCTTTATAGAAAGAAGAGGCCAAACATTACAATCAATGACACGAACTATGATGTCTGATTCAGGATTACCTGACAATTTATGGGGAGAAGCAATAATGTGTGGTAATCATATATTAAATAATGTTGTTAATTCAACAACAGGTGAATTACCATTCACACTGTGGCATGGTACAAAACCTGATTTAAGTTACATGCACACATTTGGAGCACCAGCATGGGTGCATATCCCTTCACAACTTAGACACAAAGGACAGCATAGAGCTAAAAGATTATATTTTGTAGGATATACATCTAATCATAGATCTTATAGATTCTGGGAACCAGGTACATCTAGAGTTTACACCAGTGCTAGTGCAAAATTCCTAGAACATGTAGGATGGATTAGATTAGAGCAAGATTTAAATAATGAAGTAATTATTGAACCCTACAAAAGGCAGAAAGATCAGACTAGTTATAAGAAGAGTCCAATTAAAGAAGAAGTCCAAGAAGAGCAAATAGGACCAGAACAAGAGGAAACAGTTGATCAGGAAGAGTTAGATAATCAAGAACAGTTAATAAATGAAAGTCCACCTGTAAGTCCTGTAATACCTAGACGTACTACACGTGTAACTAGACCACCTGATAGGTATCAAGCAAGTACAGTTTGCCAAGTAACTAAAGTTCCAACTAGTATAGATGAACTTAGGATGTATCCTGCTAAGGATCAGGAGAATTGGCAAAAGGCAATGGAAAAAGAATTAAATTCATTAAAGATAATGAAAGTATATGAAGATGCCAAATTACCTCCAGGAGAAAAATCCATTGGGTGCAAATGGATATTTAAAGTAAAAACTGGAAATGATGGGACTGTTAACCCATAAGGCTAGGTTAGTAGCTCAAGGATTTAATCAAACTGCATCTGATTACGATGAAGTTTTTGCACCAAGTCTTAAAGCAACATCTTTAAGAGCAGCATTAGTGTGGGCAGCTAAGAAAAATTATGTCATTAATCATTTAGATGTAGAAACTGCTTATCTACATGCACCATTGCAGCACACTATATATTTGAAAAAGCCAATTATTTTAAAAAATAAAGTAAATAGTAATGATTGTTGGAAACTCAAAAAGAGTCTTTACGGGTTGAAACAATCTGGGTTTGAGTGGAACCAATATATTGTGAAAGAGTTAAACAATATAGGTTTTAAATCTGGTTTAGCAGATCCATGTGTGTTTAAGAGAGAAAATAATGGAACGGTGTCATTATTGTTATTATTTACAGATGATATTGCTTTGATAACTAAGACTAATAATGAAGCTAATGAAATTATATCATTATTAGCCAAAAAGATAAAAATAAAGCATTTAGGTGAAATTAAAAAGTATCTAGGATTGACAATTAACAAAACAAAAAATGGTTTTAAGATATCTCAAGAAGATAAAATTTGCCAATTAATTAAAACGTTTAAAATGGAACTTTGTAAACCGGCAAAGACTCCAATGAGTCAGGAAGTTTACCAAACTGATGATCAAAGTCCCAAATTTGATAAGTCTATATATCAATCTTTGATTGGTAGCTTATCATATATAAGCAATTGGTCTAGGCCAGATATAGCTTATAGTGTAAATCAGCTGGCACGTTTTAATTCAGATCCACATCAATGTCATTGGCAATCATTAAAGAGAATTTTAAGATATCTTAAAGGAACAATGAACCATGCATTGTATATAGAACCAAAGGGTGATTTGAGTCTTAGTGCCTATGCAGATGCAAGTTTTGCAACTGATATATAAACACTAGAAAATCAACATCTGGGATGGCTATATTATTTGGTAAGACACTAATAGGGTGGAGGTCAATCAGACAACAGCATATTAGCTTGTCCACGATGGAAGCGGAATTTTCATGTCTGTCATTATTATGCACTGACTTGATTTTGTACAAACAGTTATTATTAGACATGGGTATAACTGTAAAAGATTCCATTATTGTGTACGAGGATAACCAGGCAGCTATAGAGTTAGCTACTAGTATTGCTGTAAAAACTAGATCAAAGCATACTGACTTAAGATACTTAAATGTTAGAGAATCTGTAAAGAATGGGCTAATTAAATTGGAATACTGCATGACAGAAGAAAACATTGCAGACCAATTTACAAAAGCTCAAGGAGCAAGCAAGTTTAAAGAGAGTTGTAACAAATATGATTTAAAAATGTAAATAGTTATATTTATTATTATTTCCTAAAAGGGGAGAATGTTAGGGATAACATTGTTTTACCCTAACTGGTTTAGGTAAATAATAATATGTAATCATAGTTTATATGTTAAAGTGTCTGCAACTTTAACTGTGGGATAGTAATTAAGGGAGTGGTTGTGAAAGCACTTTAAAAGAAGCAAGACTGCAGCTTGCTCTCTCTCTGGCTTTGATGATCCCTGATTACTGCTTGGAATCAAGACTGCATTGCTCGAACAGGAGAGAAAACAAAGGACTGATTTGTAAGTGAACTGACATAGGGTATTCTGCACGGACTTTGCTAACTGAATATCCCTGAATGGACTGACTAAATGATACATGACTATTGGACTGTTATTTTGACTATGCTATGAACTCATAATGGAATAAACTATATTTTTGATTGCACAAGCGTATCTGTTATTTTTACTGTATGTTAATAAACATACAAACTTAGCTCACTCATTTATCTGTGTGCCTATCTGACTAACGCTGCACATTCTGTTTAGCTTGTCTCCCTAACCCTGGTTGGGGAAACCAGGCTTAACAGTCTAAAGCAATCCGGTTATGAATGGAATAAATGTAAAGGAATTCGTTTCAATAGGTTTTGAAGCTGGTATAGCTGATCCTTGTTTGTTCCAAAGAGAAAAAGATGATTTAATTCCTCTATTACTGTTATTTATGGAGAACATAGCAATTATAACTAAAACTAAACAAGAAGCAAATGATATTGTTGATAGATTACAGAAAAAGTTCAGGATTAGAAATTTAGGGGAAATTAAGCATTATTTGGGTCTTGATATAGTGAAAACGAATAAAGGTTTTAAAATTTCACAAGCCAAGAAGATTAGCCAATTATTAAAATGCTATAACATGGAGCATTGTAAATCTGCTAAGACCAATGAGTAAGGAATTTACACATAGTGATATCAAAAGTCCTATGTTTGATAAGGAAATATATCAATCCTTAATCGGTAGTCTATCATATCTAAGTAATTGGTCTAGACCAGATATATTCTTACAGTGTAAACCAGTTGGCTAGGTATAACGCTGAACCAAATGAAAGGCATTGGCAAGCAGCTAAGTGAATAATTAGGTTTTTAAAACACACAATCCATTATTCATTATATTTAGAACCAAGTAATGAATTAGTGTTAACTGCATATGCTGATGCAAGTTTTGCTACTGATATAATAACTCATAAGTCAACATCAGGTATAGTGGTAATGTTGGGTAATGCTTTAATAGGATGGAAGTCTATTAGGCAAAAACATATTAGTTTATCCACTATGGAAGCAAAATTCTCATGTTTATCGTTAATGTGTACAGAATTGATATAAACAATTGTTGAAGGATATTGGAATTACTGTACATGATTTGTTTATTGTTTATGAAGACAATCAATCTGCAATTAGTATGGCTAATTTAGCTGTTAAAACAAGGTCTAAACATACTGATTTGAGATATTTGAACATTAGTGTGTTCAAAATAAATCAATTCAGTTAGAATACTGCATGACTGAACATAATATTGCAGATCATTTCACGAAAGCTCAAGGTGCAATTAAGCATAAAGAGTGTTGTGAGAATTATGATTTAAAGATGTAATGTGTTATATATTGACCTACTCAAAGGGGGGAATGTTAGGAATCTGTCCACCAATTAGTTGGGTTGGCAATATATAAACCAACAATGTATGTTTGTAGCTTTCAGACAAAATCACTGTATTGATTTATACCATATTCCAATTGGTTGATTATATTGCAAATTACCATAAGAGGGAGCTAGAGATCATAGCTTGCTCTCTCTAACATTCTGTCTCTCTGACATTCTGTTGCTGTCTAAGGTTCTCTGTTGTATTTATGCTGTGCTTATACTTTGATATTTTTGTTTATTGTAAATGACAAAGGCAACCAGTAAGAAGACTTTGTAATTGGATATTCTTTGGACTGTAAAATGTATATGACCTGGACCGTTTAGTGGACTGTGCTATTTCTTAAAGTAAACTTTAACTCAATTTAGAGTATCTGTGTGTGGCTGAATAATTATTCATAACTACTCTCATAAACGTTTCCATGTGCATATCCTTGTTACTCAAGGGTTATTCTGTACATATCATAACAAACATAATTTTTTTTTCTTTCTCTTCCACCTCCACAGATTCAGCAGTTTTCAAAGAAAGAGATTGAAGATTTGCTACGCAAAGGGGCCTATGCCGCCATTATGCAAGAGGATGATGAAGGGTCTAAGTTCTGCGAGGAAGACATTGACCAGATCCTTCTTCGCCGCACCACCACCATCACCATTGAGAGTGAAGGGAAAGGATCCACCTTTGCCAAGGTATCCTTATTCCCTAATTCCATTTGAAAATAATCTGGTCTTCAAAAGATTCAGGGTGAGGCCAACTCCATTCGGAGAAGGCAGATGGGTAAACGTGTGGAGAACGAAGCAGGAATCAAAAAGAAGCAAGATTCTTCATGTCATAAATCCCCTTTATGCTGTCTGAAATATCATCTTCATTCTGATCAGTAAGAGTTTACAGAAGATTGGGCATTAATAAGAGTTTAAGAAGATTTTCCAAAGTGTTTCTGAACCTCCTCAACTTCAAGATGTGTGGATTTCAAGATGGCTGCCTGGAAAATTCTGGGAGTTGAAGTCCACACATCTTGAAGTTCAGAAACTGGCTTAGAGTTTACCGAAATACAGGCAGTCCTCTGCTTATGACTGTTTAGTGGCAAAGTTACAATGGCACCCAAAAAGGGAGTTTGGACCGTTTTTCACAGTTACAACCGTTGCAGCATCCCCATGGTCATGTGATCAGAATTCGGAGGCCTGGCAACTTATTCATATTTATGACCGTTGCTGCGTCCCATGATCTCGTGATCCCCTTTTGCAACATTCCTGACAAGCAGTCAATGGGGAAGACAGATTCACTTAACAACTGAGTTCCTGAGTTATCAACTGCAGAGATTTACTTAACAATGCTGGCAGGAAAAGTCATAAAGTGGGGCAAAGCTCACTTAACAAGTGTCTCACTTAACAACAGAAATTTTGGGCTCCCTTGGTCGTAAGTCGAGGACTTACCTGTAAGCTGTGGAATTTCTATTCATCTGCCCTTCCATCTGCCTATCTAGCCATCATCCTCTTTTAACAACCCCATAATCCCTTGTGGGGTGGAATCTGGGCAACTGAATGGAGCTGAGTGTTTACTGGCTAGATGAGTTTTTTTCAGCAGATATATTCTCAGTGGGCCTAGAGAGAGAAATGTCTGCCTCTACCTAGGATCGAACTCACAGCCTCCTCTAGGCCACCACACCACTCGTGTGCCTATCTAGCCATGAGGTTCAGAAATCTATTTTGCTGTTAAGACAAATGCCAACCACAACACTGGGGACATTATGTACCTTGGAAAAAGAACTGAGGTGTTCTCACACTGCACACCAGATCCAAGTTAACAAACAAACATTCTTGAAGGTACACTAGAACAAAATCTAATTAGAAAGTGGAGGATAGAGACCGTCAAGCAAGGACTAACATTAAAGGAGAAGATGGTTAAAGGATCCAACCTCCCTTGTCCAACCCATATGCTCAAATGGAAGCTTTTAGCTGATAAGAAAATGTGTGAATATGGAGAAATACAGAGCCCAGCCCATCTGTTGGTATGTCGGCTACTACCAGAAACGTGTACCGATAATGACTTATTTTTAGCCAATGACAAAGCCAAGAAAAGGGCTTCATTCTCCTTAGAGCTGCTCGGATCATCCAGAGAGTGGGACGTGCTTCAGTCTGCGTCGTTGTAGGCTGAGCTTAATTACTGAGGAACGCTCCGCCCTTCATCACGTGCCTCCCTTGTGGCGTTCCCCAGTTTATGCTCAGCCTTCGTGAGAATAGGCTGTGTTTATTTCCACTCCTTGACCGATTCAAGACTTTTCCTTATTTCTCAGGTTTGCCTTATTATTAATTCCTTCCTTAGCCTCTGCGCATTTGGGGTGTCTCTGGAGCAAGGGGAGCGCGTTCCTCACCCCCAAGGGGCGGTTTAACAGCGCTCCTGCACTAACCCTCCCCCCCACCCTCGATTCGGCTTTCTTCCTGCCGCTTCTCTACGCCGCCCTTGTTAGCGGCTTGAATTGATCGCGCTGTTAAAGCGCAGCTGGTTTTCCCCCCACCGCGAACGCCGATCGCCCCAGGAAGGGGCAAATTTATCCTGGCTGCCTCTCTCGGCCTCTAAACTCGCCGGAGGGGCCTAGTTCCTCCCTGAGCGGCCCAATAAGGAAATCCGTAGGCGGCCGCCATTTTGGGAGCCGCCTTGTGCTCGGGCGCCATTTTCAGGCCTCAATTGCGGCTGCGAAGGGGCTAGCTCTATTCACAGGTCTCCCAGCCTGTTAGAGCTTTTGTTGTTCTGTACTGTGGTTTATTAAAATTCTCAAACTTGTTGGCTTTCTGCAGCAGCGCTCAGGGCGAAGAACAGCAGTCAACCCCTCCCGGTTGTTGTCTGGGAGCTCAGGCTGCTGGAGGCCTTATCTCCAGCCTCAGGCGTTCATTCGACCAATTGGATATTAATAATAATATCCTGGGTTACTACCCTCCTGGGAGCTCTGAACCTAGTTCATTAATTAGATATTTTGTTATTGAAATAATAATAATAATAATAATATAAATAAATAAATAAATATTATATATATATATAACAATAATATTAACAATAGTAATTAAGATTATACATTTATACACAGATACGTATATATATTAATAATAACAATAATAATAATAATATTATAGATTATATACATCTAAATTCCAAAAGGGGGCGCGGGCCAGCTGAAAGGACACCTGGCCTTTGCTGTAGGTCGAACCCTTGGCGAGCCAACCGCCTATAGAACCTTTATATACAATCCTAACTTCTAAAATGGCAGATGACAATTCCGCGAAAGGCCCTTCTTTGAAGGTCAGATCTAAGTCCTACCACTTGTGCAGACAGGCTAAGGAAACTTCTCAGGAAACTTCCAAGGACTCTCAAAGAGGTGCCTTAAGACGCCATAAAGCATTGGAGAAAGAATTCGACAGGCGATCCAGGGAGTCACAACCGGTGCCTCCAGCCCTCCCACCCTCCATTCCTTCTACCTCTAGACACCCCCCCCTCCTCCAGATTGCTCTTCCCTCTCCAGGCACAGCTCATCCCAGGGGCATCAGGTCCCTGGATCAACGACCAGACAGATGCCCGAAGCTACATTTACGCCCACGGCCGCTGGTCTGTGCCAGGAGGAGCCTGCCACAGTCGAGATCCCTGAACAAATGAGGGCATGGATGGAACGGGCTATCCGCCAGGGGATTGCAGAAGGTCTCCAACAGATGTCCAGGCCTGGTCTCCTCCCGATGGCTCCCGAACACGAGTCACTATCAGTCAGGTCCTCGCCTAGATCAGACCCTCCCCACAGTCAGGTACCTTTACAGAGGGGCAGCCCTCTTCCAGAAGGGGAACTGGAGGAGGCGATAGAGGGCCTGGATCAGTTCAGAGAGGAGGAAGAATTTGAATGGGGTTCTACACACCACGGTGAGCCCCTATCGGAGATAGACCCTATGGAAGGGGAGATGTCCAAGGATGAGGGTCTCTCCCCCGATCAACCCACCTTTATGGGTTTGTTCAAGCCACACATGTTTAAATCGCTCCTCTTTAAGGCCAAAAACATCTCTGGCCTGTCCATACAGTCTCCCTCTGCTCTCCCTTCCCCGGTGGAGGGACAAGAGGATGCCATTTTCAGGCAGCCCGTTGTGGAAGCGGAGGTTATTCTGGCTCCACCCATCTTTTTCGACCTAGTCTCAAATCAGTTGGATTCCACAGGGGCCCCTCCTGCCCCATCCAGCCAGGACAAGAGGTTCTTTAACCTCGACTCAAGCTTCTGCAACCTGCTTAATACTCTCGAGGTCGATGAGCCCATCGTTGGCTTACAATCCTCCTCCTCCCCTAGTGATCCTCTGGAGGCTCTGAAACCCGAGGACAAGAGGTCTGAACTAGCCTTACGTCGGGCTCACCAAGCCAATGCTTGGGCCATTAGATTGGCCACAGCCGCCTCCTTTTTTTTTTTTTTTTGAAAAGAATTTAATTAATTTTCTACAAACAAACAAGACAAACAAAACATTAAAACATCAACTCTCATATGTACATCCAGTGTGTCGGTTGGTTCATCAGTTTTGTGCATTCATTTTGTAGTCTCAATTACAATTATGTTACATAACAACTCATATTATCAATCCAAACTTATATCTCCTAATATCACTAAAAAAAAGAAATTTTTGACTATACTTTTAATCATTCATGCTTTATGAGATAACAATACTTTAACCAGCTTATTCTGTAACAAATCATATAATCATAGCAATTCAATCCTAAAAAACCCTTTATAAATATAATGTCAAATAACAAAGGCAAGTAAAACAAAATAAAGATATTCCTTACTGTCTAGCATTCTAAATATTCTATTATCGTATTTTATCACCTAGCCATTGATAAAAAAGATCCCAAATTTCATAAAATTGTTTATCCTCTTGCTCTCTAATTTCAAATGTCAATCTACTCATCTCAGCACATTCCAATATTTTCTTAATAATTTCTTCCTGTAATGGTATTTTCTCATTCTTCCAATTTTTAGCAAATACAATCCCAGCTGCTGTTAATACATTTACAATCAGGTATTTCAAATCTTTACTGTATGTATCAGGTAAAATTCCCAATAAGAAGATCTCTGGTTTCAAGTCTATGTGTTTCTTTGTCATTTTTTCCAACCACATGCAAATTTTAGTACAATATTTTCTAGCGTCCTCACAAGTCCACCACATATGGTAATACGAGCCAGGTATCTGATGACATTTCCAGCATTTTTCAGATTTGTTCTTAAACATTCTTGCTATTCTTATTGGGGGAAAGTGCCACCTGTAAAACATCTTATACAAGTTTTCTTTATATGCTGTTGACATTGTCATTTTATAATTTTGAGACCACAGTTTTTGCCATTTCTCTAGATCAATCCCATATCCAAAATTCTTCCCCCAAACAATCATAGTTTCTTTAACTTGTTCTTCCTCTAATTTCATTCCCAGTAAATAACCATATAATTTTTTAATCACCTTCTCATCAGTACCCATCAAGATCTTATCTAAATCAGTCTGTTTATCATAGAATCCCTCCGTTTTAGAATCTTCATCATACCTTCAATGTATTTGCGCATATGAAAACCAATTCATCCTTATACCTTGTTCCTCTAAGTTTGGGATCGATTTAAGTTCACCCTTTTCATCCAACAGTTCCCCATATCTAACTGTTTGTTCCTTCTTATAAATTATAGGACAGGAAAATGCTTCAATAGTCGATAACCAAACTGGAATTTTCAAATAACATTGTCTTTTTATCTTCTCCCAGTTTAACCACAAAGACTCCCGTATATAATGTCTTCTAAAATAACCCTGTGTTTTAGTTCCCTTATACCATAAAAAAGCATGCCAGCCCAACAGCAAATCATGCCCTTCTAATGTCAACAATCTATGCTTTCTTAATGTTATCCATTCTTTGACCCACATCAAACTGACAGCTTGATAGTACAACTCCCAATTAGGCAGGCCAAAACCTCCTCTAATTCTAGCGTCTTGTAAAAGCTTTAGCTTTATTCTCGCTTTTTTACCTTGCCATATAAACTTCAACATGATTTTATTTAAATCTTCAAAATAGTCTTTTCCAAGCCTAATTGGTATTGTTTGAAACAGAAAGAGAATTCTGGGTAAAATATTCATCTTGATTGTTGAAATTCTCCCTATTAATGACAATTGCAAGTTTTCCCACTTCTTCAAATCTGTAGCTATCTGTTGTTTGAGTTTAATATAATTATTCTCTTTTAATGTGCTACATCTTGCTGTCAAATATATCCCCAGATACTTAACCTTATTTGTCACTTGGATTTTCAAAAGGTCTGCCAGTTCTTCTCTTTGTCTCAGTACCATGTTCTTTGTCAAAATCTTTGTTTTATCTTTATTTATTTTCAAACCAGCCATCTCACCATATGTCTGTATCTTTTCCAATAACCTTGGAGCTGTTTCTAATGGGTCTTCCAGAATAAAAGCTAAATCATCAGCAAAAGCTTGTAGCTTAAATTCTTCCTTCTTAATTTTCATTCCTTTTATGCTTTTATCATCCCTAATATTTCTATTCAACACTTCCAAAGTCAACACAAATAGCAAAGGAGATTGGGGACACCCTTGTCTTGTGCCTTTATTTGTATTAATAAAATCTGTAAGTTCCCCCTCCATCATTACCTTTGCTGTCTGTTTATTGTATATGGCTTCTATTGCTTGAATAAATTTTTTGGCAAAACCCATCTGTTCCCATAGTAATAACATGAATCTCCAGTTCACATTGTCAAATGCCTTTTGAGCATCTTGGAATATCAAAGCCATTTGCTTTTCAGGATGAGCCTCATAGTATTCCAAAGTATCCAGGATTACCATGGCTGCCTCCTTCTTCACCAGGTCTTTGATCCGGTGGCTCCTCCAACTAAAGCAGCATGTCCCCCCCTCTAATACAAGGGCGCATCAGGACATCGCCAAACTGATGGCCACGGGAAAATTCTCGGCCGATGCCACCTACCACGTGGTTAAGTTCTCCTCCCGAGCAATAACCTCTCACGTTCCAGTCCGCCGCCTGCTCTGGCTCAAACACTGGCAGGCGGATGTAAAAAACTAAGTTAAGTTGGCCACCGCCCCCATCAAGGGGGACAAGCTATTCGGCACAGCTCTGAAGCCCCTGCTAGCCGAAACCCGAAGCAAGAAAAAATTTCTTCCTTCTCTTTTTTGAAGATCAGAGCCAAGAGCCCCTCAGCCATTTCAGAGAGGTTCCTCCCGACCTTTCTACCAGTCTCCCTTCCCGCCCAGGTACCCGATACCCCCCTCCTTCCGGCCATTCCAACCCCAGGATTGAGCTGATCTGGGTGACAGGAACAGGAGGTGCGGCAGCTACAAGCGTCCCTTCAGGGGTTCAGGGGGGAAGCCCTTCCAGCGCCCCAGATAGATCCCGTCTCTCCCTTCCCATCGGGGGACTTCTCAGGCATTTTGCCGACCGATGGGACTCCTCTACTTCTGATGCCTGGGTCCGGGACACCATCAGATTCGGTCTCACCCTGGAATTTCAGCGCGCCCCCCCCTGACTTTTTCATGGCATTCCCCCCCTCGAGGGATCCCACCAAACGCAGCTTGATGGATTCCGCTATTCATCATCTCCTCAACATACAGGCTATCCAACCCATCCCACCGTCCCAACGAGGGCAAGGTTTTTACTCCCACCTTTTCGTGGTTCCCAAATCTTCAGGTGGATGGAGGGCAATTCTAGACCTGAAATGCCTTAACCGTTACCTGATCCACCGCAGGTTTAAGATGCACACCTTACAGTCCATTCTACTGGGCACCAGGCAGGGGGACTGGCTCTCTTCTATAGACCTTTCAGAAGTGTATCTACACATACCAATCCGGCCCTCCCATTCCAAATTCCTCAGGTTCTGTTCCAATCACCGCCACTTCCAATATGTGGCCCTTCCCTTTGGGTTGGCTTCTGCCCCAAGAACCTTCACTAAGGTCCTCGTGGCTCTAGCGGCTCACCTCAGGAACCTCCCGGTGCGTCTCCACTGCTACCTGAATGACATCCTCATCCTGTCCCACTCCAGACGCCAAGCAGAGAGGGACACCAGAGCTACTGTCCCTGCCCTCCAAGACCATGGGTTCCTAGTAAACTGGCAAAAGAGCCAATTGTTACCATCTGCCCGGATAACCCACTTGAGGTCCATCATTGACACAGTTAAAGGGAAGGTCTTCCTTTCATCAGAAAGATTCCTTAGCATCCAGGAATCCGTCAAACATATCCGACGATCTAAAAGGGTAACACTCTTAGAATTGTCTAAATTACTAGGTAAAATGGTCTCATGCATTTCCATTGTTCCCTGGGCCCGTTTACACACCAGATCCCTGCAGTGGTTCCTGCTCCCATTCCAAAGATCCGGCAGAAGCAATTCAAAGGCCACAGTCAAGGTACCTCCAAGGGTCCTCACATCTCTCCTCTGGTGGACCAATCCCGCCAACAACAAGGGCCATTGCTTCAAGGAGCCCTAACACCTCACTCTCACCACAGACGCCAGCCTGTCCGGATGGGGCGCTCACATCCACTCGCTCACGACACAGGGCAGATGGTCGCAGACAGAACGGGCATGCAGTATAAACTGGTTGGAACTCCACGCCATCCATCTGGCCCTGTGCAACTTCCTCCCTCAGGTATGCAGGCGGCATGTCCTTATACTCACGGACAACATCACCGCCAAGGCTCACGTCAACCGGCAAGGGGGTACCCAGTCCATACGGTTGATGAGAGAGGCTGAGCGCCTCTGCCGTTGGGCGGAGCGCAATCTCCTCTCCCTCAAAGCCGAGCACATCTCAGGGGTTTCAAACACCCAAGCAGACTGGCTGAGCAGGGCCACGGTGGACCAGTCCGAGTGGCGCATCCACCCGTCTCTGTTCAAGGAGGTGACCATGATGTTCGGTCTCCCGACAGTGGACCTCTTCGCATCCCCCCTCAACACACAACTCCCAAGGTTTTTCTCGAGGTACCCTTCCCATAGGGCCGAGAATTACAACGCCCTACGTTGCCCCTGGTCCCCAGGGCTTCTATACGCATTCCCTCCATTAGCCCTAGTCCCCAGAGTCATCCAGAAGCTCATTCATGAGAAGGCAGAACTGCTTCTGGTGGCCCCCTACTGGCCCAGACGCCCATGGTTTGCGGACCTCCGCAACCTATCGGTGGCTCCTCCCTGGAAAATCCCCCCGAACAGGATCTCCCTTTCTCAGGGGCCCCTCCAGCATCCGGATCCCCAATGGCTCCAGTTAGCCATTTGGAAGTTGAGCGGGAATGTCTAAGAAACGAGAAGCTCTCTGACCAGGTTATTGATACCATTTTAGCCGCCAGGCGGCCCTCAACTACCCGAATATACAATGCCACTTGGAATAGTTTCTGCAAGTGGTGCCATAATTTCCAGGTCAACCCGCTTTCGCCCTCCATCGCTCAAGTTTTGGACTACCTCCAAGAAGGTCTGAGGAAAGGACTTTCCCCTAACACCTTGAGGCGTCAGGTCGCAGCCCTCTCAACTGTCATCGCTTGTGACAACCTGGGTTCCCTTTTCCACCACCCTCATATTAGGGCATTCCTCAGAGGAGCCACTAACTTGTGCCCCCCAACTGTTCACCGATATCCTACCTGGGACCTCAATAAGGTCCTTGTGTCCCTTACTAAACACCCCTTTGAGCCTCTCAGGGAATCCACCCTCCAGTTTTTAACATTCAAAGTTGTGTTCCTGGTGGCCATTACATCGGCTTGCCAAATATCGGAGATCGCAGCCTTGTCGGTGAGGAAGGACCTTTGCATCTTCCATGCCGACCGGGTGCTCCTCCGGCCGGACCCTACCTTCTTGCCCAAGGTCAACTCAGCCTTCCACAGGGCACAGGAACTCACGCTCCCGAACTTCTGCCCCAATCCCTCGCGGGAGAGGGAGAAGCTTTGGCACACCCTGGACGTGAGACGTGCCCTCTGCATTTACATTAAGCGCACCCAGCCCTTTAGGAGGTCCGAATCCCTGTTCCTTTCCTTTCAACCCAAGACATTGGGCCACAAAGTGTTCCCTTCAACCATTGGCCGCTGGATCAGAGCTACTATTTCCAAAGCTTATTTGTCTCAGGCTCTGCCAGTACCTAGCGGAATAACAGCACATTCCACCAGAAGTGCGGCCACCTCGGCAGCTTGGGCCACCCAAGCTCCCATCTCTGATATTTGCCGGGCCGCCACCTGGGCCTCCCCGTCTCCCTTCATTAGGCATTATAAGATCGACATATTTGCCTCGGCGGAGGCTTCGTTTGGCAGACGAGTCCTTCAGTGAGTCCTCAAGGACCCGCGGAGGCCTCCGCACCAGACGGAGTCCCTCCCATAGGACAGCCAAGCTTTGGTATGTCCCACTCTCTGGATGATCCGAGCAGCTCTAAGGAGAATGGGCATTGGTTCTTACCTGACACGCCATTTCTTTTCGAGCTGCGAGGATCATCCAGCCCCACCCTTATTCTTTCACCGTCTGGTGGGGTCTTGTTTCAGCCAATGAACACTTAAGTCTAGTAAGATGAGAGTACGACTTTCTCTTCCCTCTCGCCTTCGCATAAACTGGGGAACGCCACAAGGGAGCCACATGATGAAGGGCGGAGCATTCCTCAGTAATTAAGCTCAGCCTACAATGACGCAGACTGAAGCACCTCCCACTCTCTGGATGATCCTCGCAGCTCGAAGAGAAATGGCGTGTCAGGTAAGAACCAACGCCCATTCTTTTTTTATTATTATTATAGAATAAAAAACAAAAATACAAAAGCAAATAGGAAAACAGTGGGGGTGAGGGGAAAGAGAAGTGAGGGGAGAGGGAATGAAGAAGAAGAAAAGCTTCCAACTCCCTCTGTTGCAGTAAAATAAAGCATTAACATCGAACCTCAAATTCTTACTTTCCCATAGTAACAAACTAGCCATTTCTATAAAAACAAATCAGTCTAATCACTAAAACCCAAAATCAAAGTCTGACTTTTTTTCCCACCTCAAGCACAAAGTCCAGAAGCAGTCTCCATGTAACAACAAAAGTTACTTATATTCTTTTCTTTCATCAAAACGGTCAATTTAGCCATTTCTGCCAACTTCTGCTTCTGTAGCCATTCGTCCCTGGTGGGACTCGAAACATCCTTCCATGTTTGTGCGTACAGTCGTCTTGCTCCCATCAATATGTATAAGATCAAAGTTCCAGGTTTTTTCCCCAAATCTTTTTCCATTAAACCCAAAACCAAGAAGGGGGGGTTCATTCTGACAGTTTAAAGTTTTATCGAGACATGGAGGAAGGAGAAGGAGAAAGAGAAGGAAGTTAATGAAACCTGATGGTTTTGTCCTATGCTCAAGCGAATAAAGCAAAGTCTGTCTGATTCACAAAACACTTTTTAGACAATGAAGTGGGTTTCCCACAACACACTGAGCCATAAAGTATCTAAGCACCACAATTCTGGTGGGTTGTACAAATCTAGCAGAAAGGCGTGTACATGGGAGTGTGTGTGAAGTCTGGTTTACATTAAACATGATACCAAACCTCCCTCCGTTGTTTTGTCTCTACTTTCTCAGGCAAGTTTTGTGGCCTCTGAAAACAGGACAGACATCGCTCTGGATGACCCCAACTTCTGGCAGAAATGGGCCAAGAAAGCAGACTTAGACCTGGATCTCCTGAATAGTAAGGTGTGTTGGATTGGGAAGAGGGATAAAGTCAACTTGGATGATTGGTGTTAGGGATACACCCTAGCAGAATCTGCACGGCAGTCAGGTAGGCAGGCAAAATATTGGAGATAAACGTTTTTGTAGCTTACACTCAGTAAAACAGATACACTGTGCTAGTTAAATAGTTTATTCTAGTAAGAGTTTTAGCGTAGTCAAACAGTCCATATATCATTCACTAATTCAGTCCGTCCGGGGATTATTTAGTTGCAAAGTCCAGTGTCGAAAAAGAGGTCAGTAAACTTACAAATATCAGTCCAGTAATAAATCTTCTCACAGTTGAGATATGAAGAAGTTCAAACCTCCTTTCTCTCTTCAGCAAAAGCAGCAGGGAACCATCAATCCATCATTGTCAGCAAGCAATTCAGCAAGCCAACAATCAATCAAGTTCTCTTGCTCCCTCTTATGGCGGTTTTACAGCCGCACCCAAAATTACATGCTTTGTAGTTAAAGTAACACACACTTACTTACAACCATAGTTTATATATATTATTTTACCCAAACTAAGTTAGGTAATCTTGTTATTCCTAACAATTGGTTGGCCGAATAATAGAAGAATCAGGAGAAGGATTGCATCTCTTGTGGCACAGAATCCTCATTGTGTGGATGACAGATGATTTTCTCTACTCCAGGACTGGATCCTCTAGAGTAGCGGTCACCAACCGGTGGGCCACGGCCCACTGGTGGGCCTCGAGAAAATTTTAGTGGGCCGCAGAGAAATCTCACCCCCAGAGCACCCCCCAAAGCAATTAATCCAGGCTGCACAAAAACACAAGGCTGCGCCACCCATATGGCCCGCAGGAACCCTCCCTGCTTGCTCCTTACCCGACAAACCTGCCTGCTAAATTGCTATTTTTCCAACCATCAGCTGTTCTGCTGTGCTGGGAGATTTAGATTAGCTAGGAAGAAGGAAGTGGTTGGATTTCTTGCTTTCTAGCTGGTCTTTAGATCTTTGTCTCTGCTTTTAAGCACAGCTGAACCTCCCTTAGGACTGAAGGTTCTATTATTCAGTTTAGACTTACGGCAAGCAAATTTTATGTGACTGAGCTAGCCGATGGCAGATAGATAGATCTCTGAATGAATCTGTGATTCTGTGAGCAACTCAATCTGCCTGCCTGCTTTGCCTGATTTTGGGTAAAAGTTGCTCTTTTTTAAATAAAAAAATAAGTTTGGTGGTCCCTGAGGTCCAAAAGGTTGGCGACAAAGCAGGAGTGTCAAACTCAATTTCATTGAGAGCCACATCAGGGTTGTTTTTGACCTTGGGGAGGTAGGGACGTGGTCAGCTTGATGTCACTCGTGTCAGGGGTGCCTATGGTGGCCCAAGCACTCTGCCAGAGAAAATGAGCTCCTGAGCTCCTTTTTTGGCTGGGATGACCTCCTGCAACCCTCTGCCATTGAAAACGGAGCTTGGGGTGGGCGCACGTGGCCCGCCCGAGCTCCATTTTCGCTGGCAAAGGCACCACGGGCAGGTCCTTTGCTGTTTTTAGGGTGGCCCCACAGGCCAAATCTAAGTACCCCCACAGGCCGGATCCAGGTAATGGCAGCAGTGGGGGAAGGGGGGATGGTTTCACATATGTGTACTAGCTCATCACTTGCACGGCCCAGTTCCCAGTGGGCTTCAGCCCGGCAGTGGGTCATGGCCCAGGGATTGGGGACTTCTACTCTAGAGCAAGCAGTGGTCCAGTTACAACTCAGGATTGTTGCACTTGCCTGTCTGGTTTGCAGAAGACATAACGTGGGATGGGAGAGTTAATATCCGAAGAAACACAAGCTAAATTCAGGATGTCTTTGATCAGTTAAAACAGGGGTGTCAAACTCGATTTCATTGAGGGCTGTATCAGGGTAGTGTTTGATTTTGGGGGGCTGGGGGTGGTAGTCGGCCATGGCCAGGGTGGGCTGGCTCTCAAGGCTCTGATTTTGACCGTGATGGCATCCTGCAGCCCTCTGCCAGTGAAAATGGAGCACGCAGCCTGCCCAGGTCTCCGTTTTCACTGGCAGAGGGCTGCAGGAGGCCATTGCTGCCGAAAACCGAGCCCGGGTGGGCCTTGCGTGGCCTCCCTGAGCTCCATTTTTGCTGGCAGAGGCATCGTGAGCTGGTCCTTCGCTGTTTCCAGAGTGGCCTTGCAGGCCAGATCGAAGCACCTTTTGGGCCGGATTTGGCCCCCGGGCCTTGATTTTGACACCTCTGAGTTAAAGGAATGGGATTAGAGGAAAATGCAAGATCATCATGTGTATGAAATTCAAGACAGGAAAATGCAAAGCACTCAGGAAAGGGAAGCCAAATGTGCAGTGTAGGATGAAATATAGCTGCCTTTACAGTGGTTCGGGGGGGGGGGATTATGGAAAAGTGGTTGATTACAGATTCAAGCCAAGACTGTCATGTTGCTGCGGAAGAAATAAATATGGTTTCCATGCTGCATCAACAGAAGCTTTCAAATCATGGGGAAGGAATAGTTCTGCTTTGTGAAATATGGTCAGACCTCATTCCTAGAACTGTGTCAAATCTGGGCATTAGTTTTAAGGAGGATTTGGGCCAACAAAGGCTCAGAACAAACGAAGACTTGCAACAAAAGTCAAAGATAATAAAAAAAAGTTTCTTCCAACATATAAATGACAAGAAAAAAATCAAGGAAGCAGTTGGTCCACTAAGGAGAGAAGATGGCAAGGAAGTAACAGGCAACAAAGAGAAATCAGAACTACTTAACTCATTCTTTGCACCCATCTTCACGCAAAAAGAAACTATAGCTCAACCCACCAAAAACATAACTGTAAAAGACAGACCAGAAATAAAAGTTAAAATAAGCAAAAAAAATAATAATAGTAAGAGAACACCTGTCTGATCTCAAACACAAATCACCGGGGCCTGACGGATTACATCCCAGAGTTTTAAAGGAGCTGGCAGAGGTCATCTCAGAACCACTGCACCATATCTTTAAAAAATCCTGGAGGACCAGGAAACTACCAGAGGACTGGAAAAGAACTGATGTGGTTTCCATCTCCAAAAAGAAAAAAAAAAAACAGAACCAGGAAACCACAGACCAATCAGCCTAACATCAATACCCCGGAAGATACTGGAAAATATAATTTAAAAAACCAGATGTGCCAACATCTAGAAACAAGTAAAGTAATAACTAGCAGTCAGCATGGGTTTGTAAAAAACAGATCATGTCAAACCAATCTTATTTCATTCTTCGACATAGTGACTAAATTAGTAGACCAGCAAAATACTGTGGACATAATATATTTAGATTTCAGCAAGGCATTTGACAAAGTAGACCACAACCTACTTCTTAGTAAGCTAGAAAAAAGTGGAATAGATAGCACCACCACTAGATGGACTCGCAACTGGCTGACAAACCGTACTCAACGAGTAGTCCTTAATGGGTCTAAGTTTACATGGAGGGATGTAAACAGTGGGGTGCCACAAGGCTCTGTCTTAGGCCCAGTACTCTTCAATATCTTCATTAAATGGGACTTCCGGTTTGCAAGGTTTCGGCAGTGGCAGGGATTCACGATACTGCGCGATCCCTGCTGCGTTCGCCACCAAGGTTCCCCCGATCCGTTTGGATCTGGGGGATATAGCTGCCCCGTAGAGGCAGCTGAAGACAGGGGGGATCCGGACAGGGGCTTGGGGGTGTCGCAGACCCCCTCCCCAGCCGGCAAAACCCCCTTTTCCCAAGGCTGAGGAGTGGCGGTCAGCAATGGCCACCACGAAGAAATCTGCAGCCGGACAATTAGGTGCAGGAGGGAGAAAGTTGGACGAATTATGAAAGTTGCTTTCAACCGGGACAAGGCAAGAGAAAGTGCCCTGGAATCTTGAAGGCTGCTAAGGATACATTGTTTCTAGTGAGAGTTACAAGCTGCGAATATCCTAAAAGAGAAAGGTTTTTTTTTCTCGTTTCACTCTCCTTCCTAATGTGACAGCGGATGAAAAAAATCTTTTTGGCTGTGAGTGGGAAGGGAGAGGAAAAAAAATTGGAGCAAAATTTGAAAATAAGGAGAAGATTGCCTAGAATTCTAAAGAGTTACTAAACATCAATAAGACTTCTAAAAGATATATTTTAAAGGGAACTTTGTGACTAAACTTTAACCCCAGAAAGAGAAAGTGAAGAAGGAGAAAGTATTTAAAAGAAACAGCTTGTTTGGATTGTTTGGTGATTTTGGAACTTCTGAGAATTATCTCTGATTAAAAGCACTTGGGTGGTTGTTTGAAAAAACTTTTTCTCTCTACAATGGCATCACTTGTGGATGGATTGAAACTTGTATACCAAAAATATGAAAAAGAAAAGCAAGAAGGGAAAAATGTCCTTGGCACTCTTTTTCAATTTTTAGAAATGGTGGTTTGTACTTATGTAAAGCTGAATGAGCAACAGGATGACGGGGACAAAGAAGAAGCCATCTTTGATGAACAAATAACTTTGGTTATTTGGGAAAAAGAAAAAGGAAAAGAAGACTTTAAGACCTGGAAAAACAACCCAAAAAGAGAAGAATAAGGTGAAAAGGAGACATTATGTTAGGAAACAACAGAAAGGGGGAAAGCAGAATAAAAGGGAGGTGGAGAGACAAGGGGGTAAAGAGGACAAGGAGAAGAAGAAGCAAGGGAGAAAGGAAGAGATGAGAAGCCTTAATGGTGGGGAGCAAGATGTAAAGAAGCAAAAGTTTTTTAGAGATAATGGATAAATTTTATTGAAAAAGGGATTCTAGAAAGGTACATAAGATTGCATTTCTATATTTGTATTTAGAAATAACCATAGAAAATTGGAAATAATATGTAATTTAAAATGTGATAAAATATTTAGTATAATCTAGTGATTTTTTTGTTAAGAAAAGGGGAGTACTGTAATGAAACAATGATTTAAGATATGTGATGTGGGGGGGGGGGATAATTTTGGAAAGCATAAGTGTTCCCACAAAGGCATGATATTTAATTGAAATGGGTAAAATGTTTAAGATATAAATGATTGTTAATATTAATGATTAGACTATATTATCCTGGTGAATTTTTTTGTGAAATGAGAGATTTGAAGTAGAAGAAGGGGGAACATTGTAATGAAATAATGATCTATAGTATGTGATGTGGGGAGGGGGGAATAACTATGGAAAATAGGTGCTCCCATAAAAGTATGTGATTTAATTGAAAAGTAATGTGCTAAATGTTTAAGATATAAATGAATGTCAATATTAATGAATAGATTTGAATTGATTTTGATAATACTGTATAATTTTAGAACGTACCAGACAGAATCCCAATGTAAGTTATGTGTTCTATATTAAGTATTATAAATATAGGGGAAAGAGATAAAGGCATCATACTCCATTTAGTGTACAGGAGAAGTTTTTTTCAAAGAAGAAAGATAAATGGATAGCTGGAAATAGAACAGACAAAGAATAATAAATGTTATGATTTGAATTGAGAGGAGATAAATAAAATAAAATTGAGAAAATTTAAAAGAGAGGAGAAGTTATATAGAAAATTGAAAATGCTAATAAGATATGGAATGGTATGTAAAATGAATATGAACTTGAATTTGTGTCTGTACCAAGAGTTTTAACCCGGGACTGAGCAACTTTCAGAAAAGAGATTTCTTATGCTTTTATGTTTTGTGTTTTTGTGTATTTATGTTTTGTATGTCTTTAAAAATTAATAAAATTTGTTCAAAAAAAAAAACTTCATTAATGACTTAGATGAGGGAATAGAAGGGGAACTTACCAAATTTGCAGGTGATAATAAGCTGGCAGGAATAGCTAACACCCAAGAAGATAGGCTCAAGATCCAGATGGATCTTGACAGACTAGAATACTGGGCTGTATTGAACAAAATGAAATTCAATGTAGAGAAAAGTAAAGTCCTACACTTAGGCAAGACAAACCAAAACTACACATATAGACTGGATGGAACCAAGCTTAATAGCAGTAACTGTGAGAGGAATCAGCTAAATATGAGCCAGCAGTGTGCAGCAGCAGCCAAAAAAGCTAATGCAATCCTAAATTGCATTAACAGGAATACAGTCAAGATCAAGTGAGGTACTAATACCACTCTACAAAGCCCTAGTAAGACCACACCTAGAGTACTGCATCCAGTTGTGGTCACCGCACTATAAAAAAGATGTTGAGACGACAAAAAGTGCAGAGAAGAGCAACCAGGATGATTAGGGGACTGGAGACTAAAACATATGAAGAACTGTTACAGGAACTGGGCATGGCTAGTCTAGTGAAGAGAAGGACCAGGGGAGACATGATAGCAGTCTTCCAATATTTGAGGGGCTGCCACAGAGAGGAAGGGGTCAATTTATTTTCTAAAGCACCTGTAGGCCAGACAAGGAATAATGGATGGAAACTAAACAAGGAGAGATTTAACCTGGAAATAAGGAGAAACTTTCTGACAGTGAGAACAATCAACCAATGGAACAGCTTGCCCTCGGAAATTGTGGGAGCGCCATCACTTGAGACCTTCAAGAAGAGATTGGAGTGCCATTTTTCAGAAATGGTGTAGGGTCTCCCGCTTGGGCGGGGGGTTGGACTAGATGACCTACAAGGTCCCTTCCAACTCTGATTATCTGTTATCTGTTAAACCAAAGCAGGCTTAGGTAAGGTGCAGAAGGGAGCAATCAGAAGACTAAATTCTGTTATAAGAGATGGGGTGGGTGGGTGGGAATGGAAAGGTTCAGCTGCCAAAAAACCCTCAAGAGGGCGTTGGCTTTAAATACAGAACATAGAATAGTGTGAGGTGTACTCTCTGAGTTTGGTTGTTTTCCTGCAGACATTTCATTACCCAAACTAGGTAACACCATCAGTGTTAATGCTGGTTCTAACTAACACTGATGATGTTACCTAGTTTGGGAAATCCCAAAGATGCTTTTTTCAAGAGGCAACTGGACTTTTCTTGTTTTTTATCTTTGAAGACATTTTGCTTCTCATCCAAGAAGCTTCTTCAGCTCCCACTGGATGGTGGGGAATGGAAGGATTTATACTCCTTGCAGACAGCTGGTCATTTGCAACTTTTTAGAGAGTTGTTGAAGCCCTTGGAGGTTTATCTGTGTCCTCAGGGTCATCTGAGTAGTGCTAATGGTTCCTGTAGCCTGCAATTTTTCTGGAAACCTGTTCATACTCCCACACTGTTAGAAGGGTATTCATCCCAAATTGCATAGCTAAAAGTCCATTCCACACCATCCAGTCAGAGCTGAAGAAGTTTCCTGGATTTCTCATCCAGGAGCAAGACATCTTCAAAGAAAAAGCAAAGTACAGTTGCCTCCTGAAAAAGCACCTTTGGGACAACCATGATTCGGTTCAAAGTTGACATGGACTTCAACTCTCAGAATTCCCCAGCCATCTTGCCTTGGCTGGCTAATGAATTCTGGGAGTTGAAGTCCAGAAGTCTTAAAGTTGCTAAGTTTTGAGACCCCTTAAGCAAGAGGATGGACCATGGACTGTTCAGCAAGAAAAAAAACTGAGCTATCATGGTTGGTTGTTTTAATCTGCATTCCTATGCTGAGTTGAACTTGGATGCTCTGAAAGGCCATTTGCAAATCTTAAGATTCAGTGACGAAGAGAGGGCAGAATTGAGAATTGTCTATGGAGGAATCGACACACATTCAGAGATCCAGAAGGTTTTTCTCTCCACTTCCTGCAGAACAACCTGGTGATCGACACGCCCCGCATCCGCAAGCAGACTCGCCACTTCAGTACGCTGAAGGACGATGACCTGGTTGAGTTCTCCGACTTGGAGAGCGACGATGATGACCGGCCACGCTCCCGGCGCCACGACCAACACCACCATCCCCTCCACCATTCATACGGGCGCACCGACTGCTTCCAGGTGGAGAAACAACTGCTGGTCTATGGGTATGTGGCATGGAGGGAGGCCTCACAAAAAAACAATGGGGCATATGGAAAGGAGGATTATGGGAGTTGTAGGGGAGGATGTGTGTGCTTGTGTGTGCTTTAATCCAACTCCTTGTGGGAAGAGGGAAGGGGAGGAGTATCAGAAGGGAAGGGACCTTGGACAAGTCCAACCCTGTACCATTTCAGACAAATGGTTATTCAATCTCTTCTTAAAAACTTCCAGCGTTGGAGCACCCACAACTTCTGGAGGCAAGTCATGCCACTGATTAATTGTTCTAACTGTCAGGAAATTTCTCCTTAGTTCTAGGTTGCTAGGTTATTGAAAGCTGCTCAAGGAGAGTCAGTCATGATGGATTGTCCCAAAGGTGCTTTTTCAAGAGGCAACTGGACTTTCTGGTTTTTTCTTTCAAGATGTTTAGCTTCTCATCCAAGAAGCTTCTTCAGCTGAATTGTCCCAAAGAGCTGAAGAAGAAGCTTCTTGGATGAGAAGCGAAACATCTTCAAAGAAAAACCAGAAAGTCCAGTTGCCTCTTGAAAAAGCACCTTTGGGACAACCATGACCTGGATGACTGAGAATCTCCATAGTCATGGTGGTTTGGCTTCCTCAAAGTACAGGTAGAGAATTAGCTTGACTCCAAATTATTTTATATTTTATCAAAATTCATATGCTTGGCAACTTGGCAATACTTATGACTATTGCTGTGCCCCGGGGCTACGTGACCACCTTTTGCAACTTTCTGACAAGCAAATAAAACAGGGAAGCCAAATTCACTTATCAACTGCAGTGATTTGCTTAAGAAGTGTGGCAAGAAAGGTTGTAAAATGGGACAAAGCTCATTTAACAAATTTCTCGCTGCACAATATAAATGTTGGGCTCAGTTGTGGTTGTAAGTCGAAGACTATCTGTAGTTGTACTAGCCATATGACTATGGAAGCATCTTTGGACAACACTGACTCCTTTGGCTAGGAAATGGAGATGCGTACCAGCCCCTAGAATCGAACTCAACCGGACAGGGGAAAACCTTTGCCTTTAATGGTTCAAAAGGTTTCCCTCTGTTCCACTGGACCTAAATCCCCATGAAGATAGAGTCTTGTTCTTGGAATGGTGCAGTGGCCTAGAGGTGGAGTTCTTACCTCACAATCAGGAGGCTGTGAGTTCGATCTTAGGTAGAGGCAGATATTTCCCTCTCTGGGCACAATGAGAATATATCTGCTTAACAAAACTCTGCATTGGCGACAGGAAGGGCATCCAGCCATTAAACACTCAGTTCCATTCAGTTGCCCAGATGATGTTAGAGTCTTGTTCTTGCTTGCTTCCTTCGCACCGCCTACTCCCCAAGAAGCAAAAGTTCTAGGTTTATAGTTGTGGGTGCTGAAAGAGAGAACATCTTGATTTCTGCGGTAGGTAGGGTTCCCCGTAGCACTAGCACTGACGGTGTTACCTAGTTAGGGTAATGAAATGCCTGCAAGAAGACAAGCCAGCTCAAGAGAGCACCGAGGACCCCTCCCCATCCTTATTAGCCATATGTGAGCAATGTCTCTGATGGTTTGCCTGGCAGCTGGGGCCGCTGGAGGGAGATCCTGTCGCATGGACATTTCAAGCGGCGGATGTCCGAGCGGGATGTGGAGACCATCTGCCGTGCTATCCTAGTCTACTGCTTGATGCATTATCAGGGCGACGAGAACATCAAAGAATTCATTTGGGATCTCATCAGCCCGGTTGAGAATGGCAAGGCCAAGGAGCTTCAGAACCACTCGGGTAAGCGAGAGGGAAGGGGCTCCTTTTATAGAACTTAGAATAACTTTATTGTTACTTTGAATGTACACTAATCAGCATATATTAAAATGAAATTTCATTGCATGCAGCTCTCAAAGGGTCACTTCCTCCAATATAAACTACATAAATGTGAGAAACATTTAACCAAATAAATAAAAGATTATGCATATGCCCACATATATTCTACCATGTTTTCCCAAAAATAAGACCCTGTCATATATATTTTTGCCACAAAAAAGACACTAGGTCTTATTTTTGGGAGATGTCATCCTACTGACTCACCTCACTTGCATGTGTCGTCCCCGCCCTTTTCATTGTCGGAGGCCTTCAGGAACTTCTGCATCCAGCAAGGCCTTCCTGGAGGCCTCTGTAGCCGATAACAGCTGCAGAGGCCTTCAGGAAAGCTTTGCCGGTTGCAGAAGAAATGAGCCAGCAAGGCAGGTGTCGGGGTGTGCAAGGCCTTACTGCAACTGTCTGAAGGTAAGTAGTAGGGCTGCTCTACCACCCCTATCCCCATCCTAACTTAATTTTTACCCATGCACCCTGGAGTGGGGGGTAGGGCTTATATTGGGTGCACATGTAAAAATCAAGCTACGACTTACTTTTGGGGTAGGTCATATTTTCAGGAAAACACAGTATGACACAGAGAAACAACACAGCCTAGTTTGGATATATGCATGTACATGGTGAGAAAAATGAATCTTGCGAGTTTACCAGACAGATGGCCTAGGAAACAAAGCTGTTACAGAATCTGGAAGTCCTGCTAGAAATACTTCGAAAACTCCTCCCAGAAGGGAGCAACAGAAATGATGGAGTTCAATAACCAGTCATTCCAGTGTGCAAAGATGTCTGACTACCTACGTAGCGTTTATTACTTTTTATACCATTTTACAAGCAAGAGTAACATAGATACAGCATTTGGATTGGTGAATAGATACAGCATTAGGATTGGTGACACCCCCCCCCCCCCATCCTTAAGAATAGTGGTGATGTTAGTAAGGTGAGATCATTGTACCAGGTATGGGATTTACCAGCCCAGGACAGGGAGTGAGATCATGCAAAGAGGCCTATATAGGTATTAGACACAGCAGTGTGCTGCTTGCGCCATCTACAGGATTTCTGTTGTTACTACATCTCACTCTTTTTTATTTTGTTAGACAAGGCATAGTCATAAGAAGAGTTAGTAAGTGAATTATAATCAATAGAAGAGCACGCTTGCAGTTGTTTATACAGGGCATATACCTGACCCTGAGGTAATGCAGAAGGGAGTTTGAGGTGAAAAGCTGTGATACATATGTTGCAAAGGGAATGGAGACACTGAACAAAGCAGTACCCACTAATTAAAGCACAAATAATGACTACATAGCGTAAAATATTTCCCATTAAGCCTGTGGGTAACCAAGCCCAAAAGCTTTCCCACCAAGATCCTAAATTATCAATTTTCAAATCCAAGGCCAAATTGTATTAAATATTAATCTGGTGCTGGATGGTTTGTGACCCATCAAACAAATTAAAGCAACATAGATTATGTAGAATAGCCTTCCTCAATGCTTGCATCTTGTGGTTGATTGTTGAGATAGCTGAAGAAGTAGCGTTCATTGTTTTTGCTAAATTACATGCAACAGAGTTAATGTTAAGTTGAGCGTGAGCAGAAATTGCTGACACACCCACTGTAGACACAACTCACGCTATGTATTCTGCTTTATTAAGTAAGGCTGTTTCAGAGTCACAGGTGCTATCTAGCGTGACCCCACGTCGAGAAAGATTCGATTGATGAATTTGTTGTTTAGAAAGCAAAACAGGAATCAGTTGGCTGAGGCAGCATTGCACTTCACTAATAGTAGCAGGAATATAATTAAAAGTTTCTTGAACACATGTAAAAACCATCCTTGTGGTCGCCAAACATGGGCAAAGTTGGAGGAAGTCTCTTCAAAAGCTGTGCAGTTCAAAGTAGGTGAGCTAATACGATGACGGTTTTTTTACTTGAAGATGTACAATTAACTATTTTTGTGCAAGTTATATTTGCAGGAATTGCTACCACAGGAGTGTGCAAAGCAATTGCATCAGGGGATGGATAATAGGCAGCAAATTCCCAATTAGATATAGTCCCATAGTTAAAACTCCCATTTAATAAAAATGTGCTTAAGCCAGTGAAGTTTTGAATTACTGCAGGAGTGCAAACAGAAACTAAACATGTAGAAAGCAAATGTTCTAGATCATAGGCTTCAGATAAGCAAAAGACAGCATCTGGGACCGGATCTGACATCTTTGGCTGGGTGGACGCAACAAGCTGGAATCCACAAAGGTCCTGTAGGAGCAAGCACAGCAGCCCTGCCCCAAGTAGTTAAATTTTGAATAGAAACATTCAATTAATTTAAGGTAAATAGAAACATTCAATTGCATTCAATTGATAATACTTTTTTAACCCATTTAGAGACCTTTTCCCTCCTTTTTTATTTGTTTGTGGAGGCAGTCCTTAAAGGACCGATGAACTTATTATTCCAGGTTGTACAAAATTGCAAAAAAACTGATGAAGTGTAGGCTGGCCCGTTATCAGTTTTTGAAGAAGAGGGCTTACCCAGGGCTGTAATAGCTGAAAAAAGATGAGAAATAACATGATTAACCGTTTCCCCTCGCTGAGGTGTAGCCCAAATTGCTCCTGAATAGGTATTTCGAAGGAGCCAAAGAGGGAACATGAGTAACATCCATTTGCAAAGTTGATGAGGAAACAATCTGCTTGGCTTGATCAAGTGGAATTGCTTGTGCCAGTCCTCCGGCATTTTGATGGAAAAAAGAGTGACTAAAACAAATCTGAAAACAAAGTAGGTAAAATATGAACAGCAGCATCAACATAACTATTGCCTTCAGAAAGATGCCCAGGAAGAGGGGAGTGACTACGAATGTGAGAAACATAGTAAAACTGCTTTTGATCTTGTCGCAGTTGCTGCAAAATTAAAAACAAGGCCATGAGATCAGGGTCAATCCTGGGTGTTATATAAGCACCTGGAAGATTAAAAATAAGTTGACACACATAATGAGAGTCAGAGATTAAATTGCAAGGCTGTTGAGAAAAGGTTTGGAAAGCTAAAATAGCAGCAGATAATTCTGAACGTTGAGGTGAGGATTGCACTGCAGTGTAAGACACCTTCCAGGTATCATCATCCTTGTAAGCAATCGCTCCTCTCGTTCGCCCACCATCTGAAAAAACAGTAGAAGCTTGGGGCAACGGAGAAGGAGAAAGTAGTGGACGGACAGGAAAGGAAGAAGTCATTAAGCAAGCAAGCCGAGGATCTTTAGGCAAATGATATGCAATACAGCCTACATATTCAGTTAAAGCACATTGAAGAGATAAGTTATTCTGAAAATAAAATTGAAAATTGATTTACACAACTCTACCATTTACACCCTACTGTACTTATCAAAAATTACAAAGAAAAGTTATTTGCAAAGTCCATTGTATACCTTTTGTGATTTTACCTGTTGTGCTGGTAATAGTTATGCATTCTTCACATTCTTGTTCTAAACCCTCCTAATGGAGTCAAACTTTAGTGTAAATTCTCTGCTTTAATCAAAATATGGTTTAAGAGCATGCACAGAGTGCAGCTGGTTTGATTTTTGATTCCCTGGCTGAGTTCCATTGTAAACTGGAAACAGCCATCTTCAAAGATAATTGTTCTAGGCAAACTGCCCACCTGGGAACTGAGCCACTGTCAAAGATAACGTTCCAGGCAAAATGCCCATCTCAGCCTAGCCATCTAAGGCTTTTTTGTGTGCAAAAGCACTAAGAAAAATCATGAGATAAAATAGTATTTCTTCAGCAATGACTACGTGTGTGAGCTATGTAACCTATAAAAAAGTTGTTTTCCAGCCTTTCCTTTTTCAAGGCAAAAACTCAAAGCAGAGAAAAAAAAATTGTTAAAGTAAGCAAGAACCTCACTCTCCCCCCCCACCCCTCCAACTGCCTCCACTTTTACAAGGCAAAAAGCTAACAACCAGTGAGGACAAGAAGGGGGGGAAATGTTTAAAATACTACACAGAAATCTCACCCATTTTTCTCCACTCAACATTCTTTTCAACAAAATCATTCTTTCCAGTAAATCACACACATGTCTCCATGGGACCTTTCTCATTTCCTTGCACACGCTATTTCTTACTCTCCTTTCAATCTGGGATGGGGGTCAACACACACACCAACTTTTACCATCAACATACTCACACATTTGTACTGTAATCATACTGCTTGCATACTTACAATTCTTTTCTGGGAGCCAATGAGCTCCGTTGTCTAAATAATTTTGTGTATTAGAGGATCTCATCCTCCAGGGCTGAAATATTTTGCCTGACTGCCGTGCAGATTCTGCCAGGATGTATCCCTAACAATTACACACAGACACATTCTCACACACATTTCCAGACCTGGGGAGGTTTTGTCCCCTTAAATCTCCACGTTTTCTTTCTTTGGACAACCTGTAGTTTGTTCTCAGAGCAGTGGGATAACTCAAGGAGTGGTTCCAATCAAATGTGACTGTAGGCCCTAACCACTGCCTATCTGCTTCCCATAGCTCTAAGTCCAATCCAAAAAGCCAATTTAATTCTCTAGCTGCCAAACATGTTATAATTATTTTATTTTGAGCTGCAGCAGCTCCAACTGGGGCTATACACAGGTAAAGAATATTTTTCTTCAATTCAATTCAATCCTATTCAATTCTTCATACAATTATTATACATTGTTATACATATACACCAAGAAGTTCTAATGGAAATCACATAATGAAAAGAACAATAAACTTTTTTTCTTCTCTTAGTTCTTTCTGCCACACATAACAGCATAAATTAACTATATCTTCTTTGATCAGCCCCAATGGAGGGGCTTCCCAACATGAATCTGTGTCTCGTTCTGTGCTTCTGAACAGCAGAGCTAACTGTGGACCATTGAAATCAGTGGGGCATGCCTTCCACATCCAACTCTGCCATCCAGTGCATCAGAAGAGAGCAGTTGCCCGCATTCTAGTTACACCCATTGTTCTATCTCCTTAAGCACTAAATAATTAAAAAGGATTAAACATAAAAATTTTAAACAAATTATGTGTCTCTGTCCTGGGTTTCTAGCTTGAATCTCCCCCTTTTTCTAACTGTTCCTCTAATACTTGCCTTATGGGGGTGTACAATGGCTTTGGAGAATCAAAAGATTTAGCCTCCTCAGAAGGAGCTGAAAGTCCAATTGGAAAGGATTTGGGGTGACAATTTTTACCTGATCATAATCAGGAGGGGGGCTTGTAGTCAATTGTCGCCCTGTTGAGACATCAGAGCCAAATTTTTCCACTGCTTGACAGCATTGGTACCATCGATGTAATATTTGAACTGGAGCCCTAGGTTCAAGAAGTAAAATATGCCCTATCTGTATCCAATCCCGCGCTCAGGATACCAGGGACAAAGTTTCCCTATCTCCTCAATCAACTTCCTTATGTCCACCTCAGGTGCTGTAGCACCTGATTTGTGTAACAGGAATCTAAGTTCCTGAACATGTTTATGCTGTTGCTGAGACAGATTGCAACCCATACTTACCATGATGTCCTCTGGAACGAGATGCACCTTTAGGGGTCTATTCCAGACAGTAAATATGTTGGCTGTTGCTGCCCCAGAGAGCTGTTTGTCCCTGTTTGGGCGCCAGCTGATGGGGTTCAATAACCAGTCATTCCAGTGTGCAAAGATGTCTGACTCCCTAGGTAGCGTTTATTACTTTTTATACCATTTTACAAGCAAGGAAGAGTAACATAGATACAGCATATGGATTGGTGAATAGATTCAGCATTAGGATTGGTGAAACCCCCCACCCACCCACCCAATCCTTAAGAATAGTGGTGATGTTAGTAAGGTGAGATCATTGTACCAGGTATGGGATTTACCAGCCCGGGACAGGGAGTGAGATCATGCAAAGAAGCCCATATAGGTATTAGACACAGCAGTGTGCTGCTTGCACCATCTACAGGATCTCTGTTGTTACTACACAGAAACAGACTGTAGAGTGGGTGTGTGGGGACTCTAGCAATGCTTCAAGCACTAAGCACATAGCACTTATAAGCAGTATCCTGAATAATGGGAAGCGAGCTTCCTATAATCTTCTCAGCTTTCCTTACCACTCTCTGTATGAACTTTGTATCTGAGGCACCGTGGCCACCAAACAGTGACGTAGTTTGTTAAGACACTCTCTGTAAAAAGTGACCAGGCAGAAGGAGAAAGATGTGCTCTATATCTCCTCTATTGATGTCCTCTGAGAATGTTACCCACGCTTTAGTTGTCCATTCCATTGATAAAGAAGACTTTGATCCAAGCTTGAGATTTTGGCCTCCTTAATTCTTTCCAGGGGTGGAGAAAATTTTGGGTGGTGGACCCTTGGGAAATGGAATAATGTTGGTTCCACAAGTGTCCTTTTGCTGTTGGTGGGCCCTTAAGTGGCTCCCTCTGTGTTGTGTCTGTGTGTGTGTGTCTGTGAGTTGAGCTACTCTGCAAAAGCTGGGGTGACCTAATCCCTATTGCACTGGTTCCATGTTGTACCTAGCCCCTGCTCTGAGCTCCCTTCCTGTTCCTCGGGCAGGCCTGTCCATCCCGGTTCTACGGGGCCGCAAGGGGAAGAAAGTCAAGTCTCAGACCACGTTCGATCTCCAGAAAGCAGAGTGGATTCACAAGTACAACCCGGACGCTCTCTTCCAAGACGAAGGCTACAAGAAACATCTCAAGCACCAGTGCAACAAGTAAGGGCGGGGGAAGGGAGGTGCAGCTAAGGGTGCCTCTGTAAAGCCAGTACAAACCAACTCCTAGATCCCAATCTTTTTCTATATAGAAAAGAGGGGAGCTCCAAGATGCTAGACAGATAGTGACAGATCCCCAAACTCATTCTTCAGAATTCTGGTTTTGTCATTTTCTCAATTTGCTATTGAAAAGGCCATGTCTGGTCCACTGAAAAATAATTGCATGGTGGTATTGCTGTCCATTCCCTATCTATCTGTCTGTCTGTCTATCGATCTGTCTATCTCTACCTGTCTATTATCTATCATCCATCCATGTCTGTCTGTCTGTCTTATCTATCTATCATCTACCTGTATCTATCCCTCCCTCTTTTACTTTCTCTGTCCATCTGATTTTTATCACACTTTTATTACTTTATACATAACTCAAGGCAACAAACATACATAATATTCCTTCTTTTCCACTTTTTTCCCCACAACAACTGTGAGGTAGATTGAGCTGAGAGAGATTGACTAGCCCAAAGTCACCCAGCTGGATTTCATGCCTAAGGTGGGACTAGAACTCCCAGTCTCCTGGCGATGGGCCCAAATTCACCCAGCCGGCTTTCATGCCTCAGGCGGCCTTCGAACTCACCATCTCCTGGTCGTTGGCCCAAAGTCACCTAGATGCTTTTACACCTAAAACGGGACTAGAGCTCCCGCTTTCCTGGTGCCAAGCCAGCTTTTGTGCCTGAGATGGGACTAGAACTCCCCATCTCCTAGTTTCTAGGCCACCACCTTCACTACTACACCAAACTGGCTTTTCAGTTCATATGTCTGTAAAAGCTGGGGCAATTTTGAGCTCTTTGCTGCTTGCAGGTGGATGTGCCTCTGTTGTTTGAGGGGGGGAAACTTTTGCCCTCATCACTGACTTAACAGTAGAGACAGCCAATGTCTTGGAATGTGGATGGGTGCAATTTATCAAACGATGCTTGGCCCTTCCAATAGAAAGGCATTATTTTCCTCCTAGGGTGCTGCTCAGGGTCCGAATGCTTTATTACTTGCGTCAGGAGGTGATCGGGGACCAGGCTGAGAAAGTGTTGGCAGGTGCTGTGTCCAGGTAAAAATGTTCACCTTTATACAAAGGTTTCCTGGTGTGTGTGTGTTTCTGTGTGTGTGTTTTCCAATTACTGACACGCCACTTTTATTTTTGTACGATGACTTTGCAGTTAGAACAAATTGAGTTTGGTTGGGATAGAAAGCGGGCACTGATTGACTCAGTGGATTTTGTAACAGAAACCTTTTACTTTAGGGGTGTGTTTCTTTGATTCCTTGTTTAAGAAGAGGCATGAAAAACCATTTGTGTAGGGTCTCCTGCTTGAGCAGGGGGTCGGACTAGAAGACCTCCAAGGTCCCTTCCAACTCTTGTTAGTCTGATTTTCAAGGACACCCACCCACCAGATAACTGTTCTTAACAATGAGCCCTTGTGGTATTCCTGTTTCTTTATTAAACATATTTACTTCCACAAATCAGTCATTTTGTTAGATTTTTTTGTCCTGGCAAAAGAGCCCCTTTTATTCTTTTTACTGTTGTAAATGGATTACTGCAGTACATCTACAGAGCTGTGGTGGCACAGTGGTTAGAACGCAATACTGCAGGCTACTTCTGCTGCTGCCAGCAATTTGGCAGTTTGAATCTCACCAGGCTCAAGGTTGACGTCCGAGGTGGGTAAAATGGGGACCCAGATTGTTGCTGGGGTAAACAGGCTGACAATGTAAAACTGCTTAGAGAGGGCTGTAAAAGCACTGTGAAGTGGTATATAAGTCTTAAGTACTATTGCTATCTTAAGGGCAATCCACTCCGTGTCACAAGTAAGAATTTTGGAAAGTTGTCTTGGTTTCTGTTTAACATCTCACAACACCTTTGTCTTGTTTTGTTTTGTTTCTGTTTCCCATCTTAATTCCTGCAGTGAAACTGACATCTGGTTTCCACTTGTGGATCAGGCAGAAGTGCCCACAGCCTGGTGGGACACAGAAGCAGACAAATCTTTGCTTCTTGGGGTCTTCAAACATGGTGAATAATAATTTCTGGACAGATATGCATGCCCCTTCCTTTCGCAATGAGGAGCGGGCAAACTGTCAGGTCCGAAACCAGAGATGAGACAGTGAGATCCAATCAAGTCCAGTCCTTTATTTGCCGACACCTAATTGGCAGATTTCTTAACTACAATGATCATACAGTAATTCATTTAGCAACCAACTTGCTTAGCAGTGGAAATTCCTGTCCCTGTAAGTCAAGAACCACCTGTAAAGTATCAGTGGAGAGAAACCGCCAATTCTAAATTATACTAAATCTAAATTTATTTAATCTAGAGGACTAAAAAAAACAACAGCATGCTAATAAAAATATTAGAAGGAAATTTTACACCTCCCGAGCACATACTTACTGATCAAGTTAGAAGGTAATCAGACACGCAAGAAGAATTTTGCACAAGCCAAATGTTTTCTGAGAAGAATAATATTAAAATATTGGCTGAGAATAAGCTATAGATTCCTTGGCAGGGATTTCTAGACTCTAAAAGCCTGAATGTTTTGAACGTCTCTGCAAGTGGAGGCACAAGAGCCGTCGTGGTGCAGTGGTTAGAAGGCTATATTGCAGGCTAACTCTGCCAACCGCCAGCAGTTCGATTCTCACCGGCTCAAGGTTGAACTCAGCCTTCCATCCTTCCGCGGTTGGTAAAATGAGGACCCAGATCATTGGGAGCCATATGTTAACTCTGTAAACTGTTTAGAGAGGGCTGTAAAGTAGTATGAAGTGATATATAAGTTTAAGTGCTATTATATTTAGCCAACTTTAGACCTGAAAATAAAGTTGAATCAGACCTGGTTATTCTTGGATGAGAGACCTCTAAGGAATACCAGGGCTAGAAACTTAACCAGGAAACTGAGTTTATAGTCTAAACTCTGCCTGAGATTGCATGGGGACATAAACTGTTGAGGCACTGATGTTTGGCCTTTCCTTCAGGCTACGAGAAGTACAACACCATGCGAGCTGACCCTGTGCTCTGTTTCCTGGAGAAAGCCGGCCACCCAGATGAAAAAGCCATTGCTGCTGAGCACCGACCGGATGTGGGCGAGGGGTGAGAGGCTGCTGGGGTCAAGCTGAGCCATTCCCAAGGCTAGGGAATGGGGGAAGATGGGGGTCGTGGGTGGGACGCACACCCATGATGACTTTTCATGCTAATACCGAGGCACCAAGGAGACAACTCGCCCTGAATTTGGGTGTCTGTGAGTTAAAATTGCTTCTCACAGGAAGTCCTGAGGTGTGTCTAGAAAGGGGGAGAAGGACGTGGGTTTTCCACAGCAATAATTGACAAATTCTTGTGTCATTGGCAGGGTGGATTTTGACAAGGACTGCGAGGATCCGGAATATAAACCCGTCGGAGCCCCTTCCAAGGAACACGATGAGGAGGTGGGATCCTAAACCCAATTGGACTGTTAATATAGCCCATAGCATCTTCCGCCAGAACTTAAAACCCAGAAACTGAGATGTTTTAAAACCATTGCCATTCAAACCTAACAGATGCATCTGGTCCTTGTTTTTATTTATTTGTTAAATTATTACACCACCTTGATCCCAGCGACTCCTTTTTAGAAATAAATCTTTTTTTTTTCCTGTTGTTTCTTGGACCCGCAACCTGCCGGGTCAAGGATGTGCTTTGGAATGTGTGTGGTCCTTCTGTTGTAGTAGGAATACCCCTCCCAGAATCCTTTGCCATTAAGACTGACAAGGAGGCATGCTGGGAATGGTAGTTGAACAATCTGTGGATTCTCCTCAGTGTGTCTGAATGTTAAAATATCATTCTGGAATCTCAAAGGTGTTTTTTTTCAAAAGGCAGCTGGTCTGTTGTTTTTCCCTGAGAAAGAAAAAGAAGATGTTTCGCTTCTCATCCAAGAAGCTTCATTGTTTCTGGCAGGATGGTAGGAGAGATGGAAGGATTATAGTTCTGACAGGATTTGGGGGAGGGGGGAGGCAGGTTTGGAAGGATCATATTTCTTTGCAGTCCTTTGGTCAATCCCTCCACCCACCCACTCAAATCCTGTCAGAAGTAATCCTTCCATCGTCCCCACCATCCTGCCAGAAGCAATGAAGCTCCTTGGATGAGAAGCGAAACATTTTTTTCTTCTTCCTCCAGGAGGGAAAAAAAACCAAAATCTAGTTTCCTTTTGAAAAAACACTTTCAAGACAACTATGACCTGGATGACTGAGAATCTGTACAAACATCCTTCGGGATGAATTAAACTATGTGCAGATGTACAGAAGGGGAAAGTAGCTTGTAGGCTGCCTTTGCATCTTTCAGGGCTGCTTCCTCACCCCACCCCACCCCACCCATGCTTTTGGAGTACCGAAGGGAAGTTTTAACAGCAAAATAGGCTGCTTCATGTCTCACAAAGCAAACTAATGGGGAACGATATTTTTTCTTTGGGAAATTTGAGTTATGGAGAAACATGGGGGAAATGTTTGAAAACTTCCATCTGCTTCCATGTTTTCACTAGCCAGATCCTGTTTCCACAAGTAAAGCAAGCTTGAGTTCATGACAATTCACCTCAGCCAACTCACCATGGCCAACTCACTGCAGGACAAGAGTTACACTAATGTCAAAGAAATTCTGGAATAGAATCATTAAAGAAAAGATTCAAAAAGAGAGAGAGGGTGAAATGCCAATAGCAAAAATTTAAATATTTTTATTTAATTTCAATAATTAAATAGAATTGTTAAATTGCCCTGCAGCAAGTTGTCTCACAGAGAGTTGGCTGTGGGAAATTACCCTGCAGCGAGTTGGCCGTGGCAAGTTATCCCATTCCGTTGTGACTCCTAGGCCAAAACCCAGCATCCCTGACTATAGTGGTACTTGGCAATCCAGTTTAATAGCACTAATCTCTCCATTCCAGGGCGAAGCACTAATGATGATGGATGAAGATATATTGGTGGTGGACGGGGAGGAAGGTAATTACAGACTGTGTGAAAGGGTTTGGTGAAGGAGGTGAGCTTCATAAGCATCTACCTCAGGAAGAGGGTCTAGTGGAAGCCTGGAGGATGCAAGAGTCACACGGCCATCCCTGTCATCATTCTCTAGGTCAGCCAGGGAATCTTTTCTGGCCTCCAGCCTCTGCGCTCACTGCCCGTTTGCGGCGACTAATCACGGCCTTCCAGCAGAGCTACAAGTGTGAGCAACTGAAGATGGAGGCCGCGGAGCGGGGGAATCGGCGGCGCCAGTGTTGCGAGGCCTCCTTCAAGCTGAAGGAGATGGTGCGTCAAGAGAAGCAGCAGAGGTAATCTTTGGGGCCTCTTCCCCTTCCTCTTTGGAGAAGCTGGGTAAGGAAAGGTAGCGTATTTTTCCATCTATAAGACGCTACTTTTAATTTAAAATATTTACTTGAAAATGGAGGGGCATCTTATACACAGGAGGCTGAGAGGAGAAGGTGTAGCCCATCCCCGTCCTCCAGCTCTGCTGCACATGTTAGACGACCCTCCACCTTACATGCCGCTCTTATCATTCCTCTCTGTTGTAGTTATTTCCAGTATCACATTGCCACTCTAGGTTTCATCTCTATTGGTCCTGTGATGCATTTCCTGTTCTTGTATTACTCACTCTTTAATAAGATGGCTTCTGCACAGGGGTGGCTTGTAGTGTGCTTACTTACCATACTTTTTGCTCCATAAGACGCTCCTGACCATAAGAAACATCAAGGTTTAGAGGAGGAAAACCAAAAAAAAAAAATCTGTCTCTGCCTCCCAGCATCCATCCGGTATTCATCTGGCTAGCATCCTAACAGCAAACAGCACATGGTTTGTCAGGGCTCCGCTCTGTTGCGCTCACCACCGGTTAGCTGAGTGACGGCTGGATCCCAGCCTCCTGTAGCCCCGTTGATCAGCGAGCTGGCCAACCAGAAACGCTGCCATTGTTTTCCAATTGTGGCTCCGAGAGTCCAGATAGATAGGGTTAAATCAGTTCCTGCTCTGGTGGACTGAGTCTGTGTTAAAACTGAAGCTCCACCTTGCACTGTGGCCACGCCCCAGTTTTCGACTCAGTCCAGCCAGGACAGGACGTGAGTTTGTTGAGGCTCCACCTGAATTGCAAGTGGAGGTGTTTTGCGTAAGAAAAAAAGTTTTAAAGAGCAGCAGAGGCTTTTGGAGGACTCTGCAGCCAAGGAGTGAGGCTTTTAGCTTCCAGGCTTGGCTATCACGTTCAGGGCGGCTGCCCCAATGTGCAGAGCTGCGAACACATGGAGCGGCTCCAGGAGATTGGCCTGATAAAGGCTATCAGCTGTTGTGCACGGTAGCATAGCAGCAGCAAGGAGGAACAGCACTGTTTTCGCTTTCATTTTTGATTCAATCGTCTTGGCTGCAAAGCGCAGCAAGCAGCAGTGGCTAAAAGGGGCAATTGGCCCAGATGAGGCTTTGCAGCAGGCAAAGCAGCTGCTTGATTGGGCAATTGGCTCGATCCCAGCTGGGAGGTGCAGCCGCGTGGCAGTAGTTGGCGCTGAAGAGTGGTGAGGACTGGATCGACCCCAGCTGAGGGCGCAGATCGACCACATTGTCAGGGCTGTGATTCCAGCTACAGAACTGAGGTGATCGTGTGGGCGCCAGTAGACCTATATGCAGGTCCATTGTTACATTGGGGTGACCGGCAGGGTGTGGCTGCAGCCCAGCAATAGGCCTATCTAGGCTTGCTTCGCCGGTGCAGAGGTAAGAGGATCTTTTTTATTCTGGATGGGGCTTTACTGTCAAGGGCAAGCAGTAAATGTGTTATTAACTCCTCATCCCCTTCCCCACCAGAATCCATCCTCTCCCTCTGGCTGTGTTTGTTTATCCTAATCCCCCAGTGGGATGGCAGATAAAGATCAGGAAGGTGGTCACAGTCCCTCTACTTCTAGAGGTAAATCTAGGGGCAGGCAGAAGAGAAAGGCCCCTGAACCCAAGAAACCTTCCAGGGCAGAGGAGCAGGATGCCTTGAGAAAGCAGAAGGCTCTAGAAAAGCAGGTGGAGAAAAGCCAGCGTGCTGCTGGTGGGAGGAGCTAGAGATCACCAGACCCAGAGGAGTCAGATTCTTCTGCTGTGCCTCCAGTTTTACAAATGGAGCCTGGGCTTTCTACCTCCACTAGTGGACCTTGCTTACAAGCCTAGTCACCTGACAACTTGCTGATCCAAACCCAATAGAGCGAGTTTCAGATTACAAAGGAGATCCCCAAGCAGTTTGCCAGGATGAAACTAGGACACCTCTAAAGAGAGCCAGACCAGGGGTGGCAGCAACTTACCCACAGCTGCTGGCTTGCACAGTTCTGAAGATGTTCAAGCAGAATTACCTGCGCACATGGAGACAATTATCTCTAGAGCCATAAGGTAAGGTATTGTGGAAGGCCTCCAAGCTATGAGGAGGCCTGGATCGGTGGTTTCAGAGCATTCAGACCTAGAACAGTCAATTCATGAGAGAAGCAGAGACTCCTTAAGGGACAGGGCTTCCCCTGACCCCTCCATACATAGCATTGCACATAAAACACCAGAGGAAGACAAGAGGGAATCTGATTTCTCAGCAGACGAAGAAATGGCCTTGGAGAGACCTTCCTTCACTGGCTCTTTGATTCTCAAAAGTTATGGGCCTTATTGTTTAAGGCCAGAAAGACGGCTCGGTTGGGACCAGAAGCAGATGTCGGGGAAGTGGAAGGGGACATTGCTGCTCCTCCAGACCAATATTTTGACAAACCAACAACGCGGCCTGAAATGGTTCCAGTGCCTAGATTATTTTTGAATGTTATCAAGAAACAGCTGCAATCTCTGGGAACATCTGCCATGTTATCGGCCAGCGAATGCCGCTACTTTAATATGGAGCCTGAACTTACCAGCTCATTACAGGTTCCATCAGTGGACAGTCCAGTTGCAGCCTTGATTTCTTCCTCATCAAACCCCGCTGATCCAGAGGAGGCATTGAAGGCAGAGGACAAGAGGATAGAACAATCCCTCCAACGTACCCACCTGGTGGCTGCCTGGGCAGTCAAGGCTGCTTTGGCTGCCTCATTCTTTATGAGGTCTTCCTTACATTGGCTACACCAGCTGCAAGACAGGGTCCCTGCCACACATGTCCGAGTGCACCAAGACATCCATAAACTTGTGGCAGCAGCTGAATTTACTGCGGAAGCCACTTTAAACAGTGCCAGATTTGCTTCAAAGGCCATCACCACTTCTGCAGCAGCCCACAGAATGGTCTGGCTTAAAAACTGACAGGCCGATGGGTGGCGGAAGTGGAAGGTGGCATCTGCCCCCATCAAGGGGGATAAATTGTTTGGGGAGGTCTTAGAGCCCCATCTGGTGGAGACCAGAGATAAAAAAATAAACCTTCCTTCTCTGGCAAGGTGGTCCAGTTACAGAGTGGCACCATATTCCCACAGGTCATCTTTCAGAGCTGAGGGCAGCACCGGGGCTCAAGGGCCTCAGAAGCAGTCCTTCAACTGCCAGGAACAGTGTCTTGTAAGGTATTCCTCTCACAGGAACGCAAAGATAGTTTACAAAGCATGGTGGGGGAGGTCATGAGAGCGGATAAGTCCCCTTTGGCACTTCTCTCACAACTCTTAGGGAAGATGATTTCTTGCATCTCCATCGTGTTTTGGACTAGACCACACTCCAGAAAGCTTCAGTGGTTTCTGTTACCCCACCAAAAGGCAGGTAGAAGTCACTCATCTCTCAAGGTCACAGTCCCAGGTTCTGTCAAGCAGTCCTTGTCGTGGTGGTTTTCTGAGGCTTTGAATGCAGGTCAATTATTCAAAGAGCCGTCCTGAAAAGTAATCACTACCAATGCCAGTCTCTCTGGCTGGGGGGCACATTTACAGTCACAGTTGGCCCAAGGCCAGTGGTTTGTTTTGGAGAGGGGAAAGAACATTAATTGGTTAGAATTGAGAGCGGTTCGATGGGCTCTCAAGAAATTTAGAAACATCATACAACACACACATGTCCTAATTTTAACAGATAATGTAGCCACCAAGGCCATCAACAGGCAGGGTGGCACCAGTTCTTTGGTTTTAATGTTAGAGGCTGAATGTTTGGGCCTTTGGGTGGAGGGGAATCTCCTGTCAATCAGGGCAGAACACATATCTGGGGTGGAAAATGTGCAAGCGGACTGGCTTAGCAGGGCCATGATTGACCCCTCAGAGTGGAGTATTCCCCCTTTTTTTCAGGAGCTGTCACAACGGTTTGGACTACCAGTGGTGGACCTGTTCGCATCTCCAACCAATACCAAACTTCCCAGGTTTTTCACCAGGTTCGTGATCCAGAGGGCAGAAGGGACCAATGCCCTCAGGAGTAGGTGGCTTCAGGGTCTCCTGTATGCCTTCCCTCCTCTTCAGCTGCTGCCAGCAGTAGTCAGAAAGATACTGGAGGAAGAGGCGGAGGTCATACTTCTGGCGCCTTACTGGCCCAGATGCCCCTGGTTTGCTGATCTGGTGAATCTCTCGACCACCCAACCATGGAGAATCCCTCCTCACAAGGTATCCCTACACCAAAGAGAAATAACCCACCCAGAGCCTCAGTGGTTCGATCTAACAGCTTGGAGGTTGAGCGGAGCACTCTGAGGAGACAAAATATATTGGATCGGGCCATCCGTACCATTCTAGCAGCTAGGAGGCCTTCAGCCAACCACATCTATCAAGCCACATGGAAGGTCTTCTGCCAGTGGTGCATTAAGAATAGGATTTCCCCCACTTCGGCTTCAGTAGCCAACATTCTGGATTTTTTATAAGAGGGTCTTGACAAAGGGCTCTCAGCAAGCACTCTACGCAGAGAGGTGGCCGCTCTTTCTTCAGTATTGTACATACACAGGAAGGGGTCCTTGTCTCAGAACCAAACCATCCAGAGGTTTTTAAAAGGGGCCACCAACCTTAGACCTCCTGTGATTCACAGATTCCCCACTTGGGATCTTCCTAAGGTGTTAAGGGCCTTAATGGCTGAACCTTTTGAACCGCTCATGTCCACTAGTTTACACTTCCTATCTCTCAAGGTAGCATTTCTAGTAGCCATCACTTTGGCTAGAAGGATCTCAGAGATGGCGGCCCTTTCAGTAAGGGAAGATTTGTGTGTCTTCCATCCAGATAGAGTGGTTTTGCGGTTAGACCCATCTTTCATCCCTAAGATTAATTCTAGGTTCCACAGGACTCAAGAACTTATTCTCCCAAATTTCTGCCCCAATCCTACCCATAATTTGGAGCAGGTGTGGCACACCCTGGATGTCCATAGAGCCTTAAAGATATACATCCAGAGGACACGTTCTATCCAAAAGTCGGAGGCACTTTTTGTGTCCTTCCAGCCAGGCACAATGGGGTTGAAAGTGTCTCCATCATCAGTGGGTAGATGGATTAGGGCTTGCATTGCTAAGGCTTATCAGAGCAGGTCTCTTCCGGTGCCTAAAGGGGTGATGGCTCACTCTACTAGAAGTGCGGCAACAACTGCAGCATGGGCTAGTCAAGCACCCATTGAAGAGATTTGTAGAGCGGCTACATGGTCTTCACTGTCACCCTTCATTCGGCATTACCGCTTGGATGCCTTTTCATCAGCCGATGCAGCTTTTGGCAGGAGGGTTCTACAGAGCGTTCTTGAACGCCAGTGTGAGTAGGACCAGACTCATGCCCTTCCAGGGACTGGCCAGCTTTGGTATGTCCCTATCTATCTGGACTCTCAGAGCCACAGATAGGAAAATGTACATTGGCTTACCTGAATGTTCATTTTCTTCTGTGGTGTAGAGAGTCCAGCGCCACCCTGGTTCGTCTGGTCTGGGTGGGTGTTGGGGGGAGCAATAATGTATGTTCTTTTTTATCTCGCAACTCCAGAATCACATCCAGTCTGCCAAGTGCTTCGTCGAAAATTGGGGCATGGCTACAGTGCAGGGTGGAGCTTCAGTTTTAACACAGACTCAGTCCACCAGAGCAGGAACTGATTTAACCCAATCTATATGGACTCTCTACGCCACAGAAGAAAACGAACATTCAGGTAAACCAATGTTCATTCCCTCCATCGGGGAATGCTGGAGACTTTGCCGCCGAGCAGCTGATTGGCGGTTGGATCGGCCTCCCTAAGTGCCACCAATCAGCTGTTCCAGGTGGCAGGGACACTGTAAAAGCACCCCATGGCCCAGTCTGTGACACAATATTCGCTCCATAAGATGCACAGACATTTCCACCCAATTTTTTTTGGGGGGGGGAGTGTGTCTTATGGAGCGAAAAATACGGTACTTACTCTACATGAAACATGGGGGCATCCGATACATGGGGGTGTCTTATAGACAGAAAAATAAGGTACTTGAACCTGAGACTGAATTCCTCATAAAGAATCAGGACCATACCTTAAGTTGTAGTTAAGATTTATTGCTCAAGCCTATGCAAAAAAATCTGGTGAACTAAAGTTCAATACAGGTGGTCCTAGACTTAAAACCGCAATTAAGCCCAGGATGTATGTTGTTAAGTGAGACATTTGTAAAATGGGTTTTGCCCCATTTTACAACCTTTGTTGTTAAGTGAACCACTGAAGTTAATAAGTTAGTCACGCGGTTGTTAAGTGAATCTGGCTTCCGCATTGACTTTGCTTGTCAGAAGGTCGCAAAAGGGATCACATGACTCTGACACTGTGACAGTCATACTTATGAACCAGTTGCCAAGCATCTGAATTTTGATCACCCTGATCATGGGGATGCTGCAAAGGTCATAATTGTGAGAAATTGTCATGTCAACTTTTTTCAGTACCGTTGTAACTTTGAACGGTCACAGAGTGAACTGTTGTAAGTTGAAGACTACCTGTACTGAGTTGGAACCTGATAAGGGTCCCAATATTCAGGAAGGGACTTGGGACCATTTGTGGGAACATAATGATTCTAGGCTGATGACTTGCTTAACGCCACCCTCCAGCCAGAGTGCAAAAAAATTGATGATTTTTTTAAAAAAATTAAAACATAGATTTTTTACATTTTTATCAAATTTATTTTAATAAAATGCTTTTGGAGTAAAAATCTATCTAAAGATAGTTTTCTATTTAAGATACATTAATAATGTAGTTTATTCAGCATGAAATGGAGCTTAGTTATGTAGCATGAGGCTGTATATTCTGCAATATTTACATTTTTGGTAAACTCATTCAATGAATCCCAGCTCTGCAAGCTGAGATAACATGCGCTGCATTGATGCATTCACACAATTTTACAGTAACCATGAGATAAATCAGTAACCACAGTAACCAAGAGAGAAATAAAACAAAATTCAGGAATATTCCTTTATCCCATTGTTTTGCAAATCTGTTTACACTACAAACTGTATGATGATTTGAAGAGAAATGCATCTCTACCACCAGGCTCTAAGTGTGAGGAGGAAGGGCAAGCAGTAAAAACGAAAGTGAAACCTTCTAAGAAGCTTATTGTTCTGACCAAGGCTTCCTGAGACCGTAATTAAGCAGATGCTTAGTCCAAACAACTCTTGTTTTATTTCAACGCTGGGAATTATGTTCATTCCCAGCCCGTAATGAGTCCCAAACTGTCCCTTGAGGTAAGCACCCACTTTTATCTCCTTTGAGTTGCTGCCAACAACTAAAGTGCCAAATTAACTGTAAAAATCAACCGAAGTACAAAGTCCACACACAGATTCAAGGTTTAATCCAAACAGAGTGAACGACTTTGCTTCCTGCAAAGGTTGCTCTATCTTTGCACTTCCTTTATACCTTAGAGGAGGGGCAATCACTCCAAGCCTTACTCCCGAGTCACCCCTTTTGTCTTAGCTACTCTTGCCTTCTAGCAGCTCTGCGCACACACGCACTGGGAACAGGCTCCCCTTGTTCCTCTGCCTCACTGCTGCCAGACTCTGGAGGCTCCAGAGTCAGCACACAACTCCCAGATGGTCCTGGCCCCATCTCTGCATCGAACACAGGACCCTCATCTGAGTCCTCCCCATACTCCCGGACTGGTCCCTGTTCTTCCCCACTGTCCGATTTCTCTGCTGTCTACACAGGCTGCCAGCGAACCATAACACTTATAAATAAAATATAAAAGAACACCTGTCATTTCAGATCCATCATGGCAGCGTCTGTTAGTGGGCATCCACTCACCTGCTGCCTGCCACATCCCTCACCTTGTTGTGTCAATGCCACATCGCCAGCGGTCCCATTAAAGTGAATGGGATTGTCGGTGAGTCAACAACGGGTCAGAGGAGGAGCCACTCTGGGACAGAGATGACAGTTGCTCTTTAAAAATTATGATTTAAATCGTGATTTAAATTGACTTGATTTAAATCAAATCCACCCTGCCTCCATCTCTACCCACTCTTCTCCTACATCATCGGTCACAGAGTTGTTGAGCCACTTTTGAGTCAGTTGCCTTGCCTTGGTCCAAACTAGCTGCATCACTGTAGAGAGAAAAGGTTAAAAAAAATATTTACTGGGGCATTCTAGAGAAAAAGTCAGATGATTCATTCAGTCAATCAGCAGCAAACAAGACCGCGTTGCCAGTTGGTTCAGTGTGCCATGAAAGGAGTTCAATGATAATTTGTATCCAAAGGTGGACACGCCGTGAGCAGTCGGATTTCTATCGCGTGGTTTCCAAGTTTGGGGTGGAATATGATCCAGACACGATGCAGTTCCACTGGAGTCGGTTTCGGACCCTTGCCCGCTTCGACAAGAAGACCAATGAGAGCCTAGCCAAATATTTTCACAGTTTCGTGGCCATGTGTCGACAGGTGTGCCGCCTTCCTCCTGCTGCAAGTGATGGTTAGTAGCAGAGTCCGGAATGGGGAGAAAAATATTTAGGATTAGCCCGAGCACTGGGTTAGGATTAGCAACCTCTGATCTGAATTCCTTGAGTCCACTTCCCGGTTTAATTGCTGAAAATTCAGACCTGACATCCAACTCGGGAATTGTGAATGGGACAAGACAGACAGCCCCAGTTAGGTGCCACAATTTTGAGTAGGGGCAGGTATTTTGTAGGTAGTTTAAAAAAACAACTCTTGAATTGATCTTGATTCCACTGATTCAATGGACTTGTGCATATTGTTTTATGGTAAATTAAGTTTTTGTTTCTGATGTCTTTGCGGCCAGTCAATTGGGTGGAAATCTTTTTACATTGATTTTATTTACTAAGCCTGTGCAGATTTGGAAAAGAACTTGAAGAAAAACAATTCAGATCTAACATGAATGTGAGCTCGGCACCTTTTTTGCTATTTATTAAATATTTAATGTCAAGGTCCTGACTTTTATTATTTCTCCATTTTACAATATTTCTCTTTCCTCCAGCTTCTGTATGAACTTGAGAAACAATTAGAAACCACTCATTAAAGTTAATGCAACTCTAAATACAGTTGCAACTTTTTTTGGAGGTGGTTAAGATTGAAGCTTTAAAAAAGAGAGGTTGCTTTTGTTAAGCCTGGATTCCCCAACCAGGGTTAAGGAGACAAACTAAACAGAATGTGCAGCGTTAGTCTGATAGGCACACAGATAAATGAGTGAGATTACTTTGTATGTTTATTAACATACAGTAAAAATAACAGATACGCTTGTGCTATCAAAAATATAGTTTATTCCATTTAGAGTTAATAGCATAGTCAAAATAACAGTCCATTAGTCATGTATCGTTTTAGTCAGTCCATTCAAGGATATTCAGTTAGCAAAGTCCGTGTAGAATATCCTATGTCAGTTCACTTACAAATCAGTCCTTTGTCTCTCTCCCGTTCGAGTAACGCAGTCTTGAGTCCATGCAGTAATTAGGGATCATCAAAGCCAGAGAGAGAGCAAGCTGTCGTCTTGCTTCTTTTAAAGTGCTTTCACAACCACTCCCTTAATTACATTCCTACAGTTAAAGTTGCAGACACTTTAACTAACAAACCATGATAACATATTTATTATTTTACCTAAACCAGTTAGGGTAAACAATGTTATCCCTAACAGCTTTAATCAACAGGAGTGGATAGACTATTCTCTTGTGACTTCCCAAGTACTTCTAAGTTGTTTCAGAAGACTGGGAAAAGAATGGAGGGCCACATCAGGGTTGTGTTTGACCTTGAATGGCTAGGGTAGGCGTGGCCAGTCTGGGCCTGGCCAGCATGATGTCTCTCGTGTTGGGGGTGCCTGTGGCGTCCCAAGTGCTCCACCAGCAAAAACGGGCTCCCGAGCTCCGTTTTTGGCTGCAATAGTCTTCTGCAACCCTCTGCCAGCAAAAACAGAGCTCAGTGGGGGCCACGTGCAGCCCTCGTAAGCTCCATTTTTGGCTGGGACAGCATCCTGTAACCCTCTGCCAGCAAAAATGGAGCTTGCGATTCCCAAGCTCCATTTTTGCTGGCAGAGGCACCATGGGCCAGTCCTTTGCTGTTTCCAGGGCAGCCCCATGGGCCAGATCTAAGCACCCCACGGGCCAGATCCAGCCCCCAGGCCTTGAGTTTGACACCCCTGACATGAGGGTTTCAAGGACAAGTCTCAAAGTAAGCCATAAGTGAGTGGTCTCCAACCTTTCCGGCTCGGCAGACTGGCAAAGGGGACGGGGGGGGGGAGGCAGAGAGAGAAAAAGGGAAAGAAAGAAAGAAAGAAAGAAAGAAAGAAAGAAAGAAAGAAAGAAAGAAAGAAAGAAAGAAAGAAAGAAAGAAAGAAAGAAATTAAGGGAAGGGAGGGAAGGAAGAGAGATAGAAAGAAAGGAAATGAAGGAAGAAAAGAAAGAGGAAGGAAGGAAGGAAGGAAGGAAGGAAGGAAGGAAGGAAGGAAGGAAGGAAGGAAGGAAGGAAGGAAAGAGCAGCCCCATCCACGGGATGCAGGCAGCACACGAAACCACGTCTCCTCCAGTCCATGGAAAAACCTTTCTCTACAAAGCTGGTCCCTGAAATGGGCTGCAGCCCGGCACTGGGCTCCAGCCCAGGGGTTGGGGACCCCTGCCATAAAGCAGTGTTTTTCAACTTCAGCAACTAATTTGTGAACTTCAGCTCCCAGAATGCCAGAAGTTTACTGGAGTTAAATTATGCACATCTTAAAGTTGCTAAAATTGAGAAACAGTGCTATAAAACAGCAGGCCGCAAACTTTTGGGCACCAGGGACCAGTTCCGTGGAGAGAGGTTTTTCCACAGACCAGCAGGGGCTTGGTTTGGTGTGCTGCCTGCATCTTGTGGATGGGGCTTTGTTTGTTTGCATGGACCAGTTGCTGGCATGCTGCGGACCGGTGTCGGTCCACAAACCAGGGCTTGGGGATTCATGCTATAAGGGCTTCAGGCAGTGGGCCAAGAGAGATGAGGTAGAAGAGAAGAGAAACAATGTAGGAAAAGAGCAAGAAGCAGAACAATTCCAGATTCACCTCGTTTTCCCCTTCCTCTCCAGAGTCTCCAGACCCCACCCTCTTCATCGAACCCATCACAGAAGAGCGGGCCTCCCGCACCCTGTACCACATTGACCTCCTGTGCCGTCTGCGGGAGCAAGTGCTGTGCCATCCCCTCTTGGAGGAGCGCCTTGCCCTGTGCCAGCCTCCCGGGCCTGAGATGCCACTATGGTGGCAGTGCGGGCACCACGACGGGGAGCTGCTGCGGGGAGTGGCCCGCCACGGCCTTAGCCAGACTGACACCACCATCATGCAGGACCCAGACTTTTCTTTCCTGGCGGCTCGGCTCAGCCACCTGCACAGTCAGGCAGGGGGCACAGGAACACCCCCTCTTCCGCCCCCAGGGCCAGCCCAGCCTACAGGGCTACCCCTTCCGGGGGTCAGCACGGCGGCTGCTCCATCCTCCCTGCTCCTCGCCCCACCTTTGAATGAGCCATTTGCTCCACCGCAACAGCCGCTCACTTTGCCCCCCAAACCCAAATCGGCTGAGGACTCCGACTCCGAACTTGACCTCAGCAAGATTTCTGCTTCGTTGTCGTGTTCGTCCTTCTCAGCCTGCTCCGATGACAGTGAGGGTGAGCTGTTTTTTTTTTGTGATGTCCCTTCTTTCCCTCTCATCTCCTGAGAAGAAAATAACTTTCCTTGCTTGAAAAAATCAGAAGGGATTGGCAATAGAAGAAAGCCTTCCTACTAAAACTGAGAAACGCCTGCTGATGGAAAGGGCATTTTTAACTTGCCTTTTTGTAGAAGCAATGCCTCTCCAAACTGTATTTTGGCCTCCTCTTCAAGGGAGTTCAAGGGAATTCTCCTTTCCCCAATTCGTAACATTCCAGTAAGTCAGCTTTCAAACAGATTAAGCATATAGACGAACAGCCCAAACATAGATTGTCCTGACTGAGACATATTACAGAATCCAGTGTATTTGTCGCTAATACATACTGATTTATTTCATTGTGTGGGATGTGTTATCCACATGGAGTAGTGGCTGAGTGAGTGTATCTATAGCCTGCCTCGTTTGTCCATTTATTTATTTGTTAAATCTATCATTTCTGGATCAAATTGCAATTCTTATCTATAAAAACCAAGCGTTTTTATTTATGGTTGTACCTGCTTTTCTCTAACACAGTCTTTTACAAAATACAGCATTCCGTGTTAAGTACTTTTTACCGCTCAACTTCATTAAAAGCTTTTTCTGTCCCTTATTTCTCCACTAATGGAACTTTAGTCTTCATATTCAGGACTCAGGATAGTTTATTGCAATCATAGACCAGAGACCGGAACAAATAACACTCAGTGAATATCCAAGTTAAAAATTCTAGAGTAGAAAAATAAATAAAATATAAGGAAAAATCCAGTCTGTCAATTACACTTGGTCTAACTCGGCAGTCGTCAGTTGGTGGGCTGCGGCCCACTGGTGGGCTGTGGAAAAATTTTGGTGGGCCGCAGAAGAAATGGCCCCCAAAAGTATTTAATCTGGGCCACGCAGTTCTCTCGCTTCCCAACTCTTTGAGGGACCACCACCATGTGTGGGAGCATGCATCTCAGGGACCTGATCCGGGAGGCGCGGGAACGGCAAGTGGGAGCGTTTGGTGATTTTTAAGATCTCCTAGATGACCTAGAACGTGGTAGATTGGCGTTTTGTAGGTCTCGGTGAAAGAGTAAGTTTTGTTTCACCTCCTTTCCTCCCCTGATAATGCGAAATATGCTTTCTCTCTCTCTCCCCCCTCCCCCGCCCCCAAATAATCACTGGCTGTGGCTGGGTTTGGCAGCGAAGTGGTAAAGCGAGCGAAGTGCCCCCAGGGACACCTTTCCTTGCCTGTCTCCAGGTGAGGCTGGAAGAGCCACCCCCCCACCCCCTGCTTTTCCTCAGCTGCAGATCTGAGCTTTCTCAATCGTCCACCTGGCATCTGAAAGGCTCTTCTGTCTCTTTGGAAGGTGCAGGGGGGGGGCTTCCAGCCCTGAACGTTTTATTTTGTTATCATTAAGCATTTACATTTTTGTCATAATTAAATAAGTGTGTGTGAGTGTGTATGTGTAATTTTTATATTAAATACAAATTATATATATGATATTCAACTTTTTGGGGGTATTTTCCCACGTCATTATAGTTGTGCTTTTAAAGCTGTAGCGACGTTTCGGCAGAATCTCATCTGGCTGGGAGTCTCGGTCTGTGTTTATTGGTCTTGGAGTTTGCTGTGTTCTGCTTGATTGGTGTTTCTAATACCTTCTGTCTGTTTTGTAGCATTTTTTTGTCTTGATTGGCTGGCAACGTTGTGTTTCCTGTATTGGCGGCTTTTCGTGCAGTAAGCCCCCAATACTGGAAACACAACGTTGCCAGCCAATCAAGACAAAAAAATGCTACAAAACAGACAGAAGGTATTAGAAACACCAATCAAGCAGAACACAGCAAACTCCAAGACCAATAAACACAGACCAAGACTCCCAACCAATCAGGATGAAGAAAAAAACATTCTAACACAGCACGAGGCTAGCACCAAATTTAAAACAGAAATGGCTGTGAAAGCTTGACACACAGATGAACCCAATACACAAGCCTGATGATGGCAGATGAGATTCTGCTGAAACGTCGCTACAACTTTAAAAGCACAACTATGATGACGTGGGAAAATACCCGAACAAAGCTGAATGCCATACATACATACATACATATATAAAACTAAATTTATATTTAATATTTTTAAAAAATATATTAAATATTTTAGCTTTTTAAAAAAAATCATATTAGTGGTCCTCGGGATTTAAAAGTATGAATCTGGTGGGTCCTGGGATCCAAAAGGTTGGCAACCCCTGGTCTAACTATACTAAAATTACAATCCATAAATTGTGAGGCCCATAATCAGTTTAATACTAAAAGGGGAAGGAATAAGCAGTGTAAAGGGTTTGCCACATTTGTTGTATAAAATAGCCGTGGTGTATTAGACACATGTTTCCGACAAATCCCCAGTGCTGCTACACAGAATCTAGCCACTATGGACTGTTTGTCCACTAACGTCTTCTTCTTGTGCCCTATCCATCATTGGACGTTGTTGAGGTAATTCCCCGTGAGGAGAATGAGTACACACAGGGAAACGTAGTGAGAGTGATGTTGAATAACACACGACCAGCACACAGATACACTGTATAGTAAAATGTCGGTTTTACTTCCAGTAAATGGTTAAGCAAAGTCCAACAAACAGTCCAAGTCATACACAGTTAAAGCAGTCAGTTTTCAGTCCAGGGATAATCCAAAATCAAAGTCCAGTATCATAAACAGTTCAGTAAATAGACTCACAGTAATCCAAGAAGAACGATGATCAGCAATAGTCAATAGGAAAAATGCAGGAACCAAAAACAGCGAACATCAGAACATCTAGCAACAACAGAACAAACAACCCAGGTTTCTGGCTCCATCTTATGGCCGTTTGAGGAACCACACCCAATTACAATTTTAGCATTCCTTTAAAGAGACAGTATTAAATGTCTATCCTGGTTTATATATTTTCAACCCAACTGTTAGGTGACTATCAGTTCATAACAGACGTTGGCGAGCATTTTGGCGATCCTATTTTTATCAACAGCCACACAAAAAAGTGCTGCTGAGTTTTGCCCAAACCAGTCCCTTACATTTTGATGTTCTTCTTCTGCCTGGACCTCGTTTGCCTTCAATCTCTCCCTGGAGGATTAAGTGAAGTAGGCCATATTTTTCCCGTTGTCGCATCACATGTCCAAAATATTCTAACTTTTGTTTTTTTATGGAACTTGTAAAACAGCATGCTAGGAGATGTTCCGCTGGCCTTTCTGCCAAACACTGAATCGATGCTAGGCCTGGATTGACTTTTGGCAAAGGGGTGTAGAAGCTGCCACCACCCCCAAAAAATCCCCTATTAACACTCTAGTACAGGTAGTCCTCAAGTTATGACCACAATTGAGCCCAAAATTTACATTGCTAAGCAAGACATTTGCTAAGTGAGTTCCCCCCCCCCCATTTTACGACTTTTCTTGCCACGTTTGTTAAGTGAATCACTGCAGGGGTTCAATTGGTAATGCCATTGTTAAGTGAATCTGGCTCCCCTGTGGACTTTGCTTGTCCAAAGGGTCGCAAAAGGTGACCATCCCATTACCATCGGGATGCTGCAACCGTCATAAACATGAGTCAGTTTGCCAAGCATCCGAATTCTGATCCCATTTTCCTGGGGATACTACAAAGGTCATAAGTGTGAAAATAGAATAGAATAATATATTCTTTGAAATCTTTGTCCCTCAGTTTTATTTTTCTGCATTAGAACAATTTCTGTACTGCTGTGGAAACAATTAAGGTGGTCAGTAGTACATTCAGGGCATGGTTACATAGACATGTTCTTAATTCTGGAACGTATTAGGAAACCAATTATTAGTCATAGGCAAGGGAGCAAAATGCAGGAAGAGCAAGTTTTCATGTACTTCCCTATATTAGGCTAATTTTCTGAGTAACTTAGTACCAATGAAACAGCAAAATCCAGAGAGGAATTAAAATAGTGGAAGGAAGCCATCTTCTGTAATGCCTACTCTTCACAGAATTTAATTGTGGACTCAAAAGGATCAACTTCCAACCAATTTATACTAGGATAGGATAGGGAATGGAATAGAATAGAATAGGGAAGGGAATAGAACAGGACAGGACAGGACAGAACAGAACAGAACAGAACAGAACAGAACAGAATAGAATAGAATAGAATAGAATAGAATAGAATAGAATAATAACTTGTCACTTTGAATGTACACTAATTGGCATACATTAAAAATGAAATTTCGTTGCATACAGCTCTTAAAGTGTTACCACCTCCAATTTTACACTACATAAACATGACAAAATAAATAAATACAAAATTATGTATATACCCACATATATTATATGACACAGAGAAAAAAAATGTCGTAAGTCCCTTTTTTCAGCACCGTCGTAACTTTGAATGATCACAAAGCAAATTGTTATTGTAAATTGAGGACTACCTGTAGTGGGATGGTGTGATTCAATCCACCCAGCCACGTCCTTCTCTTTAGGGTCCTCTTCTGGAGCACGCCCATGTTCTCTTTCCATCCCTTCCTATTTTCTCATTGCTGTTTTTCTGCCAGGTGAAGAGGCTTCTTGTGGCGGGAAACTCTTTGAGGAGGAGGAATCCTCGCTACTCTCTCTGCCCACTTCCCACAAGGGCAACTCCCCGCAGCCTAGTGCCTCAGATCTGCTGCTGCAGGAGTGCCAAAGGGCCCACAAGTGGCCAAAGGTAATGAGCAAACCAGAGAAGGCATTACAACTTAACGGAGCTGAGTGTTTACGGGCCAAATGCCCTTCCTGTCACCAATATGGAGGTTTTTTCAGCAGATATATTCTCATTGTGCCCAGAAAGTGAAATATCTGCCTCTACTTAGGATCAAACTCACAGCCTCCTGATTGTGAGGCAAGAGCACCACCTCTAGGCTACCGCACCACTCACAAAACTTAGTCTTTGTGACAGAAAATGCATTAAGAATTGTGGTGGCACAGTGGTTAGAATGCAGTATTGCAGACTAATTCTGCCAACTGCCAGCAGTTCGATTCTGACCAGCTCAAGTTTGAGTCAACCTTCCATCTTTCCGAGGTGGGTAAAATGAGGGCCCAGATTGTTGGGGGCAACAGTCTGACTCTATAAAGCACTTAGAGAGAGCTGTAGAGCACTATGAAGCATTATATAACTACTATTGCTATTAAGTGTGGAGTCCTTGGTGCTCCGTGAGCTCAGTTGACTAGGGTTGAACAACATCAAAGCATTAAGTGTTGGAGAGAAGCTGAGATGTCTTGGAGATACCCAGTTCCAGTGGTGGTATGCTACCGACGATCAGCTGAGAGGATGATCAGCTGAGAGGATGAAAAAAAGCCTGGACAATCAGCTGAGAGGTGAAAGAAGAGAAAAGCGCAGGATTGGCCCTCCCGCCCACCCCTGCGCTTTTCTTTATCAGCTGATTGGTGCTGCAGGTCTCAGCTGGTGTGGGGAAAGCTACACGCAGGTGTTAGGCAAAGCACTCCCACCAAGCCACGCCCACCGAACCAGTGGTAAAACAATTTGAATCCCACCACTGCCCAGTTCCCAAGTGGTCAAATGCGGATTGAGTTTGAAGGCATCTTATAGATAATGGTGTCTTTTCCCCATATTTGTATCTCTTTCTCTTGCTTCTGCCAGGACCGTGTCCTCATCAACCGTATCGACTTGGTGTGCCAGGCTGTGCTGTCCGGAAAGTGGCCCTCTCCACAACAGGGCCAGGTAGTGTCCTGTGTTGGCCAGGGAGAAGGCCTGCTGCACTTGCACGGAGAGTACACCACCTCCCCCATCCCTTACATCTGCCCACTGGAATCCCAAGAGGAAGGCACAACTTCCTTCACCTGCCTCCGACATGGTGACCAAGAGAAGGAATTTACCGTGCAGATCAAAGATGTGAGTTCAAGATAGGTCTGGAAAAACAGCATCCAATCCCCACACCCACCCTGCATGCCAGGACTGAGTCCCTGCAAAAAACCAAATGGCTGTATTGTTAGGGAATTTGAAAAATGGATGAAAATGGAGATTCAGCTGCTAAACAAAGCAGTAGAGTCACCAAGTTTCCACATTGGGCAATTTTGAAGAGCAGCTCCTTGTGCCCGTTCCCACTCTGAACCTCTTCCCCAGTTTCTCATCCTGTTGTAGGCTAGTTTCAGCTCGTCTGGTGAGAATAGCAGAGTTGGAAGGGATCTTGGAGGTCTTCTAGTCCAACCCCCTGCTCAGGCAGGAAACCCTACACCATTTCAGACAAACGGTTGTCCAGTCTCTTCTTAAAAACCTCCAGTGTTGGAGCCCCCACAACTTTTGGAGGCAGGTCGTTCCACTGGTTGACTGTTTTATCAGGACAGGGGTGTCAAACTGCAGATCCAGGCTGCAGGGTGCTTAGATCTGGCCCGTGAGGCCGGCCTGGAAATAATTCAAGGACTGGTCCGCAGTGCCTCTGCAACCAAAAATGGGGCATTTTGGCTGCTAGAGTGCTGCAGGAGGCCGTCCTTGACTCAGAAGGTTACAAAAGGGAGGAAAGGTAAAACTTTTACCTTTCAGGCTTGCAGGATTCTGCTGCTATAGGCTGTGTCAATAATTTATAATTCTAGTCATGTTCGTATGGAGTCAGTTTCTTGATCTGGTCTCTCTCGCTCATAGGGTGCTCAAGTAGATCAAGTCTGTGTTAAAAAAAAAACAAAATCACAGAAACATATGCCTCTCTATTTTTGTAAGTGTATAAAACTATGTGTGCGGAGGTGCGGTCCCGTGCCACTCCCCTGGCAATGCCCATGACCATAGCCACACCCCACAACCTCCTCCCACCACCACCACCCTGGCCGTCTGAGATCAAACACAACCTTGATGTGGCCCTTGATGAAATTGCGTTTGACACCCTTGTGTTAGGACATTTCTCCTTAGTTCTAGGTTGCTTCTCTCCTTGATTAGTTTCCATCCATTGCTAAAGATAGTAGAATCTACTAAGGCCAGACATGATATTCTTCCGATTAAAATCGGAATTCCGATTTTTTGGGGAATCGCCCCCCCCTTTCCCCCCCTTCTTCTTTTCCTTCCCCTCCCCTCGGAGGCCCCAAGTCAGGAGTTGCTACCGCTGGCGCAGCTCCATGCGGCTCCAGTCCTGTGTTGCCTCGGGAAGGGAAAGGCAAAAAGGAAGAGCCGCGGCGGCGCTTTGCAATGGCAGCAGCGGCTCCCGGTTTTGCCTTTCCCTTCCCAAGGCAACGCGGGACTGGAGCCGCATGGAGCCGCGCCAGCAGTAGTAACTCCTGACAGCCCCAGCCGGATACCTGAGCGGAGCCTGGGTGGTACGAGCGGAGGTCACTGAGCAGCAGGAAAAGGGAGCTGGGCAGCCACAGACCAGTCTCCGTGCAACACGCCACCGCCTGGCCCTGGCGAGGGAAAGCAGCGGGCGCTCCCCGGGCAGCGGCCTTGGCCCCACCACCAGGGAAATGGCTGCCCAGCTCTGGAGCTGATCCACACCTGACCGGCTGGAAAGGAAGGGTGTGTAGCGTTGGTGTTGTGTGTGCGATTTCTTGGCGCGCAGCAGGGGGTCTCTTTTGGCCGGCCCCAGTTTTTTTTTTCAGAGGGGAATATCATGCCTGTAAGGCTCCTACGTGCCCCCCACTCCTTCCGAGCCTGTTCTAGAAACTTAGATTATCCTGTGGATAATCAACAGATGTTTGTGCCACCGGTTTTACATTATTATTCCCCCCCCCCAATTCCAACCACCCCATCCGTGGGGAGTTTTTGAGGCTTATTGGAAAGGTATGCAGCGGAAGGCAGAGTGGGCTCCCAAATTCTCCACCCTTGCCCCTAACTCTCCATCCATTTTTCTAGGAAGAAGGAATCAAACTGACTTTCCAAAAGCACAAGCTGGTCCCTAATGGCACCGTTCGAGATCTACCTGCTCTCACCCAGAAGAAAAGTAGCAAGAAAATGGTAGAGGTGAGCAATTGCTGGCTTGTGGAGTTGGCATTTGAGTTGGGTGGCCAGAGGCGGCCAATTCATCAGTCAATGGTGTGGAGCAGGTTTGTGGCCCTGAGATGCAAAGTGGGGTGGGAGAGCCATGTTAGAGACCCTAACTTTTTGGCTGGCTTGTTTTCTTTCTTTCTTTCTTTCTTTCTTTTTTTTTTCTTTCCTTCTTTCTTTCTCTCTTTCACTCTTTCTTTCTCCATCTTCCTTCCTTCCTTCCCTCTCCATCTTTCTTCTTCCTTTCTTCCCTCTCCATCCCTCCGTTCCCCTACCTTTCCATCTTTCTTTCTCTTTTTTCTTTCTTCTTCCCCCCTCCTCCCCTCCCTCTCTTTTCCTTCCTTTCTTTTCCTTCCTTTCTCCCTCCCTCCCTCCCACCTTCCTCCTCTCCCTTTCATCTTTCTTTTCCTTCCTCCCTTTTCTCCCCTCCCTCCTTTCTTTCTTTCTTTCTTTCTTTCTTTCTTTCTTTCTTTCTTTCTTTCTTTCTTTCTTTCTTTCTTTCTTTCTTTCTTTCTTTCTTTCTGTCTTCCTGTCTTTCTGTCTATCTATCTCAGCTGGAACTGCAATGTCTGGAAGCACTGAGAGGCCCTGATATCGACCTGGAGGCTCGTATCCCAGTGGTGAACAAGACAGATGGGACACTGCTGGTGGGTGACGCGGCCCCCCGCCGGGCTGATCTTGAAGTGTGGCTGCAGGCCCACCCTGAGTATGCGGTAGATCCTCGCTTCCTGGCTGTAAGTCTTTCTTCAGCTAACATGTCTTTGCTCCCGATTTGCAGATGGGGTGCTAGTCCTCTGCCCTTCCCTTCCCTTTTGGAAACCTTCCCTTTCCATCCACCAACATCATTTTTCCCTCCACATCTCCTTCAGGATGTTGTCCTACCTGCTAAGATATCGTCCTACCTTTTCTCTTAAGAAAATGTCTGGCTTTTTCATCTTCTCAGTAACTCTCAGGGCCACAGAGCTGAAACTGAATTGAAATCGGACTGTCTTCAGATCCAGCACTCTGATCTACCCTAACCAAACATTGCAAAGGGCCACAATTTGCTTCTTCTGAATGAGACTTTTAATCACTTGCTTCTAATTACAATGGCTGGTCTTTAAGTCTCAAAAAATCAACATTCTGGCTGAGAATCTAACCCCACAAAATCTCCAGGAGAGATTAAAGCCCTCTTCAGTAGAGAGAGGAGAGTACAGGCAACCCACAGCTTACAACCACAATTGAGCCCAGACTTTCCATTGCTAAGCCAGGTAGTTGCTAAGTGAGTTTTGGCCAGGGGTGGGATTCTACCGGTTCAGCCCGGTTCTATAGAACCAGTTGTTACAGTTCCCGGTAGTTTGGAGAACCGGTAAATCGGGCCTCTGGCTGGCCCTGCCCCGCTCTGCCTGCTTCTCCGCTCCCTGCCCAGTCAGTCCCTATTGCGCATGTGCAACATCATGTACATGCGTGACATGGTTGCAGCCTGCTTTTGCCCATCCACCAGGCTAGCCATTGCTGCCTGTCTTTCACTGGCACAGCGAAAAGCTTGCAAGTTCCCCCTCTACCTTCGGGAAACGGCTTCTGTCTGTTCACAGGTAAGCCTGCGAGTTGCGCTAGACCCTCTCCCACTGTCCCTGTGCCTCATCCTGCCCTCCATGGGCCTCCCCATAGCTCCCCGGGCCTCACCCTGCCCTCTGCAGGCTTCCCTGTAGCTCCCCGGGCCTCACCTTGCCCTCCGCGGGCCTCCCCCACCTTGAGTCCATTCTGAGCCTTCTCCTGCCTAGCCACCTGCCTCTTGACACGAGGACTGAGGTGGACACTGGGGCTGAGCCTGAGCCTGAGAGGGGCGACGGACGTGGGCCAAAAGCAAAGCCGGGAACTCCTGGGGCTGCTTGCCGCCACCGCCCCCCCTGGCCCCTGCCAAAAGGGAGGGCAGATGGGTTTTCCGGGGGCCAGTGCTGCTCCTTTTTCAATCTCCCACCAGCCACTGCTCTGGAGCTTGCTGGATCAGTTCGTCCCAGACCAGGTGTGTGTGTGAGAGAGAGGGAGGGAAGGAAGGAAGGAAGGAAGGAAGGGAGGGAGGGAGGGAGGGAGGGAGGGCAAGAGAGGAACAAGAAAGAAAGAGGAAGGGAAAGAAAGAAATATAGAAAGAAAAAGAATAGGAAGAAAGAAAGAAAGGAAGGGGGAGAGAGAACGAAACTTCCAGCACCCATGAGAAATCCAGGCTTGGAGCAGTTTAAAGGAGTGGCTTGAAAATGCATGGCTGTTAAGCTCCAAAAACTGCTTCCAGCCTGGATTTATGGCCTACAGCAGCAGCAACAGTTTGGAGCTTGTTAAGAAGGACCGCGCTCACTGGTGGTTCGTGAGAAAATTTTGGTCTGCAGAGAAATGTCACCCCCAGAGCACCCCCCCAAAGCAATTAATCCAGGCTGCGCGGGAACACAAGGCTGCACCACCCACATGGCCCACGTGAACCCTCCCCTTACCTGGCAAACTTGCCGGCTAAATTACTATTTTTCCTTTTTTTCCCCAACCATCAGCTGTTCTGCTGTGCCGGGAGATTTAGTTTAGCTAGAAAGCAGGAAATCGTTTTAGATCTTTGATTTGGCTTTTAAGCATAGCCGAACCTTCCTTAGGACTGAAACTGTGCAGACTCAGATAGCTGAAGGCAGAAACACAGATCTCTAAGTGAATCTGTGATTCTGTGAGCAACTCAATCTGCCTGCCTGCTTTGCCTGATTTTGGGTAAAAGTTGCTCTTTTTTTATAAAAAATTCAACATTTACATAAATATTTATAATATTTACATACAAGCCATGCCCAGCCAGTCACATGAACACCAAGCCACACCCACAAATTAGGCCATGCCCACAGAACCAGTTGTTAAGAAATTTGAATCCCACTCCTGGTTTTTCCCCCATTTTACGACCTTTCTTGCCATGTTTGTTAAACAAATCATTGCAGTTGTTTAGTTAGTAACACGGATCTTAAATTAATCTGGCTTCCCTGTTAACTTTGCTTGCTGGAAGGTCGCAAAAAGGGCATCCCATGAACACTACAATGGTTGTAAATATGAGTCAGGTGCCAGGCACATGAGTTTTGATCGTATGACCATGGGGATGCTGCAATGGTGGAAAGTGTGAGAAACAGTCATAATTCCCTTTTTTCAGTCCTGTTTGGCAACCCTGAAGCCACGAAGATGGCTTCAGCCAGGTCTGCTTCAGGGTTGGTTTAGCAACCGGCCAGCACCTCTGTTGGACAATATGACTGATGACTTGGGAGAAGGGAGAAAATTTTCACTTTTTAATCAGGTGAAAACCGTGGGACTTTCAGAGTCCATTTTCACCAGTTTGTGCCAATATGATGTATCCAATAAATTGTTCTTTGAGGAGTCTACCTGCCTCGGAGTTGCATTTTTCAATGGATGCATTACTTGGAGCGCTGACACTGTTGTAACTTCAAACAGTCACAAGACAAATGGTTGTAAGTCAAGAACTACCTGTATGCATCCAATAGAAAGAATTCACATCCTTCCTTGCCTTCCTCTCCCCTTATTTTCCCCTGTGTGGGGGTGTTGGGCTCTCTCTCTCACCCGACATTCACAGCACCCTACTAAAAACCCTAATTTCCAAAACAGTCAGCAGTTCTAAATGAACATGTCTACAGAGATCTCAAGAGCAAAGCTAGGAGCAATTAATATTTTTCCTCTTGTCTGATGTAGCTTGATGCAATTAATTTGGGGTTCACTTCAGGGAAAAAGGGGTGTAGGGTAGCCAAAGGAGAGATGGAAGGAAAAGCAGCAATAAGGAGGTAATGTGAAAGAACACAGAGAAAAGTGTGAATCATGAAATTGCAGCCTTGCTCATTCTTAGATTTTACCTGGTTTATACTTTTGGATTTCTGGGAAACACATCTTTCTTCCAGTTGCAAGAATTGACACACAAACCCCACCCCCCAAAAAAGGCATTGGCAGCTTTTAGAAGAGAGGGTGACTTTATAACAGGGGTGTCAAACTCAATTTCATTGAGGGCTGCATTAGGGTTGTGGTTGACCGGGGGGGGCTGACTGGGGGGGCCAGGGCCAGCTTGACGCCACTCCCCAAATTGTTGCCATGTTTCCTCTTCCCATTGGGTAGACTGGGCTGAAGCCATGCTGCCCCAATATTTCCTCTTTGCATTGGGTAGACCAGGCCGAAGCGACACTGGCCGGCCCCTTACATTTTCCAGCATGGTCCCCGCAGGCTGGATCCTACCACATCGCAGGACAGATCTGGCCTGCAGGCCTTGTGTTTGACACCCCTGCTTTATAACATGCATGTAATAGGGAGTTGTACTCACTGAGCAGTGTCTTAACTCAACCTATTTTCCTCCTCTTCTCTACAGTACATGGAAGAACGCCGGAAGCACAGATGGCCCCAGTTCCCAAGACAGGTTCCAATAGAGCCGAGTTGTCTGGCAGGGCTGGAGAGGATGCAGGTAGCTGGCATTTCTGCCAACGGTAAAAAGGTAATTAAAACGGAGATCCTACAACCATCCAAACATTTTGGTATAGAAAATTGCCGATGCTTTCAGTTTTCAATTATTTATATTAAAAAATGCTTTTAAGAACTTGATTTCGGACGTTGTTTGAGGTGTCATGTTCCCAACCAGAAGGCAAGATGAAAAGGGGGAGGGGGTGTCAGGAGATAGCAGTGGATACATCCTAATTCTCTCCTTTGTCAATGGCGGCCCCAACACACTTCTATCCATACTTCTAGTCTGTACATCTTGGAACGCCCATCTTTTGCAATGTTATAATGTTCTTTTGCATTTTTAAAAGTTTTAATCTTAAATTATTCAGTTTTAATGTAATATATTTAATTCTACACTGCCTAGAGGCTTTCTATGAGGATGATGGACAGTTAAGAAGTTTCATGGTTGGTTGGTTGGTTGGTTGGGGAGATGGGGAGAGGTTGGATGGATGTCGTCCTTGATTTGTGAACACGGTTTAGACTGGACATTCAATTGCTAAGTGATGCAGTTGTTAAATGAGTCGTACCTGATCTTACAATTCCTTTTGCCCCAGTCATTAAATGAATCCAGCTTCCCCTATTGACTTTGCTTGTCAAAACCTTCCTGGGAAGGTTGCAAATGGCAATCACGTGACAGTGGGATGCCACAACTTCATGTGGGTTACCAAGGACTTGAATTTTGATTGTGTGACCCCAAGGACACTGCAGCTCTTGTTAAGTGTAGGACCAGTCTTCTTTTTCCAGTTTTTGAATGGTGGTTAAATGAATTGTTGTAAGTTTCAGGACTACCTGAATTTATTTTCCCTTCTCAAAAAAAAAAAAAAAAAAAAGGCCAGGGCAGGCTCCTCCCACTTGACCAAGTCACTGAAAATCATGTGCTGCCAGTGCCTGGAGTGAGCCCATTAATTGAGGGAGCCATTAACCAGGTCAGCCAATGGAGTATGAACATGGCCTAATTTAGCCTCTGCTTCCCTTCAGGGTTTTCTTCCTAATCCGATGAGGAATCGCCTCCTTCCAGAAGCTGTGGGGGCTGACAACGCACAGAAACGCGGTCGTCAGACCCCGATGGAGTTTTCCAACATGATGGCTCTGATGGGAGCCGGCCGGGTCCAACTAGGAGCCGTGGGACCCCTCTCTCTGCACCACCATGCCCACTTCCAAACCACCCTGGCCCATGGCTCCGCCTTGCAATACATGCCGTTCCCTGCTGCAGCTGCCGCGGCCACTGCTGCCACCACCTCCGGCACCCTTCTCCACCCGGGACTGGTCCACGCTGACTATGCCGCCGCCCACTTGCACCTGGGCCACCCTCAGTGTGTGGATGAAGACAAGGAGGAAGACGAGATGGACAACTTGTCTCAGGGCTACACCAGCTCGGAACGGGACTTTTCCTTGCTGGATGACGACCCCATGATGCCGGCCAACTCTGACTCCAGTGACAAAGGGGAGGAGGAAGGAGAAGACTGAACTGAAGTCCAGAGGGCAGACGGACTGATTCTGACAGGGCCAGCACCTCCCAGGGCGGGGAGCTAGCCATCCTCATGACATTGAATTTGAAAGACCAGAGACTCGGGAGTCCCATCGGGGGCCTGCAGCAGGTTTCCTTTCATCCCCACATTGGTTGCTGGGAGGACAAAGCCAGGCTCCTTCAAACCCCAGCAAGGGTTGGATGGGGGAAAGGGGGAAAAAAAGTTACTTGCCTCCAAGGATGCTCGTGTGGGCCTTATTTTTTTTTTTGGGGGGGGGGATTAAAAGGTGGCTGTCGGCTGTGTGAGCAGATCCACCGCTCTTCCTGCAGCACTTGGAACTGTCACCCAAGAATGTGTTTCCGTGGCTGCAATCTCGAGGCAGTGAAATGAAACACCCAGCCCTCCTCTTCCTCCTCCTCCCCCATTAAGCTAAGAGGACCTTGGCTCTAAGTAGCAACTCCTTCCCTTCCCTTTGGTTCTCCCCACAGCCGGCTCCTTTCGCCACTGCCACCATTGCCATCGCCCCAGTTCACGTGCTGTAATATAAGTGCAAAAGAGACGGTGGGGGGAGGATGCCTTTTCCTTTCCCTCCGTACCCACCCTGTCTCCGTGTGGGGTGTGGTGGGGTTTATATTTGTAAATATGTAATATGTCTTGTGTAATAATGGCAGAGGCTGTGGGGGTGGGGGTGAAAGAATGAATTGCAAGGGAGTTTAAAAAGTCAGCGAGGGCGGTGGTTTACTGGTGGCAGGGAGCTGAGGGGAAAAAGAGAAGATAGAGAGCTTCCTGTAGCTGGATTCTCCTTTTTTTCCCCTCTCTTTTGTTTTTTGTTTTTTAATAAAAGGAAGAAAATGCACAAAACCACAGCCCTCCCTCACCTATCCTGTTCTTTTGCGGCGCTGTTACACAAGTTGTGTAAATCAGACATAAATAATCTTGACGACTGGGGATCCATGTCTCTTGTTTGGGTTTATTTTCTGCTAGATCAGGGGTGTCAAACTCAATTTCACTGAGGGCTGCATTCAGGGTTGTGTTTGACCTCGGGGTGAGGGGTGAGGATGCTTAAATGCAAAAGAGGAAACATTTGTCCTTTTGTTTTGTTTTGCTAGCCCTCTGCCAGCAAATATGGAGCCCAGAGGGGCACGTGCAGCCACCCCAGGATCCGTTTTCAGCTATGATGGCCTCCTGCAGCCCTCTGCTAACTAAAACTGAGCCTGGGGAGGGCCACTCACAGCCTTCCCAAGCTCTTTTCACTGGCAGAGGCACCACAGGCCAGTTTTTCTCTGTTTCCAGTGCAGCCCCATGGGCCACATCTAAACAGCCCATGGGCTGGATCCAGCTCACGGGCCTTGAGTGTGACACCCCTGCTCTAGATATTTCAGAGTGGCAATGAGGGGAGGAAGTGGACATGTCAGACCCTTGGGGTTCAGTCAACCTTAGTAAATAGCATTCCAAAGGTAGTGTTAACCCCAACCCTAGCCCTCTTTAAATCTGGCTGAGCTCCAGAGGGATCTGAGTTTAGATTGATAATTATATGGCAGGCTTTATTTTTTTTTTCCTCAGAAGTTCTCCTTTCCTGCCTTCCTGTCTCTTGAGAGACTTTGGCTATTAGAAGTATGCTTTGACATTGCAATGAGCATTTGCCATCAGAAAAAAAATGGTTATGAATCCCCTTTCTTAACATAATGAATCCCCTCTTAAAAAATGAATCTCCTTAACATAATGCACTTCTCAGGATCGTTTACAGGAGTTAATCATTAAAGAGCCTTAGAAATATGATGAGTAAGGAATGATGGATAGAAACATCATTTCTCACCGTGGTGCCTTCTGGAAATGTCACTCCAGCTCCCATCTTTAATTACAGGTTGCATGGCATTTGCAGTCCAGTACCTCTGGCAGATGCCACCTTGCAGAAGCTTGGGTTTGGAGTAGATGTTTAGTTTCATGGAAAAGCAGCTTCGGTGCTCATAAAATGGTGATGAACTTTAAGCTGCAGTCTCATTTAGAAATAACCTTTTGCCTTCATTTAAACCACAGTCCTCTAAACATTTAGCCAGGAGTAAAATCTGCTGCCTTGAGTATGATTTGTTTAAATAGCCTGTTTCCCTGAAAATACAACCTACCCTGAAAGTAAGTCTTGGCTTGATTTTTGCACATGCACCCAAAATAAGACCTACCCAAAATAAGCCCTAATTAAGATCCCGCCCACTTCAGAGTGCATGGGTAAAAATTAAGCTAGGATTCGGGAGGGGTGGGGGGGTGGAGCTGCCCTACTATTTACCTTCAGACAGTTGCAGTCAGGCCTTGCACACCCTGACACCTGCCTTGCTGGCTCATTTCTTCTGTAGCCAGCAAAGCTTTCCCTAAGGCCTCTGCAGCTGTTATTGGCTACAGAGGCCTTCCGGAAAGCCTTGCAGGCCTTGCTGGCTGCAGAAGTTCCTGAAGGCCTCTGACAACGAAAAGGAGGCTGGGGATGACACACACAAGTGAGGCGAGTCAGTAGGATGACATCCCCCAAAACTAAGACCTAGAGCTGCCCTACTACTTACCTTAGAGACAGTTGCAGTCAGGCCTTGCACACTCCGACACCTGCCTTGGCAACCCATTTCTTCTACAGTTGGTAAGGCTTTCCTGAAAGCCTCGGTAGCTGATAACAAAGCTCCAGATAGATCTGGAGCTCTTATCAGCTGCAGAGGCCTTCAGGAAAGCCTTGCTGGCCACAGCAGAAATTCCTGAAGGCCTCTGACAGCAAAAAGGAGGCTGGGGGTTAGTCAGTGGATGACATCCCCCGAAAATAAGACCTGGTGCCTTTTTTGGTGGCAAAAAAGATATAAAACAGGGTCTTATTTCCAGAATATATGGTAGAAATGGAACGGAACAGAATAGAACAGAATAGAATATAGAATATATGGAATGGAATAGAATAGAATAGAATAACTTGTCACTTTGAATGTACACTAATCGGCATACATTAAAATGAAATTTTGTTGCATACAGCTCTTAAAGGGTCATCACCTCCAATATACACTACATAAACATGACAAAATAAATACAAAATTATGTATATACCCATATATATTCTATGACACACAAACAACAGATAACAGATAATCAGTTGGAAGGGATCTTGTAGGTCATCTAGTTCAATCCCCTGTCCTAGCAGGAGACCCTACACCATTTCTGACAGATGGGAGTCCAATCTCTTCTTGAAAGTCTCAAGTGATGGTGCTCCCACAACTTCTGAGGGCAAGCTGTTCCACTGGTTGATGGTTCTCATTGTCAGAAAGTTTCTCCTTATTTCCAGGTTAAATCTCTCCTTGTTCAGTTTCCATCCATTATTCCTTGTCTGGCCTACAGGCACTTTACAAAATAGTTTGACCCCTTCCTCTCTGTGGCAGCCCCTCAAATATTGGAAGACTGCTATCATGTCTCCCCTGGTCCTTCTCTTCACTAGACTAGCCATGCCCAGTTCCTGTAACCGTTCTTCATATGTTTTAGTCTCCAGTCCCCTAATCATCCTGGTTGCTCTTCTCTGCACTGTTTCTAGAGTCTCAACATCTTTTCTATAGTGCAGTGACCACAACTGGATGCAGTACTCTGGGTGTGGTCTTACTAGGGCTTTATAGAGTGGTATTAGTACCTTACTTGATCTTGTTTCTATCCCTCTGTTAATGCAACACAGTCTAGTTCAAGTGAGAAAAATGAATCTTGAGAGTTTACCAGACAGATGGCATAGGGAACAAAGCTGTAATGGTATTGGGCAGAAGTATTTCTGGCAGGAAATAAGTAAATAAGCACAAGATGTATTCCAACACTAGTTTGGTTCTGTGTTAATATAATTGGTTTATCAACATTGCTATTCATAAAACGACTTACTCCAGGCTCTGCCTCTCCATCTGGACTGCAAAATTTCAGACAATTACAAAACTATTCTGGCTTTCAAAAGTTGTGATTGGCTACTCACAAAAGAGACTTTGAAGATTTTTATTTTTTGTGGGAGTTTTTTTAAAGGCACCTCCACCCTGAATTGGAAAGTTTTTATGAAATCATTGGTCCTTTCCGCAAAACCAAATGAAAGGGACTAGAAGACCTTCAATGTCCCTTCCAATCATATGAATTTTACAGGAAATTTAAGGAGTGTTGTGACTTCCGATTCCTAGCAAATACAAGTTTCCATCCCTTTTTTTAAAAAAACCTTTCACTTGGGAAATAAATGTAAGGCATGCAGAAAGTATCCATGATATCAATCACTCCGAGACATTATCTCTCCAACTGATTTATTAGAAACAGATCTGGCATGTCAAAAGCAATTTCCCAAGTGAAAGTTTTTTTGCGCGTTACACAGAATCCACCTTCTCTACTCCCTTCTCTACTCCCACTTCTACACTTCATAAATCACGAGAACCAATTAGCTGCAACTGGAAATTCTTAATACGACATACAGAATAACCTTGAACTTTTCAACTCCTCTAACTCTAAAAAAAATGTGGCAGCTGAATTTCAAAGCTGACAGGCATCCCCCCTTGAAAACTCCTCCTAAAAGAAAAGAAAAAAAAACACAAGGGTTAATACCTTAACCCCCTCTCCTCCCCCACGAGGACCCTTCGGTTTGTGGGGAAAATCCTCATGGAATTAGTTAACCAATTGATCAGCATGAACATCCCAACTCTTTACCCAACTAGCATCTGAAGGGATATCCTTTCCATAAGACCAAATATTGCAATCGGCCACGGTGTAATCGAGAATCGATAATTTTTTGAATCTCATGTGTTTCCCCATGTACCGTTAACGGTTTAGGGGGAGCGATTGGCAGTGGTCTTATCATCGATGTAGTAGCTGGTTTTAGTAAACTACAATGGAACACCGGATGAATTTTCCCCAATAGTCAAGGAAGACTTAATTGGACAGTGACCGGATTGATTATCTTTGAAATTGGGAACAGACCCAAGAATTTTGGACCCAGCTTCTTACTGGGCAGTTTCAACCAAAGATACTTGGTCGACAAATATACTTTGTCCCCTCCTTTAAAAGGCAGTTGAAGGGATCTATGTTTATCTGCCTGTTTTTTTATAAATGTTTGCAGCTTCGATCAAAGCTTTTTTTGTATCTTCCCACCCTTTCTTTAATGAGTTAATCCATTCTGCTAGGGACATGGATGAGGGAGGTTGTCTAGGTAACTCTGGCATCAGGACAAAATTCATTCCAGTGTTGATTTGAAATGGAGTTAATCCCATACTGCTATGTCCTGCATTATTGTAAACAACCTCTGCAAAAGGTAATAACTCAGCCCAATTTTCTTGTTGATAATTTACATAGCATCTAATGTATTGTTCAATCTTGGCGTTAGCTCTCTCCGCTTCTCCGTTATAAGCAGGATGGAAAGCTGAGGATAACCCTTGAGAGGAACCAATGGATTTCAGGAATTCCCTCCAAAATTTTGCAGTAAATTGTACCCCTCTGTCTGATATTATTCTACGAGGTACTCCATGTAGTCTATAGATATGTTTCACGAACAGCTTTGCAAGATTTTTCACAGATGGAAGTCCTTTGCAGGCTATAAAGTGGGCCTGTTTAGAGAATAAGTCAATTTTAGTCCAAATGATCGTATTCCCTTCACTCTTTGGTAATTCAACAATAAAGTCCATTGCAATCTCTTCCCAAGGTTGGGTTGGTTCAGTGACTTGTTGCAGGAGGCCAGGGGTTTTTCCAGTTCTGTGTTTCATTGTGGCACAAATTGAGCAACTTTTTCCATAGTCCTCAACATCAGGTTTCATTTTTGACCACCAGAACTGTCTTTTTAGTAAATGTAGGGTTTTTAGGAATCCGAAGTGGCCTCCCAGCCAGGAGTCATGGCTATGCTTAAGTACCAGTAGTCTTAGGGTTGTGGGTACATGAAGCTTAGTCCCTTTCCAAGCTAGTCCATCATTCATTGTCAACTCGGTTTGATGGTCCAGGAACCAAGGGTCGGTCAATAGGGCCATTTTCAATTCTGTAGTCAGCTTATCTTCCAGGTGTTTGGGGTTGCAGTTGGCTTGGGCTCGAGTGGTCACTTGGCCTGCCGATTGAGCTTCTGAAATTAAGGCTTGTACTATTTCCTTTTGGTGGCTGTCAAACTGAGGTTTTCTGGACAGAGTGTCTGCCAGTACGTTTTTCCCTCCGGGGCTATATATAATGTTAAAATTGAATCGCTTGAAATATTGGGCCCAGTGGGCTTGTTTGGGTGATAATCTCCTAAGGGTCTTTAGAGCCTCAAGGTTCTTATGATCAGTCCATACCTCAAAGGCCTCTGGTGCCCCTTCTAGAAAATGCCTCCAAGTCAACAAAGCCCATCGTACGGTGAATGCTTCTTTCTCCCAGACTGCCCACCTTCGCTCTGTGTCTGTCAGCTTTTTAGACACATAAGCGCAAGGCATCAGTCAGCCTTGAGAGTCCTTTTGCAGCAAAACAGCTGCCACCACTACATCACTTGCATCTGTTTGGACAATAAAAGGCTTGGTCACGTCTGGGTGCTGGAGGATGGACTCAGCTGCAAAAAGGTGCTTTAAGGCCTCAAAAGCTTTCTGACAGTCCATAGTCCAAGCCAGGGGTTGACTTGGCTTTGGTTTGGTGGGCGATGGGCCCATTTTTAACAGCTCCGTCAACGGGAGGGCAACTTCAGCAAAGGACAGAATGAATTGTCTATAGAAGTTGGCAAACCCCAAGAAACTTTGAAGTTGTTTTCGGGTTCTGGGGGGTTGCCAGTCCAGCACCACTTTCACCTTTCTGGGGTCCATTTCAATCCCCAGGTTGGATATTCGGTAGCCTAAGTAGTCTAACGACTCTTTGTGGAATTCACATTTTGAGAGTTTTACACATAATTTGGCGGCTAGAAGTTTTTCTAGAACTTGTCGGACTAATTGAACATGTTCTTCCATGGTTTTGCTGAAGATAAGTATGTCAAGCAGATACACGAGGAACCCCCGGTAAAGATGCAGTTGGAGCACCTCATTGATGAACTGCATAAACACTGCAGGAGCCCCCTGAAGTCTGAAAGGCATGACTTTGAATTGGAAGCTACCCAGAGGGCAGTTAAAAGCAGTTTTCCACAGAGACTTCCGGTTTGCGTGGCTTCGGGGCAGCAGGAATTCGCGACAGCTCGCGATTCCTGCTGGCTAGCTGTCGAGGTACCCCCGATCCAGATGGGTCAGGGGGTTAAGGCTGCCCTGTAGGGACAGCTGAAGATAGAGGGGAGCCGGTTAGGGAGGTGGGGGCATCGCAGACCCCCCCCTTCTCCGGAAAAACCCCTTTTTCCCAAGGCGGTGGAGCGGCGGACAGCAATGGCCGCCACGAAGATGCCAGCAACCGGGTAAGAACTGTGCTGGAGGAAGTGTGAAAAGTGAAAGTTCTGTCTGAGCCGGGTCAAGTAACAACTTTTAAATTGCCTGGAATTGAGCTGCTTGTTGCTGGAGGATACATTGTTTCCCTAAGAAGATCGAAAGCGGCGGAGAAGCTGTCAAAGGGAACTTTCTTTTTTTTATTTTTGTTTACTCTCCCATCCCACGGAAAAAGCAGAAATATTTGGATATATTAGACATTGAAAGTGGATTGCTTTGAAAGCTAAGCTAAGAGACAAAGGGATTTTTGGACATTGAAAAATTTAAGAAATTGGAAAATTTTTGCTGGAGGTATGGATTTTTGATTATTTAAAATTGTTATTGCAAGTGGGAAGGGAGAAAAAAAAAAATTGGAGCAGAAACTGAAAAAGGAGGAGACTGTCTAGAATGTCTTTGTGGATCCCAAAAGAAGATATATGGTAATTGGACCTCTTTGATTTAAAATTAATTTAGAAAGAGAAAGAGAAGAAGGAAGAAAAGTATTAACTTTTGGAACTTTTTTCTTTTTTTTAATTGCTTTTGATTGTCCTGGATTAAAAATACTTGTGGTTGTTTTGGAAAAAGTTTTCCCTTTTCATAATGGCATTGTCTGTGGATGAACTAGAGATTGACTATCAAAAATATAAAAAAGAAGATACTTTGGGCGCTTTGTTCCAATTCTTAGAAATGGCGTTATGTTCTGTTGAAAAGTTGATTATGCAGCAGAAGGACTGGGACAAGGAAGAAGAGGAAGAAGAAGCCATCTTTGATGAACAATGGGTTCCTTCCGGAGAGGAGGAGAAAAAGGATAAGAAAAAGGGGTTTTTAAGAATTATAAAAACAACCAAAAGAGAGAAAAATGAGCGAAAAGATGGAGGCAAGGTTAGAAAGCAAAGGAAAAGGAGCAAGAAAAGCGAAGAGAAAAAGCAAAGGGGTAGAAAGGGCAAGGAGAAGAATAAGCAAGAGAGAAAAGGGGGGAGGAGAAGCCTTAATGGGGGGAAGCAAGATTTAAAAAAAAAAAGTTTATTTAGAGACAATGGGTGAATTTAATTTAGATTAAAAGAGGGATTCTGGAGGGTATATAAGAGTGTGTTTTTATATGTATATTTAGAATAAAAAATTTATTATGTAATTTTAGAATCTTTTAAACAGAATCCCAAGAAAGATTTATATGTAGTATTTTTAAGTTAGGTAATGAGTTATAGATGTAACTCCAATTGTTGTACAGGAGAAGTATAGTAAAAGAAAAAAGATGAATGGATGTTTGGAAATAGAACAGACAAAGAATGTTGTTGAAAATGGTAATAATGGAAGGATATATATGCTTTTCTTTTGATTTTGTATATTGATAAAAGGCAATAAAATTTTAATTGATAAATAAACTTGGATGGAAAAGAGAAGTAGGGACAAGATATGAAGTTAATATTATATGAAATATTAATATTATAATCTTGAAATGTTATGTTTTATTGGTCTATCATTATTATTTTTTTTTAGAAAAGAATTTATAAGCTGTTATGCCTTGATTTTGTGTGCATTGTTTTTAGAAAACTGATAAAAATGGTTTTTATATACATATATAAAAAAAAAAAAATGATAATAAGATATGGAAGGAGATTTAGGTTGAATATGATGTTTGAATTTGTGTCTGTGTAAAGAGTTTTAACCCGGGAACAGACAACCTTCAGAAAAGATCTTTTAGTTTTGTCTATGTTTTATGTTTTGTGTTTGTATGTTTGTGTATTATGCTTATGATAAAACTAACAAAATTTGTTTTTTATTAAAAAAAAAAAAGGAAAAAAGAATCGATAAAACCTTGGAGGAATGTTAGATGAGAATAATTTAAACAAGCCAGAAAGAAAAGAATATGATGACTATAAAATGGATAAATATGGAAGAGAAATGAAATTGAACAGGAGTAAAGAGAAATAATGAGAAATTTGATGAAAGATATTTGTGTGTCCATATGGGGATGGGATAAATTGGAATTATGCTGTATAAAAATATTGTTTTGTTTGACTTGTAAGGACTTACAATATTAAGAGGTTTTATGTGTTTATGTATTTACTGGTTAATGATGTGTTGTTTTATCTTTAAAATTAATAAAAATTTGTTTCAAAAAAAAAAAAAAGCAGTTTTCCACTCATCTCCTTCTTTGATGCGGACCCGGTAGTAAGCTTCCCTGAGATCTAGCTTGGTAAATATCTTGCCCTTCGACAGGTGGTTCAATAAGTCCTTCATAAGGGGGAGAGGGTACATGTTTTTGACACATCCAGCATTCACGCCTCTAAAGTCAACACACAATCTCAACCTGCCATCTTTCTTCTTGAATTACATGGGGGCAGCTAGTCTTGATTTGGTAGGCTCAATAAAACCTCGTTCCAAATTGTTGTTGATGTATTTCCTTAATTCAGACATTTCAGCAGGTGTCATGGAGTACATCTTTGGTTTTGGTAATTTTGCCACGGGCTCTAATTCTATGGCGCAATCAGTGGCTCAATGGGGAGGTAAGACATTACACTCTTCTTCACTGAATGCTTCAGCCAAGTCTTTGTATTGGTTGGGTACCTGGGGGTTATCTGGGAGAAGGTGGAATGCCATGGATGCTGGATCAGGCTCTGGGTTCAAGCTGACCGGTGGCTTTGTAGTGGGTGGAAGAGGGGGCAATGGGCCCGGTCCAATGAGGATTTTTCTGAATCCATCCTCCCATTTGATCATCGGGGCCCATTTGTCTAGCCAATCAACTCCCAGTATGATTGATTCTGACATCCTGGGGACCACTATGAAGGGTTCACAATGGGGCCCTAATTCCATCTTGATCAATTCAGTCATCTCAGTGGCTGCCCCCCCCAATTAAGGCTCCATCCACTTGCTCAAATCTGATTGGGCGTTTTAGCGGGTTAGTCTTTATGCCCAATTGTTCAACGATGGGGAGTCCGATAAGGCATCTAGAACACCCAGTATCAATAACAGCTTCTAACTCCCTGGCCTCCCCCGTGTTTGGTACCACTAACTTGACCTTGACTGTAAAAGGTATGATGGGATCACTCACCATTGGGTCGCCTTCATAGGTCGGGTTCTCAGGGACGTGGCGGTCAGGTGGTCCGTTGCTCCCATCTGCACAGAGGGGGCTTTCCCAGCTGTGTTTGGTGAACCTGCTCCTGGCCAGAGGTCTTTCTTGATTCTTCCGACCTCTTACAGCTGTATTAGACTTCGACTGCGGAACTTGTGCTACAGGAGCAGGGGCCAGACAGTCTGCTGCTCTATGGCCGGCTTGGCCACATTGGAAACATTTCAGCACCCTGGTAGGTTGGGTGTGAGCAGGTTCGGATGATCTGGTCGGCAGTCTCCTAGCCACAATTTTCTTAGGCAGGGCTGTTGGAAGGGGTTTTCTGTATGGGTTGATGCTGCAATCTAAGCTGAGGGATGCGACATACCATGATTGTGAGGTCTCTGGGATTCCCCTAATTTCATAGGCCTTCTTTACTTCTGGATCAATGACTTTTTTAAAATAGTGTAAAGTCATTCTTTCAGGCCAATCCATGAGGTGGCTTGTGACCCTTCTAAAGTCCCAAATGAATTCTGACAAGGGTCGCTTGCCTTGCCTCATTTCCATTAACTTCTCTTCATTCTCTGCTACCCTGTCTGGATTTTCAAATCTGAGTCTTAATAATTGAATAAATCCAGTTACATCATATAATTCAGGGGCTTGTTCGTTGTGTAGTTGGGCCACCCAGTCTGAAGCATCCCCTTCATTCATCTCATTTGTTAATGTTAGGGATAACATTGTTTACCCTAACTGGTTTAGGTAAAATAATAAATATGTTATCATGGTTTATTAGTTAAAGTGTCTGCAACTTTAACTGTAGGAATGTAATTAAGGGAGTGGTTGTGAAAGCACCATAAAAGAAGCAAGGAACGTCAGCTTGCTCTCTCTGGCTTTATGATCCCTAATTACTGGATAGACTGAAGACTGCGTTTTTCTCCTACTGGAAAGGGAGAGAGAGAAAGGACTGATTGATTTGTAAGTGAACTGACATAGGATATTCTACACGGACTTTGCTAACTGAATATCCTTGAATGGACTGACTAAAATGATACATGACTAATGGACTGTTATTTTGACTATGCTATAAACTCTAAATGGAATAAACTATATTTTTGAAAGCACAAGTATATCTGTTATTTTTACTGTATGTTAACAAACATACAAACTTATCTCATACATTTATCTGTATGCCTATCTGACTAACGCTACACATTCTGTTTAGCTTGTCTCCTTAACCCTGGTTGGGGAACCCAGGCTTAACACTGGTTATGGGCCCAGGGGCTGCAAAGTCAGTCTAACTAGGATAAAACAGATTTATGTAAAAAGTGAGAGTTTGTGTTGTTATACGTTACAGTAAACAGACAGCTGTGTTTTATTAATTATAGTTTTATATCCATATATAAGAAAACATGGCACAAGTCAATTTACAAAGTTTGTCCCTAATATCCAAGTTGGATGCAACTTGATATGAAATGTAGTCTACTTCTACGTAGAGAAGGTCTGTGGAATATAATAGAAAACCCACCTAACGTAGAGGAATGGGATCCAGAGATTGAGGAAGATAGACAAAAGATAAAAGACTTTATGCAGAAGAATGAACAAACTTTTTGCATAATAGGACTAACACTGTCTGACCAGCAACTTGTTCATATCCGTGGAGAGCAAACAGCTGTTGGGTGTTGGCAGAAGCTGAAGAGGATTTATGTCCGAGATAACGTTGGTGCTCACATAAATCTAACACGGAAGCTTTTCAGGACGCATCTCCAAATGAATGGTGATATGCTGAGTCATTTGAATACTATGAAAAGCATTTTTCAAGAACTGCACGAGAAAGAACTTATTTTCTCTGAACTACACCAAGTCTACATAATTCTATCATCACTAGATGTAAGTTATGATAACTACGTCACTTCCCTTGAAGTTTTGCCTAAGAAAAGTCTAACTTTAACTGATATCACTGGCAGATTGATTGAAGAGGCAAGAAGAAGACTTGAAAGAGATCAGTTAAGGAGGGAGCAACTTCAAAAAGAAGATAATGAATCTCCTACTGCATACACAATTAAAAAGTGTTTAAATTGTGGAGGAAGAGGACATTTGGCAAGATTTTGTAAAAAAGCAAAGTGCAAGAACGCTGGCCAGAATACTAAAAGTCATCAAAAGATAAATAAAAATCTAGAGTTAGCCATGTATATTAATGGAGCTGTAAAAAATAATTTATGGGTGGTTGACAGTGGAGCATCCCACTGTATAACAAATGATAACAAAAATTTTATAAAATGTCCAAGAGTACACAGCAGATATCGTTAGCCAATGGCTGGAAACTGAAAGCTAAAGGTCAAGGTATAGCATATTGTTATTTTATAAAAGAGAATGTAAAAATGTTATATGTACCACAGCTTAAGTTTAATTTAATTTCAGTTAGAATTTTGGTTAAACTAGGATATGTAGTTACTTTTAAAGGAGATAACTGCATAATTGAGAAAGAAAATAAGAAAATTACTGCATCTTTAAGAGGTGAATTATATGTGTTAAATGATGATGGTTTAAAGGTGGCTAACACAGTTTATGAAAATAAGAAACCTCATGATGAATGTATTCACTTGTTACATCGAAGGCTAGGGCATTTAAATTTTAAAATGCTGAAGAAAACTGTTGTATTATCAAAGGGAATAAGTTTGAAACCTTGTAATAAGTATTTGCAATGTAATATTTGCAATCAAAGCAAAAGCAGGGTCATACCGGCTAATAGAGTTGATGGATTTACTACCAAAGAGCCTTCAGAAGTAGTATTTGCTGATTTAATAGGTCCGAAAAAATCAAGTGTAGGAGGTGCTCGATACATATTAAGTATAATGGACCACTATTCTAGATATGGGTTCTGCTATTTAATGAAGAGCAAAACTGAAACGTATCAAAATCTCTTTAATTGGATAAAATTTGCAGAAAGAAAAACTAAAAAGAAATTAGTAACTCTTATAACAGATAATGGTGCGGAATTTACAAATAATAAATTCCAGAATAGACTTAGAATGTTAGGTATTCAACATAAAAAGTCTGCACCATATAGGCCACAACATAATGCCTTTATAGAGAGACGAGGCCAAGCACTACAGTCAATGACACGAACTATGATGTCTGATTCAGGATTACCTGACAATTTATGGGGAGAAGCAATAATGTGTGGTAATCATATATTAAATAATGTTGTTAATTCAACAACAGGTGAATTACCATTCACACTGTGGCATGGTACAAAACCTGATTTAAGTTACATGCACACATTTGGAGCACCAGCATGGGTGCATATCCCTACACAACTTAGACACAAAGGACAGCATAGAGCTAAAAGATTATTTTTTGTGGGATATAAATCTAATCACAGATCTTATAGATTCTGGGAACCCGGTACATCTAGAGTTTACACCAGTGCTAGTGCAAAATTCCTAGAACATGTAGGTTGGAATAGATTAGAGCAAGATTTAAATAAAGAAGTAATTATTGAACCCTACAAAAGGCAGAAAGATCAGACTAGTTATAAGAAGAGTCCAATCAAAGAAGAAGTCCACGAAGAACAAATAGGATCAGAACGAGAAGAAACAGTTGATCAGGAAGAGTTAGATAATCAAGAAGAGTTAGTTAATGAAAGTCCACCTGTAAGTCCTGTAATACCTCGACGTACTACACGTATAACTGGACCACCTGATAGGTATCAAGCAAGTATAGTTTGCCAAGTAACTAAAGTTCCAACTAGTGTAGATGAACTTAGGATGTATCCTGCTAAGGATCAGGAGAATTGGCAAAAGGCAATGGAAAAAGAACTAAATTCATTAAAGGTAATGAAAATATATGAAGATGCCAAATTACCTCCAGGAGAAAAATCCATTGGGTGCAAATGGATATTTAAAGTAAAAACTGGAAATAATGGGACTGTTACCCATAAAGCTAGGTTGGTAGCTCAAGGATTTAATCAAACTGCATCTGATTACGATGAAGTTTTTGCACCAAGTCTTAAAGCAACATCTTTAAGAGCAGCTTTAGTGTGGGCAGCTAAGAAAAACTATGTCATAAACCATTTAGATGTAGAAACTGCTTATTTGCATGCACCATTGCAGCACACTATATATTTGAAAAAGCCAATTATTATAAAAGACAATAAATTAAATAGTAATGATTGTTGGAAACTCAAAAAGAGTCTTTACGGATTGAAACAATCTGGCTATCAATGGAACCAATATATTGTGAAAGAGTTAAACAATATAGGTTTTAAATCTGGTTTAGCAGATCCATGTGTGTTTGAAAGAGAAAATAATGGAATGGTGTCATTATTATTATTTACAGATGATATTGCTTTGATAACTAAGACTAATAATGAAGCTAATGAGATTATATCATTATTAGCCAAAAAGATAAAATTAAAGCATTTAGGTGAAATTAAAAAGTATCTAGGATTGACAATTAACAAAACAAAAAATGGATTTAAGATATCTCAAGAAGATCAAATTTGCCAATTAATTAAAACATATAAAATGGAACTTTGTAAACCGGCAAAGACTCCAATGAGTCAGGAAGTTTGCCAAACTGATGATCAAAGTCCCAAATTTGATAAGTCCATATATCAATCTTTGATTGGTAGCTTATCATATATAAGCAATTGGTCAAGGCCAGATATAGCTTATAGTGTAAATCAGCTGGCTCGTTTTAATTCAGATCCACATCAATGTCATTGGCAATCATTAAAGAGAATTTTAAGATATCTTAAAGGAACAATGTACCATGCATTGTATATAGAACCAAAGGGTGATTTGAGTCTTAGTGCCTATGCAGATGCAAGTTTTGCAACCGACATAAACACTAGAAAATCAACCCCTGGGATGGCTATATTATTTGGTAAGACACTAATAGGGTGGAGGTCAATCAGACAACAGCATATCAGCTTGTCCACGATGGAAGCGGAATTTTCATGTCTGTCATTACTATGCACTGACTTAATTTTGCACAAACAGTAATTATTAGACATGGGTATAACTGTAAAAGATTCCATTATTGTGTCCGAGGAGAACCAGGCAGCCATCAAGTTTGCTACCAGTATTGCTGTAAAAACTAGATCAAAGCATACTGATTTAAGATACTTAAATGTTAGAGAATCTGTAAAAAATGGGCTAATTAAATTGGAATACTGCATGACGGAAGAAAACATTGCAGACCAATTTACAAAAGCTCAAGGAGTAATTAAGTTTAAAGAGAGTTGTAACAAATATGATTTAAAGATGTAAATAGTTATAATATTATTATATTTACCTAAAAGGGGAGAATGTTATGGATAACATTGTTTACCCTAACTGGTTTAGGTAAAATAATAAATATGTTATCATGGTTTATTTGTTAAAGTGTCTGCAACTTTAACTGTAGGAATGTAATTAAGGGAGTGGTTGTGAAAGCACCATAAAAGAAGCAAGGAACGTCAGCTTGCTCTCTCTGGCTTTATGATCCCTAATTACTGCATGGATTCAAGACTGCGTTTTTTCCCTACTGGAACGGGAGAGAGAGAAAGGACTGATTGATTTGTAAGTGAACTGACATGGGATATTCTACACGGACTTTGCTAATTGAATATCCTTGAATGGACTGACTAAAATGATACATGACTAATGGACTGTTATTTTGACTATGCTATAAACTCTAAATGGAATAAACTATATTTTTGATAGCACAAGCATATCTGTTATTTTTACTGTATGTTAACAAACATACAAACTTATCTCACATATTTATCTGTATGCCTATCTGACTAACGCTGCACATTCTGTTTAGCTTGTCTCCTTAACCCTGGTTGGGGACCCCAGGCTTAACAGTTATGGCTGTAACCAAATCGCGCTCTGTGGCATATTGATCTCCAAATTGTTCTATGTGGGATCGGATTCGAGTGAGGAAGTAATTGAAATGTTCATGGCAGCTATCGAACATGGCCTCAAAGGGTATTTGGTCTGGCCTGGGTCATGGTTGCGGAGGTGGCACATGCCAGGCCCCTGCAGGTTGTACTGGAATGGAAGGAACAGGCTGGGTGGTGTACGTAGGCTGGGTAGGCCCCCTGAATCCTGGCTGGGTAGTATCTCTCTGGAAAAGGGGTCCCTGTGGCCTCGCTTCTGGTTGGGGCTGCAATTGTGGTTGACAGGAGGAGGATGGGTATGGCCTGGTTCCCTGGTCGGGTGGAGGGGATGTGGCTGCTGTCTGCTGTCTGGGCAACCCCCCTTCAGACCAGGGCTGTGTTGGTGCTGGCTGCCATTGGCACTGAATCCACCCCTGGCCTGGATAAAATCCCCACCCTGGAGGGATACTCTCTGCAGGAGGCAAAATTCCTGCTGGAAAATGAGGGAAATGCCTGTGAGGCTGCAACATACCTCTGTTAGTTGATGCTTCTTTCTGGCTTCCTCCAACTGGCATCTGTATAGTCTCCTCATTCCTCACGATATTTGGGTAAGTGAATATGGGTGGTCTCAAGCTTCCACCCGTCCAAATAGACTGGGAGACCAAACTTGTCACCTTTAAATTCTGGAACTGTTGATGTAAATCTGCCCTTGATGGACTTCCAGGAATAATCTGGGGGTTGTCTTCTTGAGAGAATTCCGACCCCAATTGTCTCTCTTCCCTCCAATCTGACAGAATAGTCATATGCTTGGGGGTAGAGAAAGATTTCTCTTCAGACAGCTGGGTTACCTCTGGGTTATAGCAACTTCTTGAGTTGAAACGCTTCGGTATAGGTCCCAAATCTTTCTCCTACTGCCACCCTGAAAGCATCCATCATCTCTTCCCAATAAAGGTTGGCAGGTTCAATTAATGCTCTGGAGGGAGAGCCCCCACACACTCCCCCCTGCACACCACCAACTTCAGCTGATTGTTGATAATTCTCCATCTCAGGAAAAAGAACTCCGGGTATCAGCCAAGCCCTTTTTTAAAAAAAAACTTTCACTTGGGAAATGAATGTAAGGCATCCAGAAAGTATCCATGATACCAATCACTCCGAGATGTTATCTCTCCAATTGATTTATTAGAAACAGATCTGACATGTCAAAAGCTATTTCCCAAGTGAAAGTTTTTTCATGCATTAAAACAGAATCCACCTTCTCTCCTCCCACTTCTACACTTCATAAATCACGAGAACCAATTGACTGCAACTGGAAATTCTTAATATGACATACAGAATAACCTTGAACTTTTCAACTCCTCTCTCTAAAAAAAATGTGGCAGCTGAATTTCAAAGCTGACACTGTGAAGGTTTGAGTTGCTGCGTTTGTTTGAGATTTTCTTGCTGGTAACAGGGTTGGGTCAGAACAGTTTGCTTTCTGCCACAAACGAAACTTATTTTACTGCAAGATGGAACAGCTTCAAGCAGAGAATGCTCTGTTGGAACAACAGTTGGCTTTCTTGTATAATCAGGTAGGTCAGCTCCAGGCTCTTGCTGTTCCACCTCCTCCTCCCCCTCCTCAAAGAAGATGCCCGGTTGCTGTGCTGGACAAGTTTGACGGCAACCAAGCTATGTTCCCAGCATTTTTGAGACAGTGCCAGCTATTCATTAGCTTGAGAGCAGAGGACTTCCCCACTGACCAGGGTACGGTGGGTTTTGTAATTAGCCTGCTCTCTGGCTCTGCAGCATGCTGGGCCACAACCTTGCTGATGCAAGATAGTGCTCTGTTCAATGACTTCTGGGGGTTTTGTGAACATCTGAGGGTAATGTATGAGGACCCTATTAAGACCCAGACTGCTGCTCGTCATTTGAAAGACTTGCAGCAGGGACAGCAATCCTTGCAAGAGTGTACGTCAGCGAGTTCCAGCTGCTTAGCCAGGATTTGGCCTGGAATGAGGCAGCACTTATGAACACATTCCAAGATGGGCTGGCAGATGAGTTGCAGGATGAGCTGGTGCGAGTGAACTGTCCTGCAACCCTCAATGAATTGATTCGCCTGCCTTTGATTCCAGAACTAATGGAGTGGCTCCAGGAGGCTACCGTGTTCACAAAGTTGGACCTGCGCAGGGCGTACAATTTGGTGCGGATTCAGCACAGAAATGAGTGGGAGACAGCATTTGGAACTCAATACGGGCATTTCGAATATACAGTCATGCCATTTGGGTTGACCAATGCCCCTGCTGTCTTCCAGCACTTTATGAACTACATCTTCTGGGATCTTCTTGATCAGTTTGTGGTGGTTTACCTCAATGACATTTTGATCTACTCTAAATCGAGGGACAGCCACCTGCACCACTTGTGCCTTGTTCTGCAACGGCTCCAAGAGAACCACTTGTACGCCAAGTTGGAGAAGTGCCAGTTCTTCCAGTCTACCATCGAGTTCCTGGGACACTGAATCTCTCCGGAAGGCATTTCCATGGAGCTGGGTAAGGTTGAGTTGTTTCTTAGTTGGCAACCTCCTTGGCAAGTGAAGGATGTCCAGAGACTCCTTGGGTTTGCAAACTATTATTGGACCTTCATCCCCAGTTTTGCTTCCTTGACTGTGCCTGTCATGTCCGTCGGAAATGATGCCAGGAGTCGGTGACTTGTGCATTAGCTCTTTATTGGGTACAGGAACCGAACTGGCTCTAAAGGCAAACTTCGTGGCTTTTTATTTCCAAGCCGCCGCGGCCGCGGCCAATGGCACCGCTTTGAATCTCCCGCGATCCGAATGGACCAATTGCGGGAGATTCTCAGCGAGCCAATCGGTGCGGCTCGCCTAGCCAATCAGAGTGCCCCGTGCTTTGGCCAATCAAAGCGCGGGGATCTCAAGAATGCAAATGAGGGGACAGAACACCCCTCCCCTCTTGGTTCAGTCCTTACGTTGTGTAGTCCCGTAGGTAGGCGGGGCTCCGTCTCTGCCTACTGGACCTGCGCAGGTCAGTTGTAGGTTGGATCCCGGCCGGTTCGGTCAGGGTCTACGTTTCTCTGGACTCCGTCGTGGGAACCGCCTGGTCTGTCTGGCCGGGCTGGTCTCCGCAGCTCCCTCCTGGGCTTCCCGGGTTGGTTGAGCCGCGGGTTTCGCCGCTCCCGCTCGGTCTTCCCGGGTTGGTTGAGCTGGCCTGGCTGTCTCTTTCTGGTGAGGTTTCGTGCTGGCTGCTTTCAGGTGAGTATGGCTGGTTTATTCTTTCTCGGTTTTGATTCCCTGGGTATTCCCTCCCCTCTTGGTTTGTGTTGTGGGGGTTGGTTTTGCTTGGTTGCTCATTGGAGGTCTCTTGGGTGGTCGTCCTCGATCTTAACTGGTCGATGTGGCGCTTCCACGCTCGTCCGTCGGTTGTTTGTAGCCGGTACGAGTGTGGGCCTGTTAGCTGTGTTATGATGGCCAGTACCCATAATGGGTCTCCCGTTAGGTTTTTCGCGTAGACGGCGTCGCCTGGTGCGAAAGTTTGGTGTTTGCTGGTTGAGTCTGGGGGTTTCTCTGGGTTGTACGTGGGGTGTAATCTATCAAGTGGGGACCTTATTTTCCTCCCCATTAGCAGTTCGGCGGGGCTTTTATTCGTTGTGGTATTTGGGGTTATGTGTTGGATAAAAAGTAATTTGTTTATTTTGTCCTGGATCTCCCTGTGGTCTATTTTCTGGATGGTTTTCTTTGTGAATTGAACCATCCGTTCCACCATACCATTCGCCGCCGGATGCGCCAGGGCTGTCAGTGCGTGTCGTATGCCCCTCTCCGCTAGGAATTTTTCGAATTCTAGCGAGGTGAATTGGGGCCCGTTGTCGGAAATGAGGACGTCTGGGAGGCCGTGTGTTGCAAAAAGTTTGCCGAGTTCTTTGGTCATGGCCTCCGTGGTAGTTGTTCTCATGTTGCTTACCTCCAGCCAGTTGGAATAAGCGTCTACGGTTATTAAGAAAGTGTGTCCTTTTGTGGGCCCGGCGAAGTCTATGTGGATCCTAGACCAAGGTCCCCTGGGGGTTTCCCACTCTAGGATGGGTGCTGCGGGTGAGCTTGGCCTAGTTTCCTGGCATCGTTGACACCTTGCTACCCAGGCCTCGATCTGTTTGTCCATCCCTGGCCACCAAGCGTAACTTCTGGCCAGGGCTTTTGTCCTAACGATGCCCGGGTGCCCCTCGTGTAACAGTTCCAAAACCTTCCCTTGTAGTTTTTCGGGGATGACCACCCTATCCCCCCATAGTATGCACCCTTTTAGTAACGAGAGTTCCGTTTGCCGGTTCCGGAATGTCCTGACGGACTCGTCATTGTCCCTTTCCGGCCACCCTTTTTCTACCCAATGCAACACCCACGCCAGACGTTTGTCTTTATTAGTTTCTCGGGCAATGTCTGATGCAGTTATGGGTAGGTTGGGTAGAGTCTCTATACTGAGGGTGGTCGTCGTGGGTGCTGGGTCAGTGTCAGGTTCCGGTAACGGTGAGCAGCTAAAGGCGTCCGCATGGGAGATAGTCTTACCCGGTCTGTGTGTGAGTCCGTAGTTGTAGGCGGCCAGGAACTCGGACCACCTTGTCATTCGGGGAGACAGAATGTTCGGGGTGGCCCTGTTCCCTGCAAGGATTCCCAGCAGCAGTTTGTGGTCGGTGATGATGGTAAGTGTCCGGCCGTAGAGGTACTCGTGAAACATTTTTACTGCGGCGACGATAGCCAGAGCCTCTTTGTCCAGCTGGCTGTAGTTCTGCTCCGGTTTGGTGAGGGTCCTTGAAAAGAACGCGATGGGTGCTTCTTTTCCATCAGGGAGAGTGTGGCTGAGGACAGTGCCGATGCTGAAGGGTGATGCGTCGCATGTGACGGCTAGTGGTAGGGTCTCGTTGTACTGGATGAGGACGGCATCCGAAGTGAGTAGGTCCTTTGTTTTCTTGAAGGCGGCTTCCTCACATTTCCCCCAAGTCCAGGTCGCCGCCTTGTCCAAGAGCCTATGCAAAGGCTCCGCCGCTGTTGCCTTTTGGGGCAGGAAGACATTATAGAAGTTAAGCAGCCCCAGAAACACCTGCAGTTCTGTCTTTGACTTGGGTGTGGGGGCTTCTTTGATGGCTTTGATCTTTTTGCTGGTGGGGTGAATGCCGTGGCAATCTAGGAGATATCCTAGGAATTCAACCCGCTCCGTGTGTAATTGGCATTTCTCCCTCTTTACTTTGAGGCCGGTCTCTTTGAACTTGGTTAGGACCTCCCTTAGGCGACTCTCTAGTTCGGCCTGGTTGGTTGCCAACACTAAGACATCGTCAAAGTAGGGTACCACCCCCTTGATGCCTTGTAACAGTCTTTCCATTAGGCTTTGGAATATTCCAGGTGCCACGCTGACTCCGAATTGGCGTCGGTTGCATTTAAAGGCTCCCCGGTGGGTGACTATGGTTTGCGCTTCTGCCGTTTCCTCGTCGACCGGCAATTGTTGGTATGCCTGGGCGAGGTCGAGTTTAGCGAAAACCTTGCCCCCTCCCAGGGAATGCAGTAGGTGTTGCACTACTGGGACGGGGTAAGCGCTTTGCTGCAAGGCGCCATTTAGGGTGGCCTTATAGTCCCCACAGATTCTCACCGACCCATCAGGCTTAATCGGGGTGACTATGGGGGTCTCCCACCGGGCGTGATCTATGGGTTGCAGGACCCCTTGCTTGACAAGCTTGTCAATTTGCTCGTCAATCCTCGGTTTAAGCGCGACTGGTACCCGCCTTGGTTTTAGGCGTTTTGGGGGGACGTTTGGGTCTAGGCTGAATGATATAGGGGGCCCTCGGTACTTGCCTAGGTTTCCGTCGAACACCTCTTTGAATTCCCGGGCTAGTTGTTTCTCCCAGTCCTCGTCGGTGATGTGGTCGACGCCCGTGACTGCGATGCCGAGCGGTGCGAACCATTGGAGTCCCAGTAGGCTTGGGCGGTCACGATCGACGATGGTCAAGGGAAGTCTTTCGGTGTGTCCTTTGTATGTTACGTTGAACTGTCCGGTTCCGACTACAGGGATGTGGTTTCCCTGGTAGTCTTTCACGATTAGTCTCTGGTTGTCTAGGGCTTTTCTCTGGATGGTAGGCACCAAGTGTTTTATTTCTTGCCAAGCTACCATGGAGAGGTAGGACCCGGAGTCCACCTCCATTTTACATGGCTCACCTTCGATGCCTACCTCCACGTAGACCTTCCGGGCGTCATTGGTTGTGGCGTGGCCGATGGTGACCGTCTGATGGGTCTCCTCTCTTTGCCGGGACTCGCCGCCTCGTAGGGATCGTCCGTTCCGGTCCCATCTGTTGTCAGCGGGGCGATCTCTGGTCCGGGGTGGTGTGCTCTCTCGTCTCCGTTCACTCTGGTCCCATCGTGTAGGGCTGCGGTTCTTTTTGAGACAGCAGACGCGGGCGATGTGTCCCTTCTTGTCGCAATGCCGGCAGATTGAATCGAAGAACTGGCATTCGGACCTGGGGTGGTCGCCGCTGCAACCAGCACAGGTGGTCCTCGACTTACGACCCCGCCGGTTCCGTGGGTCGCGGCCTGCCTGGAGATGGTGGATTTCCTCCTCCTCGTCGGAAGTGCCCGATGCTGAGTGGACATCGCCCTGGTGGGTGGTCGTCTTGGGTTGGGCCTCAGTTGATCTTGCAGGGTGGTTGTTCCCGCTGCGGTCCCCGGCGTTTGGTCTGCGCATGCGGTCGGTGGACTTTCGGGTAGCTTCGGCTGCTGTGGCTTCGGCGAGGGTATCGGCGAGGGCGATGTTGCCCTTGGCCATCAGCCGACTCTGGAGGACGGGGTCCCAAAGGCCGAGCATGATTTGGTCTCGCAGGGCTTCGTCCATGTTGTCGAATTCGCACAGCCCCCCTAGGCGCCGTAGTTCTGCAACGAAGTTGCTGAAACTCTCACCCGACCGTTGGTCCTGACGGTAGAACTTGTGTCATCGGATGAGGATGGGCATGGCTGGAGCGTAGTGTCGCCGGAGTATTGGCTCGAGGTCGTCCCAGTCCATCGTGGTCACGTTGGCGGGTTTGGCAAGCGCTTTGGCCATCTTAAACACTGCGGCCCCGCAGTGGTTCAGGAAGACGGCTCGCTTCTTCGGGCCGGTGGCGTCCTTCAGGTCGCTGCATTCGAGGAACATGCGGAATCTGTCTGAGTACGATTCCCAGTCCTCGCTGGCGGGGTTGAAGGGTGCGGGAGGCGCGATGTTTGCCATCGTGGAGTTTCATCTGGCTTCCGTCGGACACGTGCTTCGGTTCAGGATCAGGATCCCACCTTCGTCGTCAGTGTCGTGTCCGTCGGAAATGATGCCAGGAGTCGGTGACTTGTGCATTAGCTCTTTATTGGGTACAGGAACCGAACTGGCTCTAAAGGCAAACTTCGCGGCTTTTTATTTCCAAGCCGCCGCGGCCGCGGCCAATGGCACCGCTTTGAATCTCCCGCGATCCGAATGGACCAATTGCGGGAGATTCTCAGCGAGCCAATCGGTGCGGCTCGCCTAGCCAATCAGAGTGCCCCGCGCTTTGGCCAATCAAAGCGCGGGGATCTCAAGAATGCAAATGAGGGGACAGAACAGTGCCTCTCATTCGGCTCCTCCAGAAAAAGGTTCCATTCTGGTGGGATGTTTCTGAGCAGCAGGCATTCCAGGCTTTGAAGCAGGCCTTTATGACTGAGCTGATCTTTTTTTTTTTTTTTGTGAAAACAAATTTTATTAATTTTACAAAACAATACACAAACAAACAAGGCATCATAACATAAAAAATCTTTTTTGAAAAAACCAATAAAACATACAAGATAATTCCAAATTATAATATATATATATTTACGTTATCTGTTCAGCTTTGTATCTTATCCCAACTTCTTCTTTTCATTCTATTATCCAAATTATATTTCTTGCTAATTAAAATTTTATTGCTTTCCAAAAAACAATACACAGACAAACAAAACATGGAACATAAAAACATAAAACATCTTTTCTGAAAGTTGCTTGATCCCGGGTTAAAACTTTTCGCACAACACAAATTCAAAAATCATATTCACTTTATATATCATTCCACATCATATTACCATTTTCAATTTTCTATATAGCTTCTTCCCTCTTTTATCTTTCTTAATTTTATTTTATTTATCTCATCTGAGTTCAATTCATAATACTTATCATTCTTTGTCTGTTCTATTTCCAGCTATCCATTCATCTTTTCTCTTTAGAGAAACTTCTCCTGCACACTGATTGGAGTATGACGCCTTTAACTCTTTCCCCTAGCTTAATAATACTTAATATAACACTTAACTTATATTGGGATTCTGTTTAGTACATTCTAAAATTACACAATGAATTTTATAAGAAAGAAAAAAAATTACAACAATAACAAAAAAAAAGCATATGAACCACAATCAATGCCATTAAGAAACTAATCATACATATTAATATTCATTTATATCTTAAGCATTTTATTCTAAATACACAAATAAAAAACTGAATCTAATTTACCTTACAGAATCCCTTTTTTTGAATTAAATTTACCCATTGTCTCTAATTAAGTTTTGTTTCTTTAAATCTTGCTTCCCACCATTAAGGCTTCTCATCCCTTCCTTTCTCCCTTGCTTATTCTTCTCCTTGCCCTTTTTACCCCCTTGTCTCTCCTCCTCCCTTTTCTTCTTCTGCTTTCCCCCTTTCTGTTGTTTTCTAACCTTGTATCCACCTTTCACCTCATTTTTCTCTTTTTTGGTTGTTTTTTCAGGCCTTAAAATCCCCTTTTTCTTTTTCTCTTTCTCCTCCTCCCCCCAAAAAACCCATTGTTCATCAAAGATGGCTTCTTCTTCTTCTTTATCCCAATTGTCCTGCTGCGCAGTCAATTTTTCATAAGTGCATACCGCCATTTCTAGAAATTGAAAAAGAGTGCCCAAAGTATCTTTCCCATCTTGTTCTTCTTTTTTATATTTTTGGTATTCAATTTTTAGTTCATCCACAAGCGATGCCATCATAAGGAGAAAATTTTTTTTCCACAACAACCACCCAAGTGTTTTTAATCCAGAATAATTCCACAAAATTCCAAAGCCACCAAAGTATCCAAATAGACTATTTCTTTTAATATTTTTTTCTTTCTTCCATTTCTCTTTCTGGGGTTGCTGTTTAGTCAAAAAGTTCCAATTAAGATGTATCTTTTAGAAGCCGTATTAATCTTTAAAGCTCTTTAAAATTCAAGGCAATCTCCTTTTTCAAATTCTGATCCATTTTTTTCCCCTCTCCCTTCCCACTTACAGCAGCAATTTTCCTTTAAATGTTCAGAAATCCATACCTCCTATGCAAGTTTTCTGATTTCTCTTAAAGTTCGATCGCTGTCACGTTCGGAAGGAGAGTGAAAAGAAAAAAAAAAGCTTTTCCTTTCATTCACATTCACTGTGTTAGGGATAACATTGTTAACCCTAACTGGTTTAGGTAAAATAATAAATATGTAATCATAGTTTATAAGTTAAAATGTCTGCAACTTTAACTGTAGGACTGTAATTAAGGGAGTGGTTGTGAAAGCACTTTAAAAGAAGCAAGACGACAGCTTGCTCTCTCTCTGGCTTTGATGATCCCTAATTACTGCATGGACTCAAGACTGCTTTGCTCGAACGGGAGAGATAAACAAAGGACTGATTTGTAAGTGAACTGACAAATGATATTCTACATGGACTTTGCTAACTGAATATCCCTGAATGGACTGACTAAATGATACATGACTATTGGACTATTATTTTGACTATGCTATGAACTCATAATGGAATAAACTATATTTTTGATAGCACAAGCGTATCTGTTATTTTTACTGTATGTTAATAAACATACAAACTTATCTCATTCATTTATCTGTGTGCCTATCTGACTAACGCTACACATTCTGTTTAGCTTGTCTCCTTAACCCTGGTTGGGGAACCCAGGCTTAACACTGGTTATGGGCCCAGGGGCTGCAAAGTCAGTTTAACTAGGATAAAACAGATTTATGTAAAAAGTGAGAGTTTGTGTTGTTATACATTACAGTAAACAGACAGCTGTGATTTATTAATAATAGTTTTATATCCATATAAGAAAACATGGCACAAGTCAATTTACAAAGTTTGTCCCTTATATCCAAGTTGGATGGAACAAACTATGTATCATGGTCTATGAAATGTAGTCTACTTCTACGAAGAGAAGGTCTGTGGAACATAATTGAAAATCCACCAAACGTAGAGGAATGGGATCCAGAGGATGATGAAGATAGACTAAAGATAGAAGAATTTATGCATAAAAATCAACACGCTATTTGCATAATTGGTTTAACATTAACTGACCAACAACTTGTTCATATCGATGGAGAGCAAACGGCTGTTGGGTGTTGGCAGAAGCTGAAGAGGATTTATGTCTGAGATAACATTGGTGCTCACATAAATCTTACACGAAAGCTTTTCAGTCCGCATCTCCAGACGAATGGTGATATGCTGAGTCATTTGAAAACTATGCAAAGCATTTTTCAAGAACTGCATGAGAAAGAGCTTATTTTCTCTGAACTACAACAAGTCTACATAATTCTATCTTCACTTGATGAAAGTTATGACAACTATGTAACTTCCCTTGAAATATTGCCAAAGGAAAGTCTAACTTTAACAGATATAACTGGCAGATTGATTGAAGAGGCCAGAAGAAGGCTTGAAAGAGATGAATTAAGAAGGGAACAACCTCAAAAAGAAGATAATAAATCTCCTACTTCATACGCAATTAAAAAGTGTTTTAATTGTGGAGGAAGAGGACATTTGGCAAGATTTTGTAAAAAAGCAAAGCGCCAGAATGCTGGCCAGAATACAAAAAGTCATCAAAAGATAAATAAAAATTTAGAGTTAGACATGTATACTAACGAAGCTGTAAAAAATAATTTATGGGTGGTTGACAGTGGAGCATCCCACTGTATAACAAATGATAACAAAAATTTTATTAAAATGTCCAAGAGTACACAGCAGATATCGTTAGCCAATGGCTGGAAACTGAAAGCTAAAGGTCAAGGTATAGCATATTGTTCTTTTATAAAAGAGAATGTAAAAATGTTATATGTACCACAACTTAAGTTTAATTTAATTTCAGTTAGAATTTTGGTAAAACAAGGATATGTAGTTACATTTAAAGGAGATAACTGCATAATTGAAAAAGAAGATAAGAAAATTACTGCATCTTTAAGAGGTGAATTATATGTGTTAGGGATAACATTGTTTACCCTAACTGGTTTAGGTAAATAATAATATGTTATCATGGTTTATAAGTTAAAGTGTCTGCAACTTTAAATATGGGAATGTAATAAGGGGAGTGGTTGTGAAAGCACTTTAAAAGAAGCAAGACTGCAGCTTGCTCTCTCTGGCTTTGATGATCCCTGATTACTGCTTGGAATCAAGACTGCATTGCTCAAACGGGAGAGAAACAAAGGACTGATTTGCAAGTGAACTGACATAGGATATTCTGCACGGACTTTGCTAACTGAATATCCCTGAATGGACTGACTAAATGATACATGACTATTGGACTGTTATTTTGACTATGCTATGAACTCATAATGGAATAAACTATATTTTTGATAGCACAAGCGTATCTGTTATTTTTACTGTATGTTAATGAACATACAAACTAATCTCACTCATTTATCTGTGTGCCTATCTGACTAACGCTGCACATTCTGTTTAGCTTGTCTCCCTAACCCTGGTTGGGGAACCCAGGCTTAACACTGGTTATGGGCCCAGAGGCTGAAAAGTCAGTTTAACTAGGATAAAACAGATTTATGTAAAAAGTGAGAGTTTGTGTTGTTAAACATTACAGTAAACAGACAGCTGTGTTTTATTAATTATAGTTTTATATCCATATGAAGAAAACATGGCACAAGTCAATCTACAAAGTTTGTCCCTTATATCCAAGTTGGATGGAACAAACTATGTATCATGGTCCATGAAATGTAGTCTGCTTCTACGAAGAGAAGGTTTGTGGAACATAATTGAAAATCCACCAAACGTAGAGGAATGGGATCCAGAGGATGATGAAGATAGACTAAAGATAGAAGAATTTATGCATAAAAATGAACACGCTATTTGCATAATTGCTTTAACATTAACTGACCAACAGCTTGTTTATATCCACGGAGAGAAAACGGCTGTTGGGTGTTGGCAGAAGCTGAAGAGGATTTATGTTCGAGATAATGTTGGTGCTCGCATAAATCTAACACGGAAGCTTTTCAGTACGCATCTCCAGACGAATGGTGATATACTGAGTCATTTGAAAACTATGCAAAGCATTTTTCAAGAACTGCACGAGAAAGAGCTTATTTTCTCTGAACAACACCAAGTCTACCAAATTCTATCTTCCCTTGATGAACGTTATGACAACTACGTAACTTCACTTGAAATTTTGCCAAAGGAAAGCCTAACTTTAACTGATATAACTGGCAGATTGATTGAAGAGGCAAGAAGAAGGCTTGAAAGAGATGATTTAAGGAGGGAGCAACCTCAAAAAGAAGATAATGAATCTCCTACTTCATACGCAATTAAAAAGTGTTTTAATTGTGGAGGAAGAGGACATTTGGCAAGATTTTGTAAAAAAGCAAAGCGTCAGAACGCTGGCCAGAATACAAAAAGTTATCAAAAGAAAAAGAAAAATCTAGAGTTAGCCATGTATAGTAACGGAGCTGTAAAAAATAATTTATGGGTGGTTGACAGTGGAGCATCCCACTGTATAACAAATGATAACAAACATTTTTTTAAAATGTCCCAGAGTACACAGCAGATATCATAAGCAAATGGCTGGAAACTGAAAGCTAAAGGTCAAGGTATAGCATATTGTTCTTTTATAAAAGAAAATGTAAAAATGTTATATGTACCACAACTTAAGTTTAATTTAATTTCAGGAAGAATTTTGCTTAAACTAGGATATGTAGTTACTTTTAAAGGAGATAACTGCATAATTGAGAAAGAAAATAAGAAAATTACTGCATCTTTAAGAGGTGAATTATATGTGTTAAATGATGATGGTTCAAAAGTGGCTAACACAGTTTATGAAAATAAGAAACCTCATGATGAATGTATTCACTTGTTACACCGAAGGCTAGGGCATTTAAATTTTAAAATGCTTAAGAGAACTGTTGAATTATCTAAGGGAATATGTTTGAAACCTTGTAAGAAGTATTTGCAATGTAATGCTTGCAATCAAAGCAAAGCAAGGGTCATACCAGCTAATAGAGTTGATGGATTTACTACCAAAGAGCCTTTAGAGGTAGTATTTGCAGATTTAATAGGTCCAAAAAAAACCAAGTGTAGGAGGAGCTCGTTACATACTAAGTATAATGGACCACTATTCTAGATATGGGTTTTGCTATTTAATGAAGAACAAAACTGAAACATATCAAAATCTATTTAATTGGATTAAATTTGCAGAAAGGAAAACTAAAAAGAAATTAATAACTCTTATAGCAGATAATGGTACGGAATTTACAAATAATAAATTCCAGAACAGATTAAGAATGTTAGGTATTCAACATAAAATGTCTGCACCATATAGGCCACAACATAATGCCTTTATAGAGAGAAGAGGCCAAACATTACAATCAATGGCACGAACTATGATGTCTGGTTCAGGATTACCTGACAATTTGTGGGGAGAAGCAATAATGTGTGGTAATCATATATTAAATAATGTTGTTAATTCAACAACAGGTGAATTACCATTCACACTGTGGCATGGTACAAATCCTGATTTAAGTTACATGCACACATTTGGAGCACCAGCATGGGTGCATATCCCTTCACAACTTAGACACAAAGGACAGCATAGAGCTAAAAGATTATATTTTGTAGGATATACATCTAATCATAGATCTTATAGATTCTGGGAACCAGGTACATCTAGAGTTTACACCAGTGCCAGTGCTAAATTCCTAGAACATGTAGGATGGAATAGATTAGAGCAAGATTTAAATAATGAAGTAATTATTGAACCCTACAAAAGGCAGAAAGATCAGATTAGTTATAAGAAGAGTCCAATTAAAGAAGAAGTCCACGAAGAGCAAATAGGACCAGAACAAGAGGAAACAGTTGATCAGGAAGAGTTAGATAATCAAGAAGAGTTAATAAATTAAAGTCCACCTGTAAGTCCTGTAATACCTAGACGTACTACACGTGTAACTAGACCACCTGATAGGTTTCAAGCAAGTATAGTTTGCCAAATAACTAAAGTTCCAACTAGTATAGATGAACTTAGGATGTATCCTGCTAAGGATCAGGAGAATTGGCAAAAGGCAATGGAAAAAGAACTAAATTCATTAAAGGTAATGAAAGTTTATGAAGATGCTAAATTACCTCCAGGAGAAAAATCCATTGGGTGCAAATGGATATTTAAAGTAAAAACTGGAAATGATGGGACTGTTACCCATAAAGCTTGGTTAGTAGCTCAAGGATTTAATCAAACTGCATCTGATTACGATGAAGTTTTTGCACCAAGTCTTAAAGCAACATCTTTAAGAGCAGCTTTAGTGTGGGCAGCTAAGAAAAACTATGTAATTAACCATTTAGATGTAGAAACTGCTTATCTGCATGCACCATTGCAGCACACTATATATTTGAAAAAGCCAATGATTATAAAAGACAATAAAGTAAATAGTAATGATTGTTGGAAACTCAAAAAGAGTCTTTACGGGTTGAAACAATCTGGGTTTGAGTGGAACCAATATATTGTGAAAGAGTTAAACAATATAGGTTTTAAATCTGGTTTAGCAGATCCATGTGTGTTTAAAAGAGAAAATAATGGAACGGTGTCAGTATTATTATTTACAGATGATATTGCTTTGATAACTAAGACTAATAATGAAGCTAATGAGATTATATCATTATTAGCCAAAAAGATAAAATTAAAGCATTTAGGTGAAATTAAAAAGTATCTAGGATTGACAATTAACAAAACAAATAATGGTTTTAAGATATCTCAAGAAGATAAAATTTGCCAATTAATTAAAATGTTTAAAATGGAACTTTGTAAACCGGCAAAGACTCCAATGAGTCAGGAAGTTTGCCAAACTGATGATCAAAGTCCCAAATTTGATAAGTCCACATATCAATCTTTGATTGGCAGCTTATCATATATAAGCAATTGGTCTAGGCCAGATACAGCTTTTAGTGTAAATCAGCTGGCACGTTTTAATTCAGATCCACATCAATGTCATTGGCAATCATTAAAGAGAATTTTAAGATATCTTAAAGGAACAATGAACCATGCATTGTATATAGAACCAAAGGGTGATTGGAGTCTTAGTGCCTATGCAGATGCAAGTTTTGCAACTGATATAAACACTAGAAAATCAACATCTGGGATGGCTATATTATTTGGTAAGACACTAATAGGGTGGAGGTCAATCAGACAACAGCATATTAGCTTGTCCACGATGGAAGCGGAATTTTCATGTCTGTCATTATTATTGTGAGATTTCACTCGTGCGAGAGACTGACACGACACGGATCTGAGTTTTCTCTCTGGTTTTATTGCGGTTCTGCAGAAGCGGGTTCACATCCAAGGCAGCTGGATGGAACCCCGAGCACACTTTGCACAGCATACTTATACCCTAATTCCCCTGCCCCATCGTACAAGGGCTTGGTTCACAGACGTCATCAAACCTCACACCTTCCAGGGACACTTATTGCCCATCAACATTCCCCAGACCACCAACTGTTTGTTGATGGTTCCCCTATCAGTACTGGCGCTGCTTTTGAAACACACACGTATACAAAATGGTTCATATTGTTCTAATCCTTATCTTCCGGAAGGTTGCAAAATACATGCTTTTGTAAGCAACTCTAAGCGTAAGCAAATTTACAGAAGCAAAAGTAGCATTACATTATTTCACTTATCACAATCCCTCCTCTTCTGGTTACACTTTGTTTCAAAAGCACAGAGATCTTTACTAACTTGCATTAACATTTCTTCTGATTGACTATATAAAATGAGTTCTTTCTTTTTATTTGTGAATCTAATTTCCCCTAAAGATTGTATGCACATATTTATTAAGTTTGGAATACATTGGATACAGCAGCCTAAACTAACCAAAATTACTACTATAATTGTTAGAGTGGTTATTATCGATTTCCACCATGATCCATCGGGAAGCCAAGACCATAGCATGTCCCACAATGATCCTGAATCACCATCCCACTGCTTCTGATATTCATTTATCCTGGTCTCCATTTCATGTACAGTTTTAGTTATATTTGGTTCATAATTGTGTATATAAGTACAGCAATGAGAATGTATTAAGGCACAGACACCCCCTTTCGCAGCAAGCACTATGTCTAAAGCATAGCGATTCTGCAATGCAACTTGTCTAACCTCGGACAATTCTTCATTAATCATTTTTATACTTTTTATGGTGTCATTAAACATTGCGATGGTAAAGTTATTCAATTGTTTAATGTCTTGGTAATTTAACCCAATGCCTAGAGGTGCAATTAGAGCTCTTCCCATACCACCCCACCAGGATCCCGGATTTACTCCGGAATCTAACTCTCTTTTATTTCTGATTCGGGTGTTGGGTAGGTTATCTAATTTATATATTACCGGTAACACAAACCCCATGGTACAAGTTCCTGACCACAATTTTGGTACTTCTCTATAGGCATGTTTCCCACATAACAACCACTTGCTGTCATCCATGGCCCAAGTAGCATTAGAAATCCTTGTCCAATTGATCATGTCCTCAAAATACATACACATTTCACAATAATATGTATAGAAGGGTTGAAGATCATTTGTACAGTCATAGGATTTTGTTTTACTGGTATTAAAACATGTTGTGGGCATTATAAATGTTTTATTACACCTTTCCCAATCTCCCAGGAAGATTCCCCCAGTAGTATTTCTTCTAAAACAAACATGAGCTGTCTCTCGCAATTGAAGGAATACCTTCCTGGTCATATTTCTCCCAAACTCCTTTTTACGTTCCCCTCCATTCGCCATCATTTGTTTTGTCAAAGGTACTCCATGTAGAATAACCCCTTTTTCAGCTTTCCCAGGCAAATGCATACATAACCAACAATTAGTAATATTTAGACCTTTCGCCGTTGCTCTTATATCTTTAATGTAGCAATTGTCTGCCCAGAGATCTTCTCCAAGATCCCCTGCTCTCTGAACATGCTGAGACTGTCCGGTTTCTGCTTCTTTAACCTGTTGTAAGACAAAAATATTCACAAGTACAGTTGAAGTACACAGAAACAGACGCATGATTTTATCTTTTAAGAGTCAGTTTCAAGGGTTGTCCTTCCACTGGGTGACTTCTCCAGGGCTTCTCAGGTTCTGGAGTTGCTTTCACACGACTATGATGAGTCCATCCACTTTCCTTCGTCCGGACAGCAGACTCAGTCGTCAGGAGTACTTGATATGGTCCTTCCCAGCTAGGTTGCAATTTCTCAGTTCTCCAAGTCTTCACAAGCACCCAATCACCAACTTCATAGGGATGTTGACTTCCTACTAGTGGTGGTCGTTGTGCTAAAAGTCCCTGTTTACGAAGAGATAATAAAGACCTGGACAGCGTCTGCAAATATTTTCTCACAAACATATCCCTGAATTCAGGTATAGGTCCCCTAAAGGTTGTCAAGTAAGGGCGACCCATTAACATTTCAAAAGGTGAAATCCCCACGTCCTTTCTTGGACAAGTCCTAACTCTCAACAGAGCTAGGGGTAAGTTTTTGGTCCAAGGTAACCCATTCTCCAACTGTAATTTTGTCAAGTGTTTCTTAATTTCTGAGTTTCCCCTTTCAACCTTCCCTGAAGACTGAGGATGCCAAGGGGTGTGTAAGTCCCATCTCACCCCTATAGCCCTCATTATCTCTTGAAGAATTTTCTGTGTAAAATGTGTGCCCCTATCGGAGTCTATTACTTCAAACATGCCATATCTAGGTATTATTTGTTCTAGCAGAATTTTTGTTACCATGGAAGCGGTAGCTTGTTTCGTGGGAAAGGCTTCTATCCACCCTGTTAAGTGATCTTTAATTACCAACAGATATTTCCATCCACCACTAGGTGGCAATTCAGTGTAATCAATTTGTATCTTCTGGAACGGCCAAGCTGCTAAAGGCCGCCCCCCTTTCTCTGTTTTTCTGGATGCACTTTTATTAACTTTTAGACATATCAAACATTTCCAGCAAATGGAATGAGCAATTGTCCACATGTTCAGACTCCAATACACCGGCTTGACAGCTTGTACTAAAGCTTCAGTTCCCCAATGACTCCCTTCATGTAAATACTGCATTACATTTCTCATTTGTGTTTCTGACAAAACTGTTTCTCCATTCCCAGTCATCCATCCTTTCTCTGTTTTCCTGCACCCTTCCTTTTCTAATCTCTCTATTACAGTTCCATCTGGTTCCCATTTGTTTTCGGGCTCTTCAGGCAACATGGGTACTGATACCATTTGTAGAGTTACCTCCCCAGCTGCCTCTTTTGCCCACTTATCTGCCCATCTATTTCCAACAACCTCCAGACCATTCCCCTTTTGGTGTGCATTTACATGAACAATGGCTACCTGCTGTGGTAATTGTAAAGCCTCTAACACTTCTTCTACTAGCTGGAGTTGCTCTATCTGTTTCCCATCTGATTTTATAAACCCTCTTTCTTGCCAGATCTTCCCAAAAGTGTGAACCACACCCCAAGCGTACTTAGAATCAGTCCATATTGTCACATCAATTCCCTCGGCTAATTCCAAAGCCCTTTTGAGAGCATATAATTCGCACTTCTGAGCCGACCATCCTGTTTGTAATGATCCTTTCTCAATTACCTCCCCATTCTGGGTCACTATTGCATATCCCGCTTTCCTCATGCCATCCTCAACTCTGCTTGAGCCATCCACAAACCACTTCTCCCCTTTCGCCAGTGGAATTTCCTCTAAATCTTTTCTCACTTTTGTCATAATTTCAACCTCCAGCAAACAATCATGATCCTCAGCCTCCAATTCTTTTCTGGTTCCTTCCAAAAATTCTGCTGGATTCAAATTCTTATCAGTCCCGATAATAATATCTGGACTTGTCCTCAAAATAGTTTCATATTTCAAAATCCTTCCCTCGGTCATCCAAGTGGAAGCCAACTGACTTAATACTGAGGTTACTTGATGTGGGAAGTGTACCACTATAGCTCCCCCAAAAGTCAACTTCCTGCTTTCTACCACCAAAACAGCTGTGGCGGCTACCGCCTGCACGCAGATAGGCCAACCTCTTACCACAGGTTCTAATGTCTTACTCAGAAAAGCAACGGGCTGAAACCGCCCCCCCCCTCTTCTGAGCAAGCACTCCTACCGCAACTCCTGATCTTGCAGAAACATACAGATGGAATGGGAGTTTCAAGTTAGGCAGAGCCAACACCGGTGCGGTGGCTAATGCCTTCTTGATTTCCTCCCACCTTGCTTCATCCTCCTCCAACCATTCAATGATCTCTCCTCCTCCGTGCAACTTCTGATTCAGGAACTGAACCAACACTGCATACTGATCTATCCAAGCTCTGCAGTATCCAACTAATCCCAAGGCTTTTCTAACCTCCGTCTTGTTCCTTGGTGGAGCTAAACTCATCAATCCTTTCACCCTTTCAGGATCCAAACTCCTGACTCCTTGCATGATGTAATGTCCTAAATACTTCACTTTTCTCTCTACAAATTGAATCTTCTCCTTTGACACCTTCAATCCTTGCTCCTTTAACCAGTTCAATAAAGCCACTGAACTCTCCCTAACTTTTACTTCTTTTTCTCCTGACAACAGCAAATCATCCACGTACTGAATCAAACTTACCCCTGGCTCTTTTGAAAAAGTCTGCAACTTCTCTTCCAAAGCCTGACCAAACAACAAAGGACTTTCTGTATACCCTTGAGGCAATACTGTCCATCTCAATTGTTGTTTCCTCCCACTTTCAGGATCACTCCATTCAAAAGCAAACAAATCTCTGCTCCCCTCTTCAAGCGGACATGCCCAAAAAGCATCCTTCAAATCAATAACTGTAAACCACCCATCCTTAGGAGGTATCTGACCCAAAATGGTATAGGGATCAGGTACCACCGGGAAACGTGGTATTACAATCCGGTTGACCCCCCTCAGATCCACCACTAGCCTATGCTTTCCGTCCTTCTTTAGTACAGCCAAGATAGGAGAGTTAAAAGGGGACATGGTTGGTTCCAATAATCCTTGCTGTAACAATCGATCAATTACAGGCTTCAATCCTTCTCTACCCTTCTTGCTCATTGGGTATTGGGGCGTCCAACTTTTAACAATCCCTGGCTGCACCTTAATCTCGATAGGTTTTATTTCCATCTTCCCCACATTTTGTCCATCTGCCCAAACATCATCATGAATTCGTTCTACATCCTCTTCCTTCAGAACACACATTCTTATCCCACTATTATCCCTCAACTGGAATCCAAACGCTGGCATGAGATCCCTCCCCAACAGATTCACTCCTGACTCTGGTATATACAACACCTTACTACAAACTTCTATCCCATCCATACTCATTTCTACCTCTTCCAAAACTCTCACTCTATTTTGCTTCCCACTCACTCCAGTTACCAGAATAGTTTCTTTTCCTTTCATCCTTTCATTTATGGGCTCGCATACCGAGCTACGACTTGCCCCTGTGTCTATCAGGAAAGTTAGTTCCTGACGGTCTGGACCTACTTTTATATTTACCAGTGGCTCCCCGTAGGTCCTTTTAAAGGAGCCGGAAATTCCCTAATCTTCATATAGAGCGTAACTTCTCTCAGGGTGACTGTTCTGGCACTCGTGTGCAAAGTGACCATGCTTGCCACACCTGAAACAGTTACGATCCATACCTACTCTATTAGTGCTCATCCCTCTCCCTCTAAAAAGTCTTCCTCTGGGAAAGAATCCTCTACCCCTTCCTCCAGATGCCTCTTTCCTCGGTTGATCCTTTTCTCCTGATTTTCTCACTTCATTTTTCGCAGCGCTCTGTACTGCCGCCAACATCATTTGAGATTTCTGTCTGGTTTTAATCACATCCCTATTCACAAAAGTTTGTTGGGCATTTCAAATCAACTCAGTAATCCCCTGTGCCCCCCAGTTATCTATCTTCTGAATCTTCTTTTGAATATCTGGCCAAGCTCCCGCCACAAACTGCATTTTTAACATAGATTCAAACGCAGGCGTGTCTGATCTTACCCCTGAATATTTCTCCAAGCTTTGTCTTAACCTAGCACAATAATCCCCTGGGGACTCATCTTTTCCCTGACTTATCTCGAAGGCTTTTGTTAAGTTTCGACCCTGCGGTACTGCATTTTTAATTCCCTCAATTATCATTGTCTTCAGATCTTTCATGTTTTGTCTATGATCTGCATTTTGGATATTCCAATTGGGAGGTGCCAAGGGAAACTTGACATCTCCAGCAACTGCTTGTGCATTTCCCAATTGCAATACTCGCCAATATTCTATTGCTCCTTGTCTAATCAGATCTCTTTCTTCTCTGCTAAATAGGTGCCCCAAAATGTACATCAGTTCTTCATAAGTGTAATCATTTGGCCCCAAAAATAGTTCCAATTCTGAGCTTACTTTCTGCGGGTCCTCATGAAGACGGGGAAGTGATTGTTTCAATTCTCTCAGTTCCCCAGGCCTCATAGGTTGAATAGCATACATAGCCACGGGCTGGCCCAGAGCGTTCAGACCATTTGGCACTTCACGCAAGGGATAAGCGTGTGCCGGCCGTGCCGGTGGAAAAGGAAAGTTCTGAACGTTCTGTTCCAAATCTCTTAGTTCTCTCCGCAAACGTGCATGATGTGCCGGCGGCGGGGAGGGAGGTAATGGAGCCGCTGCCGCTGCTGCTAATACTTCCTGCTGATTGGGTGGAGGAACGTATATCGCTGGAGGACGATAAAACTCATCGTCAGACTCTGGATCTTTAATTTTGGACACAAATTGATCAGCCGGTGGCGGGCTCGGTCCTTCAAATTCAACGTGATACCATACTTCTAAATACGGTATCTCGGCGGTTAATTTATGAGCCAATAAATAATCCTTCAATTGATTCATCCAGTATGTACTGGGTTCTCCCTCCGGTGCCCAATGGTAGGGAAATTTTGGATCCACAAGAGGATATTTTGGCCACCTGTATTTGCACAAGTAAATCATGTGCTTCTTTTCCAGATTCCGGGTATAATATTTTAGATTCGGGGAGAACCACTGGTGCAGCAGTTGTCCCAAAGGTGAATCTACCGGAATAGGTTTTCTGCCTTCTTTCTCTTCTATCTTGTCTATGCCCGAGGTTTCTAATAACCTCTTACTTTGTCCTTTCCCCATTCTCGTCACCAGACCTGTCCTCCAGCAGGCGCTGGACTTTTCTCCCTGAGAAAATTTTAAGGACACCTTTCTATCAACAAAAACCCCGTTCTCTTTAAAAAGGAACAAATTTACCTGATCACTCCGGGACCTGTCGTCAGTTCAGGTATGCGGATGTGCGGGCGTCCCCGACTCAGGTTTTCTCGTGATCCCTGATCACCATTCACAAGGTACCTTCACTCAGTCCGTCCTTTTTCTCTCGATTTCTCCAAAACTTCGTTTTTGGATTGGAGATTCCTGGGACCTCTCGATCAATGGGGAGTGGGAATGTCTCCAAACGAGACGGAGTGGTCACTACTCACCAGTCCCCAGAACACCGAGGATCGCCGTGGAATGCCCCACGTTGGGCGCCAAATTGTGAGATTTCACTCATACGAGAGACTGACACGACACGGATCTGAGTTTTCTCTCTGGTTTTATTGCGGTTCTGCAGAAGCGGGTTCACATCCAAGGCAGCTGGATGGAACCCCGAGCACACTTTGCACAGCATACTTATACCCTAATTCCCCTGCCCCATCGTACGAGGGCTTGGTTCACAGACGTCATCAAACCTCACACCTTCCAGGGACACTTATTGCCCATCAACATTCCCCAGACCACCAACTGTTTGTTGATGGTTCCCCTATCAGTACTGGCGCTGCTTTTGAAACACACACGTATACAAAATGGTTCATATTGTTCTAATCCTTATCTTCCGGAAGGTTGCAAAATACATGCTTTTGTAAGCAACTCTCAGCGTAAGCAAATTTACAGAAGCAAAAGTAGCATTACATTATTTCACTTATCACATTATGCACTGACTTGATTTTGTACAAACAGTTATTATTAGACATGGGTATAACTGTTAAAGATTCCATTATTGTGTACGAGGACAATCAAGCAGCTATACAGTTAGCTACTAGTATTGCTGTAAAAACTAGATCAAAGCATACTGATTTAAGATACTTAAATGTTAGAGAATCTGTAAAGAATGGGCTAATTAAATTGGAATACTGCATGACAGAAGAAAACATTGCAGACCAATTTACAAAAGCTCAAGGAGTAATTAAGTTTAAAGAGAGTTGTAACAAATATGATTTAAAGATGTAAATAGTTATATTTATTATTATTTCCTAAAAGGGGAGAATGTTAGGGATAACATTGTTTACCCTAACTGGTTTAGGTAAATAATAATATGTTATCATGGTTTATAAGTTAAAGTGTCTGCAACTTTAAATATGGGAATGTAATTAGGGGAGTGGTTGTGAAAGCACTTTAAAAGAAGCAAGACTGCAGCTTGCTCTCTCTGGCTTTGATGATCCCTGATTACTGCTTGGAATCAAGACTGCATTGCTCAAACGGGAGAGAAACAAAGGACTGATTTGTAAGTGAACTGAAATAGGATATTCTGCACGGACTTTGCTAACTGAATATCCCTGAATGGACTGACTAAATGATACATGACTATTGGACTGTTATTTTGACTATGCTATGAACTCATAATGGAATAAACTATATTTTTGATAGCACAAGTGTATCTGTCATTTTTACTGTATGTTAATGAACATACAAACTAATCTCACTCATTTATCTGTGTGCCTATCTGACTAACGCTGCACATTCTGTTTAGCTTGTCTCCCTAACCCTGGTTGGGGAACCCAGGCTTAACAATATGTGTTAAATGATAATGGTTTAAAGGTGGCTAACATGGTTTATGAAAATAAGAAACCCCATGATGAATGTATTCACTTGTTACATCGAAGGCTAGGGCATTTAAATTTTAAAATGCTTAAGAAAACTGTTGAATTATCTAAGGGAATAAGTTTGAAACCTTGTGATAAGTATTTGCAATGTAATGCCTGTAATCAAAGTAAGAGCAGGGTTATACCAGCGAATAGAGTTGATGGATTTACTACCAAAGAGCCTTTAGAGGTAGTATTTGCTGATTTAATAGGTCCGAAAAAACCAAGTGTAGGAGGAGCTCATTACATATTAAGTATAATGGACCATTATTCTAGATATGGGTTTTGCTATTGAATGAAGAGCAAAACTGAAACGTATCTAAATCTCTTTAACTGGATTAAATTTGCTGAAAGGAAAACTAAAAAGAAATTAGTAACTCTTATAACAGATAATGGTACAGAATGTACAAATAATAAATTCCAGAACAGATTAAGAATGTTAGGTATTCAACATAAAAAGTCTGCACCATATAGGCCACAACATAATGCCTTTATAGAGAGAAGAGGCCAAACAGTACAATCAATGACACGAACTATGATTGATATAGTTTCAGGCATGGGTGAAATGAATGGAGACAATCTTAGTTGGTGAACTTTCAGCTCTTTATTACATAGTGACTTGAGAACTTGAACAACAACTCTGCCTTATATAGGTAACCTTAATGTGAAATAACCAATAGGGAGCTGTAAGACGCTAGCTCCAGAACCAATAAGAGTCCTTCGTTAAGGGCCAATCGGATTCTCTGAACCCAACCAATCCAATCGAGCCGCTTAACACCCAATCAGAAGTGCAGGGCCAGAACCCTGCACTTTACCCCAAGCTTGCTTTTATTTAAACTATTTACATAAATAACACCCCTTCCCCCTGGCTCCTCAATTATGGTGTGGTTATATAGTCCTTCAAATAGGACGGTTGTCTTTTGGGTCTATTAGATTTTCTTTGGACTGGCTGTGTGCAGTCCTGTTGAGGTAAAATGTTGTTTGGCAGTGGCTCAGCTTCTCGTTCTGGTGTGATTTCCCTTGGAGCGTACGATTCTTCCTCCTGCTCCCTTTCCTGAGTTTCACTAGATTCATCGCTCTCTTGGAACAGGTTCCCTGGAATGTCGTCTTCTTCCATTCCTCCCCCCCCTCAGTTTGGTCGTAGGGGAGTTGTTGGCTGGCCGATATGAGTCGTGACCGTAATTGGTCAAAATGTCGTTTCCACAGTCTTTCATCAACACATCTTACAATATAGGATTTGGGCCCAGTCTCGCGCATTATCGTTGCTTCAATCCAAACCGGGTCGCCCGATAAATTTCTTGCATAAATGGGGTCGCCTACCTTGAAGGTACGGTAGCGTCCGCTGGATCCTGCAGGCTTTTATGGCTCATAAGCAGGGTGCAGTCGGTCGAGGCGGGAACGGAGTTTTCGCCCCATGAGAAGTTCTGCTGGAGTTCTGCCGGTTACGCTGTGCGGAGTGATGTGTTGTAGAAGTAGAATGTGGTTTATTTTTCATCAATATTATCATAGTCCACTTTTTGCAAAGTCTTTTTTACAAATTGGACCATGTGTTCCGCTCGGCCGTTGGTAGCAGGATGCGCAGGCGAGGTGAGCGCATGGCGGATGCCATAATCAGCAAGGTACTGTTCAAACATCAGCGCTGTAAACTGTGGTCCGTTGTCAGACACCAGGACATCCGGCAATCCATGAGTTGCAAAGAATCTATTGAGGACTTTAATGACAGCTTCGGAGGTTGTATGGGTCATTCGATGAATTTCCAACCAATTGGAGTATGCATCGACAGTATGTCCTTTAATCGGCCCTGCGAAATCCAGGTGGATTCTGGACCAGGGCCCGCGTGGCGTCTCCCATTCAGTCGGTGCAGCTTTTGGCGGTGCGTTGCTGTTTTGTTGGCACTTGGTGCAGGCCTTGACCCATTGCTCGATGTGTCGGTCCATGCCTGGCCACCAAGCGTAGCTCTGTGCAAGTGCTTTCATCCGCACGATCCCGGGATGTCCTTCATGCAAAATTTGTAACAGCGAGTTTTGGAGTCGTTCTGGAACGACGACTCTATCACCCCAGATGACACAGCCTTTTTGAGAAAAAAGTTCAGTCTGTCTTGTTTTAAATGGCGCAAAGTCATCTGGGACCTGGTCCAATGGCCATCCACGTTCTACCCAGCCGAGGACTCGAGCTAGGGTGTGATCTCGTCTCGCGATATCTCGAGCAGTCATAGGAGACGAGTTGAGCGTCTCGATTTGTAACGCCGATACTGTTGGTGCCGGATCGTCGAGAGTTTCTGGTAGCGGTGCTCTGCTGAGTGCGTCGGCGTGGGGAATGGCTTTCCCCGGGCGATGTAACAATCGATAATTGTAAGCAGCTAGGAACTCTGACCATCGAGTCATTCTTGGGGACAATATATAGGGGGTTGGTTTGTCCCCAGCGATTATCCCCAGTAAAGGTTTGTGGTCAGTTACAATGGTAAATGTCCTTCCACACATACTCATGGAATTTTTTTACGGCTGCCACAATTGCAAGAGCTTCCTTATCTATTTGTCCATAGTTACGTTCTGCCTGAGAAAGAGTCTTTGAAAAGTATGCAACAGGGGCCTCGTTTCCATAAGGCAGCACATGGCTCAAAATAGCGCCCACCCCAAACGGTGAGGCATCACAAGTTATAACCAAGGGTAATGTTTCATTATATTGCATAAGTACAGAATCAGATGTAAGTAAATCTTTTACATTTCGAAACGCTTTTTCCTCCCGGTAACCCCAAACTCACAATGCTTTCTTATCTAATAACCGGTGTAACGGTTCATCCAGTCGCCTTATGTGGTAAAAACACATTATAGAAATTAATAAGGCCTAAAAATGCCTGGAGATCTGTTTTGTTACAGGGTCTGGGAGCATTTTTTATCGCTCTTAATTTACTCTTAGTAGGGTGGATACCCTGACTATCAATGCGATAACCTAGAAATTCAACACTGTCTGTATATAGATGACATTTATCCTTTTTTACTTTCAATCCCGCTTCTTGGAATTTCTTAAGAACACATTTTAAACGATTCTGTAGAATTTTTTTTACGAGGAGCTGCAATTAACACGTCATCAAAATACGGAACCACGCCCTTGATTCCCTGCAATAATCGTTCCATTAAACTTTGGAATATTCCCGGGGCTACACTTACCCCGAATTGCAATCGGGTACATTTAAAAGCACCTCTGTGCGTTACTATTGTTTGAGCTTGGGCTGTTTTATCGTCCACGGGCAATTGTTGATAGGCTTGAGCTAAATCTAACTTAGCAAAAACCTTTCCGCCTCCCAGGGAATGAAGGAGGTGCTGTACCACCGGCACTGGATACGCGTTCTGCTGGAGGGCGTGGTTTAGAGTGGCCCGGTAGTCGCCACAGATTCGGATTGACCCATCTGGTTTAATGGGGGTTACAATAGGAGTTTCCCATGGAGAATGATCAATGGGTTGCAGTACCCCTTGTTTAATTAGTTTGTCAAGTTGTTCATCTATCTTGGCCTTAAGGGCGAACGGAACTCGACGGGGCTTTAAACGGATCGGGGCGACCTTAGGGTTGAGGCTAAACGAAATTGGGGTCCCCTTATGCTCGCCCAGATGATCTGCGAAGACATCGCTGAATTCAGTAATAAGGTCCTCCTCCCACTCACAATCACCGACTCGGTTCACGCCGGCTACTTCGATGCCGAGTGGCGCGAACCATTGGAGGCCCAACAAACTAGGCCTGTCCCTATCGATGATCGTTAGAGGTAAGTATGCCGTATGCTTTTTAAACGAGACGCGGACTCGACAAGACCCAACCACAGGGATCCGATTCCCTTGGTAGTCTTTAAGGATGAGACGTTGCATTCGAAGGTCTTGGCGTTGGATGGTAGGAATGAGTTGCTTTAATGTCTTCCACGACACCATCGAGAGGGACGATCCAGAATCGACCTCCATGTGGCAAGGTTGGTTCTCCATGGCTACTGTGACTCGAATCTTCTTAGCGTCCATGGCTGAGGCGTGACTTATAGTGATAGTATGGTGGGCCTCTTCTTTCTGCAACGCTCGATATCTGTAGGAGTGGTTTGCTGGATCTCGCCTTACAGGACGGTTTCCTGCCGATTGGCGAGAGCTGGTTCCCCTTGAGGCCTGACTTGGTCCCGGTAAACTGCGACAGACTCGACTGATGTGGCCTCATTTTCCGCACTCATGACAGATCGCATCATGGAATTTGCAGTCTGCCCTGGGGTGGTTTGCCCCGCAACCAGCGCAAGGGCGTGAGGGTTTAGAGCGAGGGTCCCGGTCGGACCGCAGTTGATGGACCCCTTCTTCGTCGCTGTCTGACGACGAAGAGAGGTCCTCGTAGTGCGTTGTCGCTAGCTGCCCTTCTGAGCTGGGTAAGATGTCGCCTGTCGGTGGGGTTGTTGGGTTTCGGCTTCGCCATAGTTGCACCGTGGACTTTTGGGTCGCCTCAGCAGCAGTGGCTTCGGCGATGGCATCAGCAAGGTCGATGTCGCCTTTCGCCATCAGCTTGCTTTGCACGCCTAGCGCATCTAATCCCAGAATTAAGCGGTCTCTCAGTGCTTCATCTAAGTTTGCAAACCCGCAGAGGCCTCCCTCTCTACTTTTCGCTGGCTTCTTTGATAGAATTCGTGGCGTCTCACGAGTGTAGGTACGGTTGGCACGTAATGGTCTCTCAGGAGAGGTTCAAGGTCATCCCAGCTCATTGCTTTAACTTCTCGAGGTTTCGTGAGTGCCTTTGCCATTTTAAAGACAGCCGGGCCACAGTACGTCAGGAACAGCGCCCGCTTCTTGGCTGGTGTGGTGTGCTTCAGGTTGTTTGTTTCAAGGAACATTTGGAAGCGATCCATGTAGGATTCCCAATCCTCTTGGTTCGGATCGAACGGAGCGGGTGGTACGATGCCGCTGGACATGGTTTCCGTTGGTGGCGTCGTCTTGGCACGTGCTCTGCTTTTCTTCCCGGTTCCTTAAGATCAGATGTCTCCAAATCCCACCCTCGTCGCCAGTGATATAGTTTCAGGCATGGGTGAAATGAATGGAGACAATCTTAGTTGGTGAACTTTCAGCTCTTTATTACATAGTGACTTGAGAACTTGAACAACAACTCTGCCTTATATAGGTAACCTTAATGTGAAATAACCAATAGGGAGCTGTAAGACGCTAGCTCCAGAACCAATAAGAGTCCTTCGTTAAGGGCCAATCGGATTCTCTGAACCCAACCAATCCAATCGAGCCGCTTAACACCCAATCAGAAGTGCAGGGCCAGAACCCTGCACTTTACCCCAAGCTTGCTTTTATTTAAACTATTTACATAAATAACACCCCTTCCCCCTGGCTCCTCAATTATGGTGTGGTTATATAGTCCTTCAAATAGGACGGTTGTCTTTTGGGTCTATTAGATTTTCTTTGGACTGGCTGTGTGCAGTCCTGTTGAGGTAAAATGTTGTTTGGCAGTGGCTCAGCTTCTCGTTCTGGTGTGATTTCCCTTGGAGCGTACGATTCTTCCTCCTGCTCCCTTTCCTGAGTTTCACTAGATTCATCGCTCTCTTGGAACAGGTTCCCTGGAATGTCGTCTTCTTCCATTCCTCCCCCCCCTCAGTTTGGTCGTAGGGGAGTTGTTGGCTGGCCGATATGAGTCGTGACCGTAATTGGTCAAAATGTCGTTTCCACAGTCTTTCATCAACACATCTTACAATATAGGATTTGGGCCCAGTCTCGCGCATTATCGTTGCTTCAATCCAAACCGGGTCGCCCGATAAATTTCTTGCATAAACGGGGTCGCCTACCTTGAAGGTACGGTAGCGTCCGCTGGATCCTGCAGGCTTTTATGGCTCATAAGCAGGGTGCAGTCGGTCGAGGCGGGAACGGAGTTTTCGCCCCATGAGAAGTTCTGCTGGAGTTCTGCCGGTTACGCTGTGCGGAGTGATGTGTTGTAGAAGTAGAATGTGGTTTATTTTTCATCAATATTATCATAGTCCACTTTTTGCAAAGTCTTTTTTACAAATTGGACCATGTGTTCCGCTCGGCCGTTGGTAGCAGGATGCGCAGGCGAGGTGAGCGCATGGCGGATGCCATAATCAGCAAGGTACTGTTCAAACATCAGCGCTGTAAACTGTGGTCCGTTGTCAGACACCAGGACATCCGGCAATCCATGAGTTGCAAAGAATCTATTGAGGACTTTAATGACAGCTTCGGAGGTTGTATGGGTCATTCGATGAATTTCCAACCAATTGGAGTATGCATCGACAGTATGTCCTTTAATCGGCCCTGCGAAATCCAGGTGGATTCTGGACCAGGGCCCGCGTGGCGTCTCCCATTCAGTCGGTGCAGCTTTTGGCGGTGCGTTGCTGTTTTGTTGGCACTTGGTGCAGGCCTTGACCCATTGCTCGATGTGTCGGTCCATGCCTGGCCACCAAGCGTAGCTCTGTGCAAGTGCTTTCATCCGCACGATCCCGGGATGTCCTTCATGCAAAATTTGTAACAGCGAGTTTTGGAGTCGTTCTGGAACGACGACTCTATCACCCCAGATGACACAGCCTTTTTGAGAAAAAAGTTCAGTCTGTCTTGTTTTAAATGGCGCAAAGTCATCTGGGACCTGGTCCAATGGCCATCCACGTTCTACCCAGCCGAGGACTCGAGCTAGGGTGTGATCTCGTCTCGCGATATCTCGAGCAGTCATAGGAGACGAGTTGAGCGTCTCGATTTGTAACGCCGATACTGTTGGTGCCGGATCGTCGAGAGTTTCTGGTAGCGGTGCTCTGCTGAGTGCGTCGGCGTGGGGAATGGCTTTCCCCGGGCGATGTAACAATCGATAATTGTAAGCAGCTAGGAACTCTGACCATCGAGTCATTCTTGGGGACAATATATAGGGGGTTGGTTTGTCCCCAGCGATTATCCCCAGTAAAGGTTTGTGGTCAGTTACAATGGTAAATGTCCTTCCACACATACTCATGGAATTTTTTTACGGCTGCCACAATTGCAAGAGCTTCCTTATCTATTTGTCCATAGTTACGTTCTGCCTGAGAAAGAGTCTTTGAAAAGTATGCAACAGGGGCCTCGTTTCCATAAGGCAGCACATGGCTCAAAATAGCGCCCACCCCAAACGGTGAGGCATCACAAGTTATAACCAAGGGTAATGTTTCATTATATTGCATAAGTACAGAATCAGATGTAAGTAAATCTTTTACATTTCGAAACGCTTTTTCCTCCCGGTAACCCCAAACTCACAATGCTTTCTTATCTAATAACCGGTGTAACGGTTCATCCAGTCGCCTTATGTGGTAAAAACACATTATAGAAATTAATAAGGCCTAAAAATGCCTGGAGATCTGTTTTGTTACAGGGTCTGGGAGCATTTTTTATCGCTCTTAATTTACTCTTAGTAGGGTGGATACCCTGACTATCAATGCGATAACCTAGAAATTCAACACTGTCTGTATATAGATGACATTTATCCTTTTTTACTTTCAATCCCGCTTCTTGGAATTTCTTAAGAACACATTTTAAACGATTCTGTAGAATTTTTTTTACGAGGAGCTGCAATTAACACGTCATCAAAATACGGAACCACGCCCTTGATTCCCTGCAATAATCGTTCCATTAAACTTTGGAATATTCCCGGGGCTACACTTACCCCGAATTGCAATCGGGTACATTTAAAAGCACCTCTGTGCGTTACTATTGTTTGAGCTTGGGCTGTTTTATCGTCCACGGGCAATTGTTGATAGGCTTGAGCTAAATCTAACTTAGCAAAAACCTTTCCGCCTCCCAGGGAATGAAGGAGGTGCTGTACCACCGGCACTGGATACGCGTTCTGCTGGAGGGCGTGGTTTAGAGTGGCCCGGTAGTCGCCACAGATTCGGATTGACCCATCTGGTTTAATGGGGGTTACAATAGGAGTTTCCCATGGAGAATGATCAATGGGTTGCAGTACCCCTTGTTTAATTAGTTTGTCAAGTTGTTCATCTATCTTGGCCTTAAGGGCGAACGGAACTCGACGGGGCTTTAAACGGATCGGGGCGACCTTAGGGTTGAGGCTAAACGAAATTGGGGTCCCCTTATACTCGCCCAGATGATCTGCGAAGACATCGCTGAATTCAGTAATAAGGTCCTCCTCCCACTCACAATCACCGACTCGGTTCACGCCGGCTACTTCGATGCCGAGTGGCGCGAACCATTGGAGGCCCAACAAACTAGGCCTGTCCCTATCGATGATCGTTAGAGGTAAGTATGCCGTATGCTTTTTAAACGAGACGCGGACTCGACAAGACCCAACCACAGGGATCCGATTCCCTTGGTAGTCTTTAAGGATGAGACGTTGCATTCGAAGGTCTTGGCGTTGGATGGTAGGAATGAGTTGCTTTAATGTCTTCCACGACACCATCGAGAGGGACGATCCAGAATCGACCTCCATGTGGCAAGGTTGGTTCTCCATGGCTACTGTGACTCGAATCTTCTTAGCGTCCATGGCTGAGGCGTGACTTATAGTGATAGTATGGTGGGCCTCTTCTTTCTGCAACGCTCGATATCTGTAGGAGTGGTTTGCTGGATCTCGCCTTACAGGACGGTTTCCTGCCGATTGGCGAGAGCTGGTTCCCCTTGAGGCCTGACTTGGTCCCGGTAAACTGCGACAGACTCGACTGATGTGGCCTCGTTTTCCGCACTCATGACAGATCGCATCACGGAATTTGCAGTCTGCCCTGGGGTGGTTTGCCCCGCAACCAGCGCAAGGGCGTGAGGGTTTAGAGCGAGGGTCCCGGTCGGACCGCAGTTGATGGACCCCTTCTTCGTCGCTGTCTGACGACGAAGAGAGGTCCTCGTAGTGCGTTGTCGCTAGCTGCCCTTCTGAGCTGGGTAAGATGTCGCCTGTCGGTGGGGTTGTTGGGTTTCGGCTTCGCCATAGTTGCACCGTGGACTTTTGGGTCGCCTCAGCAGCAGTGGCTTCGGCGATGGCATCAGCAAGGTCGATGTCGCCTTTCGCCATCAGCTTGCTTTGCACGCCTAGCGCATCTAATCCCAGAATTAAGCGGTCTCTCAGTGCTTCATCTAAGTTTGCAAACCCGCAGAGGCCTCCCTCTCTACTTTTCGCTGGCTTCTTTGATAGAATTCGTGGCGTCTCACGAGTGTAGGTACGGTTGGCACGTAATGGTCTCTCAGGAGAGGTTCAAGGTCATCCCAGCTCATTGCTTTAACTTCTCGAGGTTTCGTGAGTGCCTTTGCCATTTTAAAGACAGCCGGGCCACAGTACGTCAGGAACAGCGCCCGCTTCTTGGCTGGTGTGGTGTGCTTCAGGTTGTTTGTTTCAAGGAACATTTGGAAGCGATCCATGTAGGATTCCCAATCCTCTTGGTTCGGATCGAACGGAGCGGGTGGTACGATGCCGCTGGACATGGTTTCCGTTGGTGGCGTCGTCTTGGCACGTGCTCTGCTTTTCTTCCCGGTTCCTTAAGATCAGATGTCTCCAAATCCCACCCTCGTCGCCAGTGATATAGTTTCAGGCATGGGTGAAATGAATGGAGACAATCTTAGTTGGTGAACTTTCAGCTCTTTATTACATAGTGACTTGAGAACTTGAACAACAACAACTCTGCCTTATATAGATATAGATAGATATATATACCATATATACCAAGATAAATGGACTCAATATAGATAGATAGACAGACAGACAGACAGACAGACAGATAGATAAACAGACAGAGAGAGAGACAGACGGATGGAATGGATGGATGGATAGATAGATAGATAGATAGATAGATAGA